>CM045733.1:13632500-13672500 GCA_024760905.1 Plotosus lineatus
TGGTTTGAGCAGCCCTTATGTATAGTTGGCTGAGATGGGTGCCAGCCTCCCTAATTAGGAATACGTGGCTTAGAACATGAATGAATGAATGAATGAAAACTTTTATATTATATTCAAATGTTAGAAATATATAGCAGAGTTAGTCACTTCAATGTCACCGGAGACTATAAAAGACAGAGAGAGAGAAAAAAAAAAAAGGACCAGAAGAGTTTTGTTGAATTGATGAAAGGGGTTGAAGAAAGACTCTATAGGGAAGATTTGAACTTCTGGAGATTTTTTTTTTTTTTTTTTTTTTTTTGTCTCTCAGTGCTTTATATTGGTCAGAGAAACAGTGGTCATTAAGGGATCCTGTGCAGGTTAGAAGTCTTCTACCCTGAGGATACAGGCAGCTTCAGTGTGAGAACGGAGGACGCTGTTCCGCTTTCGAGGACAAGTTCAGTGGGAAAGCCCTCAGGCCAGGAGTCACTGGTGTCACACATAAGAGACGGGACGATGAGTGACTGAAGCACAGGAAGAAAGAGAAAGGAGGACAGCTGGAGGGTCGGTAGTTTCAGCAAAAATATTAACACAAAAAATGTTCTTTTTTTTATTAGTTTCATGAATATGAGGAGAGGTTAGATGCATGTGCAGAACTGATTCGTTCATTTTCTGAACAACTTAAATCCTAATTGTGGCCATGAGAGGCTGAAGCCCATCTCAGCCAAGTCCAGGTGTGGACAGGGTACACTCTGGCCAACTTGCCAGACCATCGCAGGCCAACACTCACACAACCATTCACACTCACACCAAGGGATGATTTAGAACAGTCAGTGAACCTACTGCGCATGTTTTTGGACTGTAGGAGGAAACCAGAGTACGTGGAGGAAACCCTTGCAAGCACGGAAAGAAAATTCAAAATCCACAAAGAAATGTCCAAGCCGGGAATCAAACTCAGGACTTTTTTTTTTTTTGCTGTGAGGCGAACATGCTAACCATCACGTCAGCGTGCCAACCTCATGTGCAGAACTTTTTTTTAAATGAAAGAAAGTAAACTCAAACTGAAAAGCCCACATTAGAAGCATGAATGCGATGGCCTGGAGAGCTGTCCATGGTGTACTCCACCCTCGCCCAGAGTTGATCGTAATGGGCACAGGCCTCCCTGCAACCGAATCAAGATGATGTGGTTCAGAAAATAAATGATGAATGAATGAACAAGATTTACTCGTCATCCTTCATACTGTTCCTTTCCAGCTCTAACCCAAACGGTCCCTCTTGGGACTGATAAAGTTCAAAGCAGTGCAATGATTTTTATGTCCATCACAGAAATCGGTATGCCTTATTGCCTTGTATAAGCTCATTCATTCGTTTTCTTTAACCGCTTAATACTGATTGGGGTCACACGGAGGCTGGGGCCCATCCCAGCCGACTCCAGGAGAGGGAAGAATATACTCTGGACAGCGTTCCAGGTCATTGCAGGGTGGAAACATGCTGACAGCTATGCAGATACTCGTGCCGAAAGTCAGCAATGCTTCTTTTACATGAACCTCCCACCATAGACAGTGAGAGACATGGCCTGTATTTGATAACTCAGTTAGCTGCTCCAGGGGGACAGTGACAACCTGTTGAGAGTAGGGCTTGAACCCCCAACCTTAAGTAATAATAATAATAATAATAATAATAATAATAATAATAATAATAATAATAATTTTAATAGTAGTAGTAGAATCACACATTTTACAATCCCATAATGTATGTATATGTTTTTAATAATAAATGTTCTATAATAAGTACATTAGAAAGTATAAAGTTAAAAATGGGGCAGTGGTGGTCTAGTGGTATAGGGCACTGGATCGCTGATCCAAAGGTTGGGGGTTCGAGTCCCACTCTCCACAAGGTTGTCACTGCCCCCCCCATTGCAGCTAACTGGGTTATCAAAGGCGGGCCATGTCTCTCATTGTCTATGGTGAGAGACATGTAAAAGAACCATTGCTGACTTCCGTAAAAAGTAGCTGCAAAGCCGTCAGCGTGTTTCTGTCCCTTGCTAAAAAGGGTTGTGACAGGAAGGGCATCCGATGTAAAAACCTCTGCCGAATCAAATGATTCGCTGTGGCGACTCCTGAGTAAAAGGGAAAAAGCCGGAAGGAAGACAGACAGTATAAAGTTCAGTTCATCAGTTCATTTTCTGTAACCACTTCATGCTAATTAGGGTCGCGGGGAGGCTGGTGCCCATCCCAGCCAACTCAGGGTGAGGGCAGAGTACACCCTGGACAGCTCGCCAGGCCATCGCAGGGCGGAAACATGCTGACGGCTTTGCAGCCTACTCTTTACGAAAGTCAGCAATGGTTCTTTTACATGAACCTCACACCATAGACAGTGAGAGACATGGCCGGCCTTTGATAACCCAGTTAGCTGCACTTGGAGGACAGTGACAACCTTGTGGAGAGTGGGACTCGAACCCCCAACCTTTGGATCAGCGATCCGGCGACTTATACACCACTGCCCATAAAGTTAAAAATAAAATTAAAAAAAATAAAAATAAAAACATCCTGCAATTAATCATGAATGATGTGACTATTTTACCACAATTGCCCTATAGGGACAAGGATTTTCTTCAGTATATGAATAAAAATGGATAATTAAGTTCGGACATAAGATTGAGTTATTCAATTACTTCCCCTGAATCCTCCCATGCTTTTATCAATAGGAAACAGCTGGGGAGGGATAAGAGCAATGGCAATGAGTTGTGCTCAAAAAAAAAACAAAAAAAAAAACCCTGAATTATACTGACTTTACTGGGTGGCGCAGGGGTGGGGTGGGTGCTGTCTATCAGCCCTGCTAGAGATAAATACAAAGCAAGAGAAGTCCAGTACTGGATGATATAACAGTTTCTATTTCATGAGAGACTTGTGAGCTTTGAGGAAACGTTTAGCAAATTTGAAAGGAGGATGAGATTGATATCCACAGTCAGCCCTTGCTGGCTCTTACTGATAAATGGCCATATAGGGCGAGATGATGTCACTGGCTGGCTTCATATGACACAGGACTGAGAACATATTGGATAACGAAGTCAGGTGTGGTGTTCGTTTGTAGAAATTCTTGAGACTTTTTTTTTTTTTTTTACTTTAAATCCACCTTTCTTTGCTTCTATAATGCCTCATGCTGTCTATCTCTGCATTCAAGTCTTTGGGAAACAGACTGAGTGACAGAGGGCTAAAGCCTGTGGCTCTCGGTCTGCAGGGTTGAGTGACAGATAGTACTAAGTGTGTAGAATGAATAAGCATTATAATCCACACTGCACGCATTCAACAAACCACCTGATCGTCCTGTAGAGGAAAATAAACAGGAGCAAGAAATGGTTCAGCCGCTTCGAAATGTGTTAATCCGCCACTTTGGATGAGTCTCTTGAGTGTTTTTATTTTGAGCATTAAAAAAAAAAAAAAAAAAAGCAGACAGATTTAATTTTCATTCACCCACAACGACAAAGGATGACAAACATGACTTTCAAATCTGATCAGCTTTTAATAGAAATATCTGAGATTTTTTTTTCCAAAAATTTTGCAAAATTCATTCTACAGGAACACATTAATATTCTCAATTATATGAATACACTTCATTTATTATAAATTGCAGGCGGCATGGTGGTGTAGGTTAGCACGTATACCTCACAGTAACTTGGGCATGGACCGGAGTGTTCCTGTGTGGAGCTCCGTCCACCTCACAGTAACTTGGGCATGGACCGGAGTGTTCCTGTGTGGAGCTCCGTCCACCTCACAGTAACTTGGGCATGGACCAGAGTGTTTCTGTGTGGAGCTCCGTCCACATCACAGTAACTTGGGCATGGACCGGAGTGTTCCTGTGTGGAGCTCTGTCCACCTCACAGTAACTTGGGCATGGACCGGAGTGTTCCTGTGTGGAGCTCCGTCCACCTCACAGTAACTTGGGCATGGACCGGAATGTTCCTGTGTGGAGCTCCGTCCACCTCACAGTAACTTGGGCATGGACCGGAGTGTTCCTGTGTGGAGCTCCGTCCACCTCACAGTAACTTGGGCATGGACCGGAGTGTTCCTGTGTGGAGCTCCGTCCACCTCACAGTAACTTGGGCATGGACCGGAATGTTACTGTGTGGAGCTCCGTCCACCTCACAGTAACTTGGGCATGGACCGGAATGTTTCTGTGTGGAGCTCCGTCCACCTCACAGTAACTTGGGCATGGACCGGAGTGTTCCTGTGTGGAGCTCCGTCCACCTCACAGTAACTTGGGCATGGACCGGAGTGTTCCTGTGTGGAGCTCCGTCCACCTCACAGTAACTTGGGCATGGACCGGAATGTTTCTGTGTGGAGCTCCGTCCACCTCACAGTAACTTGGGCATGGACTGGAATGTTTCTGTGTGGAGCTCCGTCCACCTCACAGTAACTTGGGCATGGACCGGAGTGTTTCTGTGTGGAGCTCCGTCCACCTCACAGTAACTTGGGCCTGGACTGGGGTGTTTCTGTTTGGATTTTGCATGTTTTCCTCGTGCTTGTAAGGGTTTCCTCTGGGTTCTCTGGTTTCTCCCTACACCTCAAAATCATGTGCCTTAAGCTAATTGGCTTTTCCAAAGTCAGCCCTAAGTTTGTATGTGACTGTGACTGGTTGTGAGTGTGTGTTGGCCTTGTAATCATTTGGTGAGCTGTTCAGGGTGTACGCCACCTCCGCCTAGTGTAGGCTGAAATAGGCTCCAGCCTCCCTGTGACTCCAATAAGGATTCAGAGATTCGACAAATAGTAGTTGTGTTATATTATCCTGCTACCAGCAAGTAAACTAGGATGGATTGATTTCAGACAAAAGAGATAATAATGGTTATGCTGAAAAAAAACAACAAAACAAAACAAAAACCTGAAGCATGAATTTTTGGAATTCTGGTTACTGGTGTGTTGACATGCTTCTAACATCACTGGCCCTTGCATGTGTGTGCTCTCACTTAGCAAGGGAAGAATCCCTCCTGGACAGCTCACCAACCGCCAACACACTGACAGCTATGCAGCTTCAATTGACTAAAGTTAGCAATGGTTATTTGACATGAACCTCACACCATAGACAGCGAGAGACATGGCTGGCCTTTGGTAACCCAATTAGCAGCACTGGGGGGTGAGGGGTGAGGGGGCAGTGACAACCTGTGGAGATTGGGGCTTGAACCCCCAACCCTAGGATCAGTGATCCAGCACCTTTACCACCAGGACACCAGTGCCCCACTTATTTTTGGACTTCTATTTGGACAATGTTTTACATCGACCCTCTCCAGTACACTGCCGGTTAAAGCAGACAGGAAATTGGTTTTTGAGATCCAGGTGGAAGGGCTTTCTTGGAGCTAATGTTGATAAGATTAATGAGGTATTTACATGATTTAAATACAAAACAGTTGACAAACATTACCCACCCACCCCCCATCCCCACTATGAGTTAATACTTTTTTCAACGACCCATACTGGCTCAAATTTAAAAGACTATATTTTTTTATTAATTTAGAATATAAATTAATATAATTTATTTCATATTTTAATAAAGTATATTTTCTGTTGTTGTCCTTAATTAGCATTTTGTGCTTTCTCTTATTCTTCTTTTCCTTTCGGCTTTTCCCTTCAGGGGTCGCCACAGCGAATCATCTGCCTCCATCTCACCCTATCCTCCGCATCTTCTTCTCTTACTCCAACTACCTTCATGTCCTCCTTCACCACATCCATAAATCTTCTCTTTGGTCTTCCTCTGGGCCTTCTGTCTGGTAGTTCCAACCTCAGCATCCTACTGCCAATATACTCACTATCCCTCCTCTGTACATGTCCAAACCATCTCAATCTAGCCTCTCTGACTTTGTCTCCAAAACATCTTAAATGTGTGCCCATTCCTGATCCTATCATTCCGCGTTACTCCCAGAGAGAACCTCAACATTTTCATCTCTGCTACCTCCAGTTCTGCCTCATGTCTTTTCCTCAGTGCCACTCTCTCTAAACCATACAACATCGCTGACCTCAACACCGGCTTGTACACTTTTCCTTTCATTCTTGTCGATACTCTCCTATCACACATCACGCCGGACGCTTTTCTCCAACCATTCCAACCTGCCTGCACACGCTTCTTCACCTCTTTTCCACACTCTCCATTGTTCTGGACTGTTGAGCCTAAGTACTTAAAATCATCCACCTTCTTTATCTCTGCCCCCTGTAACCTCACTGTTCCTCTTGGGTTCGTGTCGTTCACACACATGTATTCTGTTTTACTGCGGCTAACCTTCATTCCTCTCCTTTCCAGGACATACCTCCACCTCTCTAGAGTTTCCGGCACTTGTTCTCTGCTCTCACTACAGATCATGTCATCTGCAAACATCATAGTCCATGAAGACTATTGTCTAACCTCATCTGTCCAGCCTGTCCATCACCATAGCAAACAAGAAGGGCCTCAGAGCTGACGCTTGATGCAAACCTACCTCCACCTTTAACTCTTCTGTCAGACCGACAGCACACCTCACCACTGTCTTACATATCTTATACATGTCCTGCACCACTCTAACATACTTCTCTGCCACTCCAGACTTCCTCATGCAATACCACAGTTCTTCTCTTGGCACCCTGTCATATGCATTTTCCAGATCCACTAAGGCACAATGCAGCTCCTTCTGACCTTCTCTGTACTTCTCTATTAACATCCTCAAAGCAAACACTGCATCTGTGGTGCTCTTTCTTGTCATGAAACCAAACTGTTGTTCACAAATGCTGACCTTTGCCCTTAGTCTAACTTCCACTATTCCTTCCCATAACTTCATTGTATGGCTCATCAACTTTATCCCTCTGTAGTTGCCACAACTCTGCACATCTCTCTTGTTCTTAAAAATGGGCACTAGCACACTTCTCCTCCATTCCTCGGCATCCTCTCACTCTCTAAGACCTTGTTGAATATTCTTGTCATAAAATCTACTGCTACCTCGCCGAGACACTTCCATACCTCCATACTTCCATACGTATGTCATCAGGACCAACTGCCTTCCACTCTTCATCCTCTTCAATGCCCTCCTCACGTCACTCTTATTAATCTTTGCTAATTCCTGGTCCTCAATAGTCACCTCTTCTATTCTTTTTTCTCTCTCATTATCCTCATTCATCAGCTCTTCAAAATATTCTTTCCATCCTCCCAGCACACTTCTGTCATCAGTCAATATGTTTCCCACTCTGTCCTTAATCACTCTAACTTGTTACATGTCCTTCCCATCTCTATCTCGCTCCTGTGCCAGAGCAGTATATATATATATATATATATATATATATATATATATATATATATATATATATATATATATATATATATATATATATATATATATATATATATATATATATATATATATATATACATGTGGATATATATATATGTGTATATATATATATATATATATATATATATATATATATATATATATATATATATATATATATATATACATATATATATCCACATGTATATATATATATATATATATATATATATTGTCTTCCTTTCGGCTTTTTCCCTTTTACTCGGGAGTCGCCACAGCGAATCATCTGATTCGCACGTTTGATTTGGCAGAGGTTTTTACGTCGGATGCCCTTCCTGTCACAACCCTTTTTTTTAGCAAGGGACAGAAACACGCTGACGACTTTGCAGCTACTCTTTACGAAAGTCAGCAATGGTTCTTTTACATGCCACACACCATAGACAGTGAGAGACATGGCTCGCCTTTGATAACCCAGTTAGCTGCACTGGGGGGACAGTGACAACCTTGTGGAGAGTGGGACTTGAACACCCAACCTTTGGATGAGCGATCCAGCGCCCTATACCACTATATATATATGTGTGTTTTGGACAGTCCACAGTGTTACACCAGCAGTCTTGGAATTTGACAAAATAGTCTCAAGTCAATGAGTTCTATTAGCTGATACAGTTATGTGAAGTTAAAAGTCACTTTATGCTGAGAAAAGCAAAGTAAAGCAATACAGTGATGATCAGTATGTTGTGGCTCATGAAACCTTCCTGGTCTCCCTATCTCCACGTCATTGCTTGTCTTGTTCTATTAACGCCAAAACAATAAATGAGTAAAATAATGAAGTGGAATGAATGATTTTAAAATTTAAATAAAAATAATAAATAAAATGATTCATGAAAGACATTTCCATGTGTTTCCTCTCCATTACTTCTCTTCGTGTCATGATTAAGATCTGCCTTTCAAAGCTGTTTATTTTTCATGCATGTTATCGAAAGCAACATCATTTCCACTACAAATTGTTGTTTTTTTTTCCCCATTAACTCTTTGTTTATCCATGGCATCATTGTTGTTGTTGTTTTTTTTTTTTTTGTTTTTTGTTTTTGGTCTGTACCATAACCTGTCTAAAGGCTGATAAAGCATCCAAGCATAAAACCCATCATGTCATAAAGCACTAAAAGCAGCTAGTAGCAGAGCCCTCTTGATCTCTACACAGGGACCCACTGGATTTATCTGTGCAATCAACAGTACTTTTGGAACAGAAGGCATGATTTACACCCTTGGCCTGTTCTGCTGGTGTAATGTTTAACACAACCATCTCATGGCCAGAAGGTTTTGGGTTTGAGATCCTGGTCCTGTATGGAGTTTGCATATTCCCAATGTGCTTGTTTGGATTTAATCTGGATTCTCTGGTTCCTCCCACAGCTCAAATATATGCACATTAGGCTAATTGGCTGTTATTATTGCCCCTAGATGTAAGTGTGAATGGTGCGTGTGCGTGTGTGTGTGTGTGTGTGTGTGTGTGTGTGTGTGTGTGTGTGTGTGTGTGTGTGTGTGTGTGTGTGACAGACCAAACACCATTATATAGATGTAAAAGTCTTTATTGCCATTAGGTTAACACAAAATGGAATTTTGTGAGGCTCTCAGCATTAAAAGGTGCAAACGAGACAATAAACTGCAATTAACACTGTAAGAGCAGAATAAAAACACACATAATTCTGTACACTAAACTCTCACTAAAAGTATCGAAAAGCAATGCAAACTATGTAGTTTTTAATGAGAAACAAACACTGAGATATACAATATGTACACTGAGGAACTGTGAAATGAAATACATAAATAAATGAAGAAAGAAAGAAAGAAAGAAAGAAAGTGTGTACATGTGTGTGTTTGTCAGTGAAGCAGGGTTGCATGTGTGTGCCTGTGTATGCGTGTGTGTGTGTGTGTGTGTGTGTGTGTGTGTGTGTGTGTGTGGGTGTGCCAGTGGAGGAGAGTTGCCTGTTTGTGTGTGTGTGTGTGTGTGTGATTGTGTGCCAGTGGAGGAGAGTTGCCTGTTTGTGTGTGTGTGTGTGTGTGTGTGTGTGTGTGTGTGTGTGTGTGTGTGTGTGTGTGTGCCAGCGGAGGAGAGTTGCCTGTTTGTGTGTGTGTGTGTGTGTGTGTGTGTGCCAGCGGAGGAGAGTTGCCTGTTTGTGTGTGTGTGTGTGTGTGTGTGTGTGTGTGTGTGTGTGCCAGCGGAGGAGAGTTGCCTGTTTGTGTGTGTGTGTGTGTGTGTGTGTGTGTGTGTGTGTGTGTGTGTGTGTAATTGTAAGGGAGTGAGCATGGAGGTGTGATGGCTTCCACAGCTCTGGGGTAAAAGCTCTCTGTGAGTCTGGTTCTGCTGATCTTGATGTTTTGTTAACACTTTTCTAAAGGAAGTGGTCCAATCAGTCCTGCTGCGTGCGATCCACCGCAATTCAGCCGGCCCACATCTGGACCCGGGCAGCTGATATTGTGTTCAGATCTGATAGACGGCAGCTCACGATCCACTATGCAGTTCTCACCACTCAGGCCAAGTGTTTTCTGTCCTTAGCTGTGCAGCTGCTGTAACTCACCATTGCACTGAGGCAGAGAAAACGTTCTATTATCGCGCTGGAGCAGTTCTTGAGCAGCTGAGAGAAGAGTCCAGTGCGTTTCAGCTTCCTGAGAAAGAAAAAGCCTTTGTTGCTCCTTCTTCAAAAGGTGTGAGATATTAACAGACCAGGAGAGGTCAAATGGTATACCATGATATTACCAGGAGAATAATACTATCCACACGCTTCACCACCTCTCCATTGCAATACAAAGAGGAGGAGCATGCTCTGTCTTCCTGGTCTTTCTATCGTCCATCTTTATTTCTTTGGTCTTGCCTGTGTTCAGAATGAGGTTTTTAGTTGAACACAAGTTTATTAGGTGAAGAAACATCTCTTTGTAGTGGGTCTCATATGCGGCTTACCATGCTGGTGTCATCAGCAAACCTCACAAGCGTGTTTATGGAGTGGATATCTCAGAGAAGTAAAGAGGCTGAAGAGAGCCGGACTGAGCACACTGACCTGTGATGTTCCAACGTTTAAGATCAGGGTGGATGACGCAGAGTTTCCTATCCTCAGCACCTGAGGTTGGTTCATCAGAAAGTCCTTGATCCAGTAACACATAGAGGCTGACAGTCCCAAGTTGTAGAACTTCATTACCAGCTTCTCTAAGAGAACAGTGTTGAAAGATGATCTGAAGTCCACAAATATTATCCTTACATTTGCGTTTAGGTGTTCCAGCTGAGTCATTGCAATACGGAGTGCTCGCGAGACAGCATCCTCAGCATCCACCATAGAGCGGTTCTCCCTGTAGGCAGACTGAAGGCTGTCCAGCACTACAGCGATAGGGTCCGTGATGAGGTTAATGAGGATTTTCACAAAGCACTTCATGGTTAGCAGGGTCAGAGTAACTGCTTGTTGGTCATTGAGGCAGGTTCAGGATGATATATATTTTTTTTTTGGCCCAATCACAATGATGAAGGACTTGAGGCAGACAGAGCCGATAGCAAGCTACAGACACAAGTTGAAAATGTCCAGGAAAAGTTCTGACAGCTGGTCAGTGCACGATTTCAGGGTCCGACCCGACCGACACCTTATCCGATCCTTCACCCCTGCTGATGTTGCTCTTCCTCAGGGTAGATCACACTTGGTGACGCTACAGCAGGAGGGTCTGCTGCCACTCCTCTGACAGGGGAAGATGTACAGTCTACCTCAGGAGTGCTCAATCCTGCTCCTGGAAATATTACCTTCCAGAAGACATTCACTCCAACCCTAATCACGCCCATTTAACCATCCAATCATCTCATCAAGACCTGACTGGATCTTACATGTCACATGGGCCACATTAGGGTTGGAGATAAAATAATTTGGAAGGTAGATCTCCAGGAGCAGAATTCAGCACTCCTGATCTAACTGCTTCTTGGTGATTCAAACCATGCAAAGAAGCTGTTCAGGGTGTCAGGCAGAATGGGGTCATGGCTGACCTACTGAACACTATGCTTATAGTCTGTGATGGTCCTTATACCTTTCCACATATTGCACATTGCATGTTGTTGGTAAAGTGTTTCTCAATACGCTGCTTTCATCTGAGTTTTTCCAGCTGGATGTCCTTTCTCAGTTCTTTCTAGGCCCTGCTGTAAGCCAGCGTGACACCTGCTCTGAAGGCTACATCTTGGCCTTTAATCAGGGGTCACATGGTCACTTCTGGTTGGAAAAAGCTGCGATGAACCTTGTGGGCAGGACAGCAGCAGTCCAGAAATGAACATATGACAGAACAGCTGATGTGTATTCTTCCAGATCAGAGCCCTGTTTGAACACATCCCAGTTTGTGTACTCAGAGCAGTCTTGTTAGTGTTGATGAAGCCTCTTCAGTCCAGATCTACACCGTTCTGGTGGTGGGTTTAGTCCTACAGATCATAGGTTTATATCTACACTGGGATCAGCATCACTGTGATATGGTCTGATGTGCCCAAGTGAGGAGTTGCAAGAGATTTGTCTGCTGCCGGGATGTTGCAATAAACCTCATCCAGTACGTTATAGTCTCTGGTTGGAAAGTCAATGAATCTGTTCAATTTGAGCAGTGATTTCAGTTATACGGGGTGAAAATCTCCAGCCATAATCTCAGTGGCCTCAAAACAAACAGTATAGCTCCACCAGTGCTAGCTTAGCATTAGCACTCAGTGGTAAATAAACCACTCTGATCATAACAGAGCTGAGTTCTCTAACCAGTCAGATATACCTGAATGTCTGAATATTCCAGAATATTCCTATAAGGTTGGTAGCAGTACACCATAAGTTATGAATACAGAGCATCAAACCTCCGTCTTTGATCTTCCCCAAAGCTGCGATTATATTGGCCTAGAACAGAGCGCGCCCTGCTAGCTCAGAGATATTGTTATCCAGGCAGGTTTCAGTGATGATTTCCACACACCTGTCCATCCTCTGTGAGGCAAACCTCAAGCAGATCTTGTCTAATTTGTTGGTGAGAGACTTGGTTCACGTTTACGAGAAGACTGAGTACACCAGTCTCTGTGGGATTGCATGTAGCGTAGCACGCAGCCCGCCCCACTTACCATGCTTTTGATTATCGTGTCTCCTCGGTCTCCTGGGCCAACAAGGAGTTATGGTGAAAGCACCCGTGGGCTACTGCAGCTCGGGTGAAATGAAATAGAGCTTTGGAGGTTCAACAAGTCCAGAATTTTTTTCTAGACCTCCAACAGTTTAGCACTTCTATCCTATATAATGGTTAAAAGTCCATGAAATACAAACAAAAACACGAAAAGATACAAAAAAATCCCCAAACAAACAAACAAACAAACAAACAAACAAAAAAAAACCCTGAGAGCTCCATGTTGCCGCATGCATATGCGCTGCTGCCATCTTGCATATAGAAAACAATATGTATAGCAACGCTATAAAAAAAGTGTAGGAAGATAATGGGAAAAGATAGAGCATGAGGTGGCCATATTTATCTGCAGGTCTGGGAGTGAATGGTGGCACCAATGAAATACCAGGCAATAACAATTCCAATACATTCTGGGATATACTGGTTACCGGTGTGTTGACATGCTTCTGGCATCACTGGCCCTTGCATGTATTAGCTCTGTCTTAATACCCACATTTCACTGGAGCACGCCATGCAATGATTGTGGCGGAAAGGCGCTGAACGCAGTCTATGGAAGAGCTAAGGCGTTTTTACACGGAAAAAAGGTTGCAAATTCTACGGAAAAGTGGAAATTCTTCTTCCCCTATTTCACTGGACTATGGCATGTATGGACCGTGTAGCGAAAAAGGCATGGAATCCAGTCGACAGAAGAGCTTCGGCATTTTTACATGGAAAATGGGTGAAAATCCGACGGAAAGTGGAAATTTTTACACTCTCGGAACGTTCACAGCATGTGCGGAACAGGTACGCCAAAGTACGCCAAAGTGACCCCACGGAACACTCACGGATTTTTTTTTTTCTGTGAACGTGTTTTGAAGATGTTCCAAAGCAGGTTCACGGAATATTTTGGTCTGCCGGAAGCATATGGAAGTGGAGGAAAACTTGAGGAACAACTACGGAAGCACACAGAATGACATGGAAGATAAAGGAATAACTGCGGAACGTTTGCGGAAGACAACTTTTTGCTTCCGTAAGTCTGCCGAGCTCCAGTGAAATGGGGGTGGGGGGGATTAGCGAGGGCAGAATCCCTCCTGGACAGCTCACCGGCCCTCACAGGGCAGTGCACACTGACGGCTATGCAGCTACTCTTGACGAAAGTCAGGAATTTTTTTTTTTTTTTTTTTACATGAACCTCTCACTATAGACAGTGAGAGACATGGCCGGCCTTTGATAACCCAGTTAGTTGCACTGGGGGAATTCTGGGATATAAGATGTTCCCAATTTTTTTTTCATTGCCACTTTTTTTTTTTGTAAAATAATAAACACCACTCTCCATTCTTTCTAAATGAGTCACATGTAGAAAACAAGGAATTTTGAGTTGACATTACCAGAGCTTTCAGATGATATATCACATGAATCTCCAGCTGATCTTGAAGTCAAGCAACCAGACTCCGAACATGATCGTGTCTGGAACCTGGGAACCGAGAAATCTGCCTTTAATTAAGTAAAGTAACCAAATGCCTCGTCACCTAATTAGTGCCATGCATGAATGGAGGAACAAGATTCCCACTGTCTCGACCTATTATTGGGTGAACCCACAGCCAAGAAAACAGGCTAAGCCGAATCAGTGGGAAAAGAAGACCCGTTGAGTCTGACATGAGGCGTGAGGGCGTAGAATAAGTGGGAGGCTGCGGTGGATTTTATTGCGAAATGCGAGGATGCGATAATATTGGCAGCACTTCACAGTGGAATGTCCACATCTTTGGCTGTTTTCAGTCAGATATGGTAGTTGTGTTTAAGATGCTTTTCATACGTTCAGTCATTTTTCTGAACCGCTTAAACCTAACTCGGGTATGAGGAGGCTGGTGCCCATCTCAGTTGACTCTGGGGGAGGGCAAAGTACACCCTGGACAGCTCAGCAGGCGATTACAGGAAAGAGACACTCTGATGAATATGCAGCTCCTCTTGTTCTATGTCTGCAATGGTTCTTTTGTGTCTCACCATAGACATGGCTAGCCTTTGCTAGACCAGTTAGCTGCACTGTTGGGACAGCAGTGACAACCATTGATAGTGGGGCTTGAATCAACAACCTTAGGATTGGTAAACCAGTACCTTTACCACCAGGCTGCCCTAAGATTCTTTTATGGGTTTTTATCATTTGGATTTTGGTCAACACTTCTTCTGAAGAGATGAGCTGTTACATTTTCAGAAACTGATATTTTTTTTTCCCCCACTCATTAAGTTTCCACTCACTGTTTTTTTTTTTTTTTTTTTTTTTTTTTATGCCTTAGTCCTGAACAAGATGTATCTTTCGACTCATTTTGCCAAAACAAGTCACAATTTGGCAAATTCCTCGCTGTGGGCATGTTGTATAAAACAGTGGTCCCCAACCCCCAGACCGCGGACAGGTACCGGTCCGTGGATCAATTGGTACCGGGCCGCACAAGAAATAATTATTTATTTCTGTTTTATTTATTATCTGAGTCTGAATGATCTTTTATTTTAGAAAAAAAAAAAAAAAAAAAAAAAAAACTTTTATTTTGAAAATGACTGGATTCTCTCTGTGACATGTCTGTCATTTGAGTGCTAAAATGTAACCCACAAGGGGACGTCACAGAGGTGAGTTGGACATGTTTCAAGCAATAGTGGGGTTTTTGAGCGAGACTGAGCCTGAGCCTTCATTCTCCCAGCTGGTGCACCATCACCTGTTTTTTTTTTTGTTGTTTTTTTGTTTTTTGTTTGTTTTTTTTATTTTGTTTTTTTAAAAGTTCGAGCTCGATTAAAAATGTAATGCTTAATCCTGATTGGGGGGCTGGTGCACATCTCATCTGACTCTGGGCATGGGCGGGGTATTATAATTTACAAATTAAAATTAAATTGTCAAGTAAAATTGCCAAGCGTTGACCAGTCCGCGGGGATAAAATGGTTGGGGATCACTGGTATAAAACACAGAAAACTGGAAAATGACATCATAGATTCTTGTTGTGAGGTTTTGAACGTGCTTTATCCATATTGTTGGAAATTCTTAAAATTGCATTTATTTGCTAGATTTGTTATTTCAGGTAACACCGGGCAAGGGCGGGGCACCCCTGAACAGCTCGGAGCAACACCAAAACATTTGCAACAGCCAATTATCCTCAGGGCGTGTCTTTGGATGGTGGTGGGGGGAATCTGGAGGATTTGGAGGAAACCCTTCCAAGCGTGAGGAGAGCATGCAAACTCCACACACATGCACCTGAGCCCGGCACTTGAACCCAGGACTATCTTGCTGTGAGGCAGATGTGCAACTATAAAACTGTGCCATCCCTTAATGCTTAACCATGCGATTATCATTATTATTTTATTTTATTATTATTTTTTTTTTTAGCACAAAATTACTTTTTTTTTTTTCCACCCATTCACATTGTTTACAGGTGAGAGGTTATACTGTATTTGTAAACACCTCAACCCTACATCACATCCAGCTGCATCACAACACTCCATGATTGATTCATTTCCTATAACACGACACACCGCTGGACATAATTCTCAGTTTATATACAAGGAATGCTCCCCTATCTACACTTAAACTAATAGATTATGGGATGCAAATATGATGAAGAGGAATTTAAATATAGCGCCATCGAGTTTCCTCGGCATTTAAGGGGTTAACCCTTTCTTATTGGTAAGTTATTGTGACATTCATAACACCCACATCTCTCTCTCTCTCTCTCTCTCTCTCTCTCTCTCTCTCTCTCTCTCTCTCTCTCTCTCTCTGTGTGTGTGTGTTCACCAATTTGAGTTCAGTTATTATCTCACAGCCTGCTACCTGGACTTCCTACTGGCTTCTGAATGAGTGTGATGGAAAGCAATCAACCTTTGACCTCTATTTTACTTCCCTCTCTCTGTTCATGAGTGTGTGACACATGCAGGTCAACAACAATTGTTTTCATCCTTTCATTTCTTGCTTTTCTCTTTTCCTACAGTACGGTGCGAGCAACACTGTCCTTCAAGTTCACAGAAACATCAGTTTAGTTTAGAAAATGTGTCATATGGGAAAAGTGCATTTACATCTTTCCTAATGATAGTATCTACATGAACGAGTTTTGCTGTTTGAAAAACTCATGCATATCACACACACACACACACACACACACACACACACACACACACACACACACACACACATTCAGTGTGTTCTTCCAGGTGAGACAGAGCTTGACAACATCTGGATTCTAATAATACTTTATTTATTTGTTCATGGGCTTCAGCACTATACTCCTTGTCACTTACACTCTCTCTCTCTCTCTCTCTCTCTCTCTCTCTCTCTCTCTCTCTCTCGCTCTCTTTCTCTATCTCTATCTCTCACACACACACACACACACACACACACACACACACACACACACACATATATAATGTGGTCCCAGATGTTCCTCTTCCAGGTGAGACAGAGGTTGACCACATGTGGATTCCAATAATACCATATTTATATCTTCATGGATTTCAGCACTATACTCCTTGTCACACACACACACACACACACACACACACACACACACACACACACACACACACACACACACACATATATTGTGGTCTCAGGTGTTCCTCTTCCAGGTGAGACAGAGGTTGACCACATCTGGATTCCAATAATACCATATTTATCTCTTCATGGATTTCAGCACTATACTCCTTGTCTCACACACACACACACACACACACACACACACACACACACACACACACACACACAAGGTCTATTTGCTGTTTTCAATAAATAATATCCATTAGTGCATTACTGATCAGTTTAATAAACTTTTAATATAATTCATCATCTGCCAATCCCGTTCCCCTGCCAGCTTTTTCAATCATAGAGCATCTACCATGAGATTTTATTGAGTTTTATGTATCCATTTAACCATTATTCACATCGAAAGGCCAGTCATGCAGTACTTTAAATACAGTGCTATTTACTCTCTTCTGCATTCTTCAACAGATTCCCCTGATTTTCCTTTATAAAACAAAACAGCAGAACTCTGCTCCTTAAATAAAGAGTGTGTATCTACACCGTAAACTTAACACCGGGGTGTGTGTGTGTGTGTGTGTGTGTATGTATGTATATATATATATATATATACACCAAAAATACCAAGTATCACTGTGTACTCAAAGATTCGGTACAATTTTACTGCTTTTACACTCACAAAAATGTTTTTCTATCCGGAGCCCTGCTTGGTACTAATATAATAAAAATAATAATAATAATAATAATAATAATAATAATAATAATAATAATAATGGGGTTAAAAGAGAAGCCGGGAGAGGCTTAGGGGTCTACATGCATTATACAGCTGTGATGTGTGATAATTAGAAAGCTGGGAATGATTATGAGATGTAAATACTGCCATTAAATCTTTAACATTTATTCAGAATCAAGGATGTTTCATCCAACGGAGGTGGTGCGCGCCTCATTAACATAAATTGTTTATTGGGATTCCCATCACTGTATCCCTCGCATAAGTGTTTGTGATCTGCTTTCATATACTCTTTTTTAAAAAAAGATAACATTGTCCAGGTTTCTCTACGTGTGTCTGTTTATCTCTCTGGCAGACATTAATGAAGGTGACCATCTGCCATACACACACACACACACACACACACACACACACACACACACACACAAAACACAAAGGGAAAAGGGGAAAAAAAAAAAAAAACCTCAGTGAGCAGTGTTTATTCTCGATGATACATGGAAAGTAACCCACATGTGCTCATTATACTGATGTTTTATATTAGTATGCATTGTTTGTTCTAGTCTGTGTCTCAAAGCTTTACCTGTCTGAAATGGAAATTGACTCAGACGTGATGATAGGGACAAAATACTGCATTTCTGTATGACCTGAAGCACACCTGTAGGTGTCTGCCCCCCTCTCTCTGGGAGCAGCTGAGCAACAGCTGTTTGCTGTGAGAGTGAGATTATCTGAACGGAAAGTGGAAATGGACAGTCAGTGGAAGAATTGCTTGTTTACAGTACCTCTTCTGAGCTGCTGTTTTCCTTCTTGTTGTGGTGCCAATTTGTTAATAAACGATTCATTCCACCACTGAATCCATGTCTACACCGCTGTCTTTGACAATACCGTAGTATATCTTTCCTCAATACTGCAGTGGTAACACATATAGTACAAATGTGTCTCTTTATCGGGTGTTTTTATAATTAGCTCTCGCAAATAACTATGATGACGGCACAGTGACATAGCGGTTAGCACATCCACCTCACAGCAAGAAGAGTCAGGTGTTTCTATTTGGGATTTGCAAACTGTATTCTGATGCATGCTGCTTGATGGGTTTCTTCCAGGTACCCTAGTTCCTTCTGACAGTCCAAAGACATACTCCTAATGTTATACACTTAAATAATACACGTTACATGTTAATACACTTAAATTTATCTTTATACATCTTTATCTCATTAATTACAACTGACTAGTTAGGCACTAAGGGCTTTGCTCAAAGCCTCAGCTGCCAGTAGGCATTACTAGAACTTGAACCACTGACCTAAACAATCAGTAACCCAGAATCCTAACCAGTGGGACACCACTGCCCTGTGTGTCACACAGCTATGAGCGGGTAAGCTATCAGGATGTACCCCACCTTTGCACAATGTTAGCTGAGATAGCCTCCGTCTGACCGCGATCCTAGTAAGAATATGGTTCGGTCAAGTGAGTGGGTGGAGACATGAAGAGCTGTCAGGACTCATGTACCATCTGTAAAGTTAAGCCACCTGATCTGCAAGCTGTGCAATTTCACCCATTTTATTAATTTTATACATTTGTGTAAATAAAAAAAAGAGTGAATTGTAAACTTCTTCTTCTTCTTCTTCTTTTTCTTTCAGCTGTTCCCTTCAGGGGTCGCCACAGCAAATGATCTGCCTCCATCTCACCCCATCCTCTGCATCTTCTACTCTTACTCCAACGACCTTCATGTCCGCCTTCACCACATCCATAAATCTTCTCTTTGGTCTTCCTCTAGGCCTTCTGCCTGGTAGTTCCAACCTCAGCATCTTACTACCAATATACTCACTATCTCTCCTCTGTACATGTCCAAACCATCTCAATCTAGCCTCTCTGACTTTGTCTCCAAAACATCTTACATGTGCTGTCCCTCTGATGGACTCATTCCTGATCCTATCCATCCTCGTTACTCCCAAAGAGAACCTCAACATTTTCATCTCTGCTACCTCCAGCTCTGCCTCCTGTCTTTTCCTCACCGCTCTAGATTTTCCTGCACTTGTTCTCTGCTCTCACTACAGATCACGATGTCATCGAGTGAATTGTAAACAAATCTGTTATGATGATTTGAGCAGATAAACATGTTTTATTTCTTCATCATACATATGAGATGTTCAACAGCCCCCCAATCAGGATTAAGCATTACATTTTTAATCGAACTCGAACTCTTAAAAAAACAAAATAAAAAAATCAAACAAACAAACAAAAAAAAACAGGTGATGAAGAATGATGACCAGTTGGAAGAATGAAGGCTCAGGCTCAGTCTCACCCGGAAACCCTACTATTGCTTGAAACATGTCCACATCATATATTATTATTATTATTATTATTATTATTATTATTATTATTATTATTATTATTATTATTATTCCAGGTTTACTGTAGTAATATTTGACTGTGATTTATGATGATGTAATTATCTTTTAGTCTAACCATGGTAATAACTTTCAAATCCAAAGTGCCTCATTAGAGTTATAGGTATAATAAAGGAGCGTCCGTGGGAAAGACCTCAGCAACATTAACAGCTATATGACAGTCATTATCATCGATCTACTTGACTGCAAAGCCTTTAATAACTATAATGTACAGTCGACCTCCTACTTTCGAAGACTCCTGGGTATGAAATCCTCAGGTTACGCAAATCATTTTTCTCATTTTCCGTCCCCAGGATACGAAAACCACCCCCTCTTATGAAAAGAAATTCAAAATTCAAACGTGCCAATCAAAATTTCACACGACGCGCAAGTTGCTCTCTCATTGGCTGTCTCTCAACATCCCGCCCCGCTGGCCTCCCAGATAGAGACAGAAGGAAGCTTAAGTCATTAGTTTTTAGTTTAGTGTTTTAAGTTGTTTAATTCAGTAAATGTTTAATAAATGTGGACACATTTGAGCTCATCTGGAATTCCAATCCCTCAAGGAATCAAATTAAAGTTGAGTTTGTCAAGCAAGGAATGTGCTTTGAATTCCATGTCTTGTGGGCGTGGCCCACAGTGAGAGAGAGAGAGAGAGAGAGAGAGAGAGAGAGAGAGAGAGAGAGGTGTGTGTGTGTGTGTGTGTGTGTGTGTGTGTGTGTGTGTGTGTGTGTGTTAATAAAAATGTTTAATAATGGTTTAATTAATAAATATATTAATAAAATGGTTTAATATGTTAATAAAATGTTTACATTGTTTAATAAAACATATTTTACTTTTAACACATATTTCATTCATAATTGGTGTACTTTTATAATTTTTAACAGGTTTATGGGGTTTATTGGAGCCTTGGAACGAATTAGACGTTTAACATGCAAGATGCGACCCCTACTTACGAAATTCCCACGTTACGAAAGAGGCTCTGGAACAGGTTAATTTCGTAGGTAGGGGGCCGACTGTATATGTATAGATAGACTGGCCATGGCCACTTTGGGGAAAACGGGAACGTGTTCATGAGAAACGACATAGCGCTAAACGTTTTTTTTTTTTTTTTTTTTTTTCCTCCCACACAATTACATATACTAGTCGATGCGGTAATAGCAAACTATCACAATGAATATAAGAGTAGATTTTTTTTTACTTTTAAGGAAAGCCACATGTGTATTGAAAGTCTATTCAGAATTGCAAATCCCATTCTCACATTGTCGTGCTCTGCACTTCCCTAATAAGATGTCGGAACCTTAGACGAGACTGCAGTTTATTGCATTGAGGTTTGATCATAAAAATAAATAAATAAATAAATAAAAATAATAAATTTTCAGCTCCCTGATGCTTTTCTATCTCTGTCTTATTTTCTCTCAATCTAAGCTCATCAAGTGGAAAGTCCTGCACTGTTCTGTAGCTCAGCCTTGGTGAATACATGCTGTCTTCTTCTGTAGGTCATGTTGCACTGGATGCTGTGTTTGTATCGTTTACTGTAGCTGAGATGAAGGAGATAAACAGGCATAAAGTGTACGAATAAACATAACAAGTGTGATTGACAGGCTGTCTTTTGGCATAGTGGTTAGTATGCTTCACTGCAAGATGGACCTGGCTTTGATTTCAGGGCCTGAACATTTGGTCTGAGTTTGTACACTTTTCCTTTCATTCTTGCCGATACCGTCCTATCACACATCACATTGGACACTTTTCTCCAACCATTCCAACCTACCTGCACACGCTTCTTCACCTCTTTTCCACACTCTCCATTGCTCTGGACTGTTGAGCCTAAGTTCTTAAAATCCTCCACCTTCGTTGTCGTCAGTCGGACAGAGTATAACATGCATATATCGCTGTAACTAAAAATCACTGTTAAAGTCCAGAGGAATGTATGCAGTGATGGGAAGAAGACAACTAGAAGAAAACAGGAACTAGAACCAAGACAACAATCCATGGCAATGTTGTCATGGTGCCACAAGTGATATGTGGCAAGGCTGTGACATATTGTCATGTTTTCTCACATAGCAGGTGAGAGATACTCAGTGTCATGTTACCCACGGTGAAAGGTCCTATCTTTACCACATTTCTTACCTGACTGTGCTCACCTATACTTGATGTGACAGCAGTACTGAGCTATATAACTCCAAATGGGCTGGTGGGTCTCATTAAACTTAACATCCCACAATTAGGTGGCTGCATTCAGACATTTCTTTGTGACGGATATTGTACAGAAGAATAGAAGGGCGAGGTGTTCACCTATTTTGTGTCGGTGCTTGATTAATTCCCCGTATGAATACATTCTTCTTCTTCTTCTTTTACTTTCGGCTGCTCCCTTCAGGGGTCGCCACAGCAAATCATCCGCCTCCACCTCACCCTGTCCTCCGCATCTTCTTTTCTGACTCCAACGACCTTCATGTCTTCCTTCACCACATCCATAAATCTCTTCTTTGGTCTTCCTCGAGACCTTCTGCCTGGTAGTTCTAACCTCAGCATCCTACTGCCAATATACTCACTATCCCTCCTCTGTACATGTCCAAACCATCTCAATCTAGCCTCTCTGACTTTGTCTCCTAAACATCTTACGTGGGCTGTCCCTCTGATATACTCATTTCTGATCCTATCCATCCTCGTTACTCCCAGAGAGAACCTCAACATTTTCATCTCCGCTACCTCCAGCTCTGCCTCCTGCCTTTTCCTCAGCGCCACTGTTTCTAATCCATACACCATCGCTGGCCTCACCACCGTCTTGTACACTTTTCCCTTCATTCTTGCTGACACTCTCCTATCGCACATCACACCGGACACTTTTCTCCAACCATTCCAGCCTGCCTGCACACGTTTCTTCACCTCTTTTCCACACTCTCCATTGCTCTGGATTGTTGAGCCTAAGTACTTAAAATCCTCCACCTTCGTTATCTCTGCTCCCTGTAACATCACCGTTCCTCTTGGGTCCTTCTCATTCACACACATGTATTCTGATTTTCTGAGGCTAACCTTCATTCCTCTCCTTTCCAGGGCATACCTCCACCTCTCTAGATTTTCCTGCACTTGTTCTCTGCTCTCACTACAGATCACGATGTCATCTGCAAACATCATAGTCCATGGAGATTCTTGTCTCACCTCGTCTGTCAGCCTGTCCATCACCATAGCAAACAAGAAGGGGCTCAGAGCTGACCCTTGATGCAGTCCCACCTCCACCTTGAATTAAATCGGTCACACCGACAGCACACCTCACCACTGTCTTACATCTCTCATACATGTCCTGCACCACTCTAACATACTTCTCTGCCACTCCAGACTTCCTCATGCAATACCACAGTTCTTCTCTTGGCACCCTGTCATATGCTTTTTCCAGATCCACAAAGGCACAATGTAGCTCCCTCTGACCTTCTCTGTACTTCTCTATTAACATCCTCAAAGCAAACATTGCATCTGTGGTGCTCTTTCTTGGCATGAAACCAAACTGTTGTTCACAAATGCTCACCTCTGCCCTTAGTCTAGCTTCCACTATTCTTTCCCATAACTTCATCGTATGGCTCATCAACTTTATCCCTCTGTAGTTGCTGCAACTCTGCACGTCTCCCTTGTTCTTAAAAATGGGCACCAGCACACTTCTCCTCCACTCCTCCGGCATCTGCTCACTCTCTTGTACCTTGTTGAATGTTCTTGTCAGAAAATCTACTGCTACCTCTCCTAGACACTTCCATACCTCCACAGGTATATCATCAGGACCAACTGCCTTTCCATTCTTCATCCTCTTCAATGCCCTTCTCACTTCACCCTTACTGATCTTTGCTACATCCTGCTCCTCAATGGTCACCTCTTCTACTCTTTTTTCTCTCTCATTTTCCTCATTCATCAGCTCTTCAAAGTACTCTTTCCATCTTCCCAGCACACTTCTGTCATCAGTCAATACATTTCCCTCTCTGTCCTTTATCAATCTAACTTGCTGCAGAATGTATGAATACATTGTTGATGGGGTGGATATTGCTAGAACTTTCACTCTCACCAGCAGAAAGGTCCTGGAAGTGACCTCTGCTGGTAGCCAGGCTCCATATTTCTCTGTTTTAAGTCTGGTCAGAATGTCATATGACCTGCACATTCCATGAGAAAGCTTCTACCACTTTACCTCTTACCTGCACAGCTTTCCTATCACTTCTAGTTTACATCATTTTACAGCATCACCTATATTCGTTTTTTAACAACCCCCCCCCTCCCCCAATCCTGATTTTTAATGGCTACAAACAGGATTCATCGATAATATCTACATGTTAGGACGTAATCACCTGAGATTCTCTACACATGTTGTCTGAAGGGGCATCAATACCATGTCCCTGTGTACATGTGCTACAAAATAAAGTGTGTGCTGAGGTGGAAAAGGCGCATGTCTGGCACATGTGAATGGAAGAGACAGACGGAGTGACAGACAGGCGAGGGTGGGGGGTGGGGCGTGCGGTAAGATCAATAGAGCCAGACCCTTCTCACAGACATAGCTCAGCTTTCAGAGATAAGCCAGTGATCTCTCACTGAGCTCCTCTTACAGGAGGGAAAAGAACCTCACACACACACACACACACACACACACACACACACACACACACACACACACACACACACATGCACACACATACAAGCATACACACGCACACACACACACACGCAAAACACACACACACACACACACACACACACACACACACACACACACACAGATGCACACACACACACACACACACACACACACACACACACGCATACACACACACACACACACACACACACACACACACACACACATGCACACACATACAAGCATACACACGCACACACACACACGCAAACACACACATGCACACACACACACACACACACACACACACACACACACACACACACACACACACATACGCAAAAACCCTTTCATCCGAGAAATCATACACAATGGGCACTTTTAAGTCTAAGAGTCTTTCATATCATGGACGCATTCTCAGTTGTGGCATCGACATACTTTTGGTACCAATCTGAAAAGGGAGTTCTGGGAGCTCTTTATATTTAAGTC
Organism: Plotosus lineatus; assembly: GCA_024760905.1. Classification (NCBI taxonomy): domain Eukaryota; kingdom Metazoa; phylum Chordata; class Actinopteri; order Siluriformes; family Plotosidae; genus Plotosus; species Plotosus lineatus. Next base: position 13,657,614 of record CM045733.1, read on the forward strand.
TCAGAGCCACTGTGTTCTCTCCGCATCATCCTCTGGACACTTTTCACTTGGCCAATCCAGAATACATTTCTTTACAGGATCTTAAACCTCACCTTGATCCCTTTCCATCCCCTCTTTTCTCAACAGGACTCAACTTTCAGTTTTCATTCTTCTTCTTCTTTTCCTTTCGGCTATTCCCTTCAGGGGTCGCCACAGCAAATCATCTGCCTCCATCTCACCCTATCCTCTGCATCTTCTTCTCTTACACCAACTGCCTTCATGTCCTCTTTAAACACACAAAAAGTGCTCTATCTATTTTGATCACCGACCCCATTCACATCCATTCACCATCCATTTCATCAGCCATACATTCCCTTATCAGCCATCTTGAGCTCTCTTTGCTTCTCCTGCATACAGAATCTTCTTCCCAAGTCTCTTATTCCTGGCCTTCAATACCATCTTTGCCTTCTCATCCTTTTTTTTTTTCCACAGCCAACTTTATCCTTTTTTACGTTGATCAGTTCTTCTCCCTGCAGAACCCTTCTTTCGGAGCCAAATATCTTCAGTGATTATGTCTATCCTTTATCACCAAGTGTTTCTTCTCTTCTTCACTTCACTCTCCTCCCCACTATTTCCTGCCCCCAGAACCGAACTTATTCTCAAAACTGCTCTTTCGCTCCATCATTCTTTCTGTCATAAGTATTTGATTTAGTTGTCCTCCTTGAACCCTTCTTTACATCAATATACTCCTTTTGTTTGTTCTCTCTCAGCTCATTGCCTGGTTTGAAGTGCTAGTGTTCAGCATTTCATTTATTTGTTTTGTCAGATTCCCCATTAGTGATTAGTAGCTGGTATCAAGGTAGACACTTGAGGCTTTAACCATTTCCACTTTTTTTTTTCCTTTCACCTGGCCGACTAGTATTAAAGATTATAACTTTATTGTGGGGGCAGTCGGTGCTGGATTGCTGATCCCAGGCTTGGGGTTCAAGCCCACTGTCAACAGGTTGTCATCGCTGTGACTCTGGGTTGTCAAAGGCCGGCCATGTATCTCACTGTCTATGGTGTTAGGTTCATGTAAAAGAACCATTCCTGACTTTGTTCAAGCGTAGCTGAATAGCCATAAGCATGTTTCTGCTCTGCGATGGCATGATGGGCTGTCCAGGGTGTACTCTGCCCTCGCCCGGAGTCAGCTGGAACGGGTCCTAGCCTCCTCGTGACCCTAATTAGGATAAATTGGCTCAGAAAATGATTGAATTAATAATAATAATAATAATAATAATAATAATAATAATAATAATAATAATAATAATAATAATAATAATAATCATCATCATCATCATCATCATAATAATAAACTATATGAAGTGCTAGCCAGTTAAAACCGCTAAGCTAGCTAACCTGAGTATTCATTCATTTTCTAAGCCACTTAATACTAATTAGGGTCATGGGGAGGCTGGAGTCCATCTGAGGCGACTCCGGGTGAAGGTGGGGTACATCCTTTCCAAGTCGCCAAGCCTTCACAGGGCATAACCCGAACTAGCTTGGAATAAATAAAGAGTCACACACACACACACACACACACACACACACACACACACACACACACACACACACATATATATCTTCTTCTTCTCTTTCGGCTTTTTCCCTTTCTCGGGAGTCACCACAGCGAATCATATATATATATATATATATATATATATATATATATATATATATATATATATATATATATATATATATATATACTAGTATATATACTTACACAGTAGGGACAATAAGTATTGGGCAACGTAAACATGTGCAAGTTCACCCATTTAAAAAGATAAGAGAGGTTTGTAATTTTCATCGTAGGTACACATCAAGCTTGAGAAACAGAATGTAAAAAAAAAATCCAGGAAATCACATTGTATGATTTTTAAATCATTTATTTGTGAAAATGCTCAATGCGAGCCGCATCCCAGCTAGCAATAAGCCCAGGCGGGAAGGGGCCGTACGACGACTCCAGTGCTTGGGATTGCAGGAGATGAAGGCCATATAGCCGGCTGGTATAATCGCCTTATCGGGTGTACTCTCCTCGAGCCATGTTTCACAGAAACACAGTCCTGTAGATCACTCTGCGCTGCAATCTGAGCGTGAAGCTCGTCCATCTTGTTTTTCAGGGCACAACATTTTCAAGCAGTATGGCCGGAAGTGCTAACCAAGCCTCTGAGAACTCCGCCTGGGCAGTTAGCATGGAGCTCCGATAACATAGCAGCTCATGATAGAAGTTCTCAGATTCAAATTGGTTCTTTGTTCATGTTTTGCTCTATGCTCGTCTACGACCGGTCGACTCTACTACAGCTATAAGATCGGAGTATCTTCGGGTGTGTATAACTAAGCACGGTCAACTGGGCTTGTTAGCCGGGATGCGGCTAGCAGAGCTAATATGCTATCAGCAGAGCTAATATGCTACAAGAAGCCCAGGCGGGAAGGGGCCGAACGACGACTCCGGCACTTTGAATTGCAGGGGATGAAGGTCGTATAGCCGGCTGGAGCAATTGCCTCATCGGGTGTACTCTCCTCGAGCCATGTTTCACAGAAACACAGTCCTGTCGATCCCTCTACGCTGCAATCTGAGCATGAAGCTCGTCCATCTTGTTTTTCAGGGACTGAACATTTTCAAGTAGTATGGCCGGAAGTGCTAACCAAGCCTCTGAGAACTCAGCCTGGGCTAGTGCCATCTTGAAGACGTCAGTCCAAGGTCAATGTAAAAGGACATGAAGCGTAATCAAGTTTATTGTTTGTTAAACACACTACAGAACATAAAATCTCATGCACAAACATTCTCAGAATTAACTTAGGTACTGTACTGGAATAATAATTGAATACGACTTTTAAACGAGTGCTTTACAACAGTATATGCTGTATAATGTTTATATTTTATCATAAATAAAAATAAGAGTAAAAATTGAAAAAAAAATTCATAATCATTACTATATTTTACTACATTAATACTGAATTAATGAGTAAGACTGTCTATAGAATGTGTTTAAGAAGCATATTTTAATGCATGTAATAGATACATAGTATTTTACTTCTGGCTGCTCATTCGCGCATGTGACATGTTACATGGGGTTTTACTTCTGGGTACAGAACTCGCGGACTATTTTGATTCGCGGGAGGGCTCGGAACTGAACCCCCACGAATGTCGAGTGCCAACTGTATTGCATGAGGAAGTCTGGAGTGGCAGAGAAGTATGTTAGAGTGGTGCAGGACATGTGTGAGAGATATAAGACAGTGGTGCGGTGTCCTGTCGGCGTGACCGACGAATTCAAGGTGGAGGTGTGACTGCATCAAGGATTAGCTCTGAGCCCCTTCTTGTTTGCGATGGTGATGGACAGGCTGACAGACGAGGTAAGACAAGAATCTCCATGGACTATGATGTTTGCAGATGATATTGTGATCTGTAGTGAGATCAGAGAACAAGTGGAGGAAAATCTAGAGAGGTGGAGGTATGCCCTGGAAAGGAGAGGAATGAAGGTTAGCCTCAGTAAATCAGAATACATGTGTGTGAATGAGAAGGACCCAAGAGGAACGGTGATGTTACAGGGAGCAGAGCAAACAAAGGTGGAGGATTTTAAGTACTTAGGCTCAACAATCCAGAGCAATGGAGAGTGTGGAAAAGAGGTGAAGAAGCGCGTGCAGGCAGGCTGGAATGGTTGGAGAAAAGCGTCCAGTGTGGTGTGCGATAGGAGAGTGTCAGCAAGAATGAAAGGAAAAGTGCGCAAGACAGCGATGAGGCCAGCGATGTTGTATGGTTTAGAAAATGTGGCGCTGAGGAATAAACAGGAGTCAGAGCTGGAGGGAGCAGAGATGAAAATGTTGAGGTTCTCTCTGGGAGTAACGAGGATGGATATGATCAGAAATGAGTACATCAGATGGACAGCACATGCAAGATGTTTTGGAAACAAAGTCAGAGAGGCTAGATTGAGATGGTTTGGACATGTACAGATGAGAGATAGTGAGTATATTGGCAGTAGGATGCTGAGGTTGGAATTACCAGGCAGAAGGCCTAGAGGAAGACCAAAGAAGAGATTTATGGATGTGGAGAAAGAAGACATGAAGGTCATGAGGAGTAAGAGTATGAAGGTAAGAGAAGAAGATGCAGAGGACAGGGTGAGATGGAGGCGGATGATTTGCTGTGGCGACCCCTGAAGGGAACAGCCGAAAGGAAAAGATGAGGATAGTACTGGAACCCCAAAGTATGATTCTTAATCCAAAAAGCTTCAGAGATATTTAAGAGGCTGCTTCTCCACCTCATCATAACATACATGATTTTTGGTGTTGCCTGCTCGATTGCTAGAAGGTTTTTGCTGTTTTCTGTTCCTACTCTGCTCAAACTGGCTGCCTGAAAATGTGATGCTACTAGTCCTTCTCAAAAAATTAGCATATTGTGAAAAAGTTCATTATTTTCTGTAATGTACTGATAAAAATTAAACTTTCATATATTTTAGATTCATTGCACACCAACTGAAATATTTCAGGTCTTTTATTGTTTTAATGCTGATGATTTTGGCATACAGCTCATGAAAACCCCAAATTCCTATGTCAAAAAATTAGCATATCATGTTCAGGTAGTCTAAACGAGCTATTAACCTAATCATCTGAATCAACCAATTAACTCTAAACACCTGCAAAAGATTCCTGAGGCTTTTAAAAACTCCCAGCCTGGTTCATTACTCAAAACCGCAATCATGGGTAAGACTGCCGACCTGACTGCTGTCCAGAAGGCCATCATTGATACCCTCAAGCAAGAGGGTAAGACACAGAAAGAAATCTCTGAGCGAATAGGCTGTTCCCAGAGTGCTCTATCAAGCCACCTCAGTGGGACGTCTGTGGGAAGGAAAAAGTGTGGCAGAAAACACTGCACAACCAGAAGAGGTGACCGGACCCTGAGGAAGATTGTGGAGAAGGTCCGATTCCAGACCTTGGGAGACCTGTGGAAGCAGTGGACTGGGCTACAGGTGCCGCATTCCCCATGTCAAGCCACTTTTGAACCAGAAACAGCGGCAGAAGCGGCTGACCTGGGCTACAGATAAGCAGCACTGTACTGTTGCTCAGTGGTCTAAAGTAATTTTTTCGGATGAAAGCAAATTTTGCATGTCATTCGGAAATCAAGGTGCCAGAGTCTGGAGGAAGACTGGGGAGAAGGAAATACCAAAATGCCTGAAGTCCAACATCAAGTACCCACAGACAGTGATGGTCTGGGGTGCCATGTCAGCTGCTGGTGTTGGTCCACTGTGTTTTATCAAGCGCAGGGTCAATGCAGCGAGCTATCAGGAGATTTTGGAGCACTTCATGCTTCCATCTGCTGAAAAGCTTTATGGAGATGAAGATGATTTTTCAGCACGACCTGGCACCTGCTCACAGTGCCAAAACCACTGCTAAATGGTTTACTGACCATGGTATTACTGTGCTCAATTGGCCTGCCAACTCTCCTGACCTGAAGCCCATAGAGAATCTGTGGGATATTGTGAAGAGAAAGTTGAGAGACACCAGACCCAACACTGTGGATGAGCTTAAGGCCGCCATCGAAGCATCCTGGGCCTCCGTAACACCTCAGCAGTGCCACAGGCTGATTGGCTCCATGCCATGCCGCATTGAAGCAGTCATTTCTGCAAAAGGATTCCCAACCAAGTATTGAGCGCATAACTGAACATAATTATTTGAAGGTTGACTTTTTTGTATTAAAAACACTTTTTTTTATTGGTCGGATGAAATATGCTAATTTTTTGAGATAGGGATTTTTGGTTTTTCTTTACTTTTTTGCCAAAATTATCAATATTAAAACAATAAAAGGCTTGAACTACTTCTGTTGTGTGTAATGAATCTAAAATACATGAAAGTCTAATGTTTATCAGTACATTCCAGAAAATAATGAACTTTATCACAATATGCTAATTTTTTTGAGAAGGACTAGTATGTACATTGGGAGGCATCTCCCTGCAAATATCACTATTAGAGTGTGCAGTGGGGTCAGCTGATCAAAATGCTCAGGATGCTGTGATGTACTAGTATCATTCATCCATCTGTTTGGGGGGGGGGGGCTGACAACCTTGCGGAGAGTGGGGCTTGAACCCCCAAACTTAGGATCAGTGATCCATTACCACCTGGCCACCACTGCCCTCGTGTATAGTATGTCCCAAAAAATTAAATAACAACAGGTAATATCTTGTGTTTCTATGGCAAGGGGAAAAAAAAAAAAACACTTCCCATTTGTTTTTCTGATGTTCAGTCTGCTTTGGTCATTGCTCAGGATAAACCTGTATTATTTATATTCAGCACCAGAATACTCCACCTACATACAGAGTCTCAGAATCATTTCAGTAATTATATAAAAGCAAACTAATGAGAAGTCCCAAAACAGACTTGATTCGGTGTAAATAGAACTCATCGGTTGCTACATGGATGCTAATATTATCGTGCTGGTTGGTCAACAGCCGATGCGGACATTCAGAAAGTGGTTCTGTAACGGTAAGCACTACTGTCTCAAAATTTTTCTCAATATTTTCTCATTTCCTGATGATCAACATACAAGGTGATTTAATTCACTCCATCATCATGCTAAAAAGCCTAAGGGCAGTGGGCAGATCTTTAAGACCTGTGATGGAGTTTGGTGCCCCAGCCAGCACGAGTCTCCACTGTCATGTGTGTATACTACAAGACAGTCGGTAAGAGTAGAAGTCGTCTATCTACTGTGAAGACTAGTTCCGGCTGATTGTGTGGAAGAAACCACCAAATTGGTCCAGTGGACAAGTAGGCGGACCCAGCAAAGTGTCATGGAGTGCAACTGGGGCGCAGTGAGACACACAGCTGGTCATCCACTGCATCCTGATCTATATCCAGCCATCTCGACTACGTTTGGCCACCGGACTCGGATAGACCGGGACGATAGAGTAAGGCTGACGAGCCGTGTGACTCTCCCTCACTTAAATCCAAGTCAGGCACAAGTCATGCTAAAATAATCCATTTTAAATCAGATTCAATTTCCTTTCCAAAATCAATATCTCAATATTATATGATATAATATAAAAATGTCAAATTTCCGACTGAATCCATGTTATGCTGGAGTGGGTGATGTATATTTAACACTTTGCTGTCCTCTCCCTTACTCGTCATCAGCTAAACACATGACATTCTATACACTGAAACTCAAGTTTGTTCTGAATAATCTACTGAACTTGTACTGATTGGATTAAGGGATGATTCATAGTGCCATGGTATACTGGGGTAGTGAGAGAAAGGGCGGAGTGCCACCAACACTCTGAACTGAAACCGGGGGATTTTTTTTTTTTTATCACTCGCCACTCTAGAAAGTGATTTAGTAATTACAGTAGGGTGTGGCTGTGTTTTCCCTGAACAGGATACAAACCGCAGCGTGAAGTGATGTTATACAGACACACAGCACCTGCTGAGATGGTTGTGATAGTTCCTGTCGCCCCATCTGGCTTGAGAGCTTGTAGACAGATGGCGGTGGTCCATGAGATAACCTTTTTATTGTTCTCAGGCACAGACGCAAATAAGCACACACACACACACACACACACACACACACACACACACACACACACACACACACACACACACACACACACAATGACAAATGCATGTCGATTGTAGATCCTTAAAGAAAGTCTAGGGAGTGGACAGTGCAGTCATTGTGTTTTAAAATAAGAGTGTTCTTGTAGATTATTTGTGATTAAGTAGTTAGTGATTTGCACAGCAGTGCATGATGAGGAACATTCTGGAACCTTGAATGCATGTGTTTTAACATGGGGGTGATCCAGAAGAGAACACCCTAAACACTTCAACAATCCACTGCAGCCTCACAAGATTTCATTATGTGTGAATATCATAACAATAAAGACTTTTCAATCTATATAATGGTGTTTGGTCTGTCACACACACACACACACACACACACACACACACACACACACACACACACACACACACACACACACACACACACTCACTATAAAAACATGCATTACTTCAACACTGTATAGGCTAACATTCACACACACACACACACACACACACACACACACACACACACACACACACACACACACTATAAAAACATGCATTACTTCAACACTGTATAGGCTAACATTCATTCACACACACACACATACACACACACACACACACACACACACACACAAACACACACACACACGCACACTAAAACATGCACTACTTCAACACTGTTTAGGCTAACATTCATTCACACACACACACACACACACACACACACACACACACACACACACACACACACTCACTATAAAAACATGCATTACTTCAACACTATCTAGGGTAACATTCATTTACAAACACACACACACACACACACACACACACACACACACAATTCTGAACTACATTTGGGTTGCAGACAAAATTTATAATAAAACATTACTTGGCAAAGAATTTTATTGATTATGTGCCTTATAAACACACAGCACAAGGACCACAGCCATCAAAGTCGAACGGAAAATGCAACTTTCTTAATAGTATGAAAGCTTTAACACACACTCGTGCATGACATCACTGGTCATAGGTATGAATGGAGAGCTGCTATCGTTCTTTTTGGGATTATTAGTGAGAGTAAAAAATGTTGTGGATAAACACAGAATATGGGGTGTAATTTACTTGCTCAGGTGCTTATCCCCAGGTGTAATTTTATTTGTTTATTTAATATTACATTTAAATTGTAGTGAGTTATACTGGGTTAGGTGTTTCTCTGGCCCAACTAGTGCAGTGCGAGGTACTCCAATTACCTAAGGGTTGTGAAGTCTACTTGGCATGGAAGCTCCCGTACCTTTTACCAGATGGCTGGAGGGTGAAAAATCCACAGGAAAGGTGAGAGGTGTCCTTCACAATCCTAGTGACTTTGCAAATGCAACCAGAGTTCTATGTGGTACGGAATCCACAAATAATTACAAATAATTATATATTATATTATATTATATAATAATACAATTTCAAATAATTGCTTCAGCTGTACATGCCATGAAACTGAGAGACTTGATCTTTTTGCACAGTGGTTCTGTTAATGTGCAGTGACCAATGGTCTAATGGACTTTTTATCCCCAATGTCAATCACATGTATAATGTTAACCAATGAAATTATCTCATTTTCTTAAATACTGTGATGTCCTGGCAAGCTGTCCAGGTTGTACTCTGAATTCATGTAGAGTTGGCTGAGAGGGGCATCAGCCTGCCCGTGACCTTAAATAGGATAAATCATCATTATCATCTTCATCTGCTTAATCCAGGGTCAGGTCACGGAGACAGCAGCCTAAGCAATGAGGTCCAGACGTCCCTCTCGCCAGTTGCTTCCTCCAGTTCTTCCGTCTGGTTCCCAGACCAGCCGATAGACATTGTCCTTCCAATGTATTCAAGGTGGACCTCGGGGTGATCCACCTATCGATCTCCCGCTCCATCCACTTTCGTCAAGAGTAGCTGCAAAGCCGTCAGCGTGTTTCCGCCATGTGATGGCCTGGCGAGCTGCCCAGGGTGCTGATGATGATGATGATGATGATGATGATGATGATGATGATTATTATCAGATCAGTTCATTTTCGGTAACCGCGTCATCCTAATTAGGGTCGCGGGGAGGCTGGTGCCCATCCCAGCCAACTCAGGGCGAGGGCAGAGTACACCCTGGACAGCTCACCAGGCCATCGCAGGGCAGAAACACACTGACTGCTTTGCAGCCTACTCTTGTCGAAAGTCAGCAATGGTTCTTTTACATGCCTCACACCATAGACAGTGAGAGACATGGCCGGCCTTTGATAACCCAGTTAGCTGCACTGGGGTTATTATTATTATTATTATTATTATTATTATTATTATTATTATTATTATTATTATTATTATTATTATTATTATTATTATCTATCCATCCATCAATTCATTTTCTAAACCACTTAATCCTAATTACGGTTGCTGGGAGGCTAGCGCCAATCTCAGCCAACTCTGGTGAGGGTGGAGTACACCCTGGACAACCATCGTAAGGCCAAGACTCACCCTACCATTCACACTCACATTCACAGCTGTAGGAGATTTGGAACAGCCAATTAACTTACTATGCATGATTTTTGGACTTTGGGAGGAAACCAGAGTACCCAGAAGAAACTCGAGCAAGCACAGGGACAACATGCATATTATTATTATTATTATTATTATTATTATTATTATTAAATCAATTTGTTACGGCATTGCATTCTGATTCTCATTCACTACGTGCTCTCTTTCTTTTACTTTGATGCCCACCCATCTCACTGGCAAGCTCATGCTCAGTCTCTTTTTCTTTACTTGACACCCAAATCTGTCCTTGCTTGTCAGGGGACAGCGTGAACATATCTATCTGAGGCAAATACCTCCACAGGATGACTGTGAGCTTCAGAACCTCCCAGGAGAAATCCGGGCTTTGCCTTATCTTTCAGTGAATAAGTGTATATATGTTGCTGAAGGTGTTTGTGCAGTGGGATATAGATTCGTTTTCAATTACCTGAGTAATACTCTGGTAGACATGCAGTGCGTATATATTCAAGAGATGTCTTTGTGTAGGAGATGTGTCTCATATAGGAAGCCTATTTTTTTTTTCCAGTACAGGTAATGCTGACTGATGAGTTTTGCATGTTTTCCTCTCCATGTAATGCTTGGGCTCCTGGTGAAAGCAGCAAACAGAGACAGAAATCTTTCTTGAAGCATATTGAAGAGCACTCTCAGCCGAGCTTACCTGGTTTTATGAATGCTTTCCTTTTTATATGCTTTTCCAATCCTTTTTCAAATACATACCAATTTCAATGCAAATGAGACTGTGTGCATGCAATCTCTTACATGAATGCACACATACACAAAGTATACAACCCTTGCACCCCGCCCCACCCCACCCCCACCACTCACACCCACACTGGCTCTGTATATGCACATATATGGTTTTATTTGCACAGTTGTCCCAACTCCCATCATCACCAAATGTTTCAAGAGACTTGTCTTGTCTCACATCAAGGCAGCCACTCTGCTGATCTCGATCCACATCACTCTGCATACAGAACAAACAGGTCAACAGAGGATGCCATCAAGCCCCCACACATCTGGACAGTGGCAACTCCTGTGTAAGGATCAAGTTTGTCGATTTCAGCTTTGTGTTTAACATGATCCAAATAAATAAACTGGCTCAGAAGTTGGGCAATCTGGGCCGAGAGAGCTCAATTTGCACTTGGATACTGAACTTTCTTAGCAACAGAACTCAGAATGTTAGTATAGGAGAACACATTTCCTCCACTTTCATCCTGAACACCAGAACACCACAGAGGTGTGTTCTAAGATCCCTCTTCTTCTGCCTTTTCACACGTGACTGTTTTTCCACTCACATCTGCAACACTATCATCAAGTTCTCTGATGACACCACCATCATAGGTTTGATTTTGGACATCAACGAGTCAGCATACAGGTACTGCATTTGCGGTGATGGTGCAACAATAACAATGTGGAACTAAACACATCCAAAACCAAGGAGATGAAAGTGGATTTCAGGAGATCGAAACTGAGCATTCTGCCCTCTACATTGATTGAGAGCAGGAAGGGAGGGTGGAGTGCTTCGAGTTTCGTGGAATCCGTATCCCTGCTGACTTCACCTGGACTACAAGCATCTCTGATCAAATGGCGAAGCACAACAACAACAACAACAACAACAAAATGTACTTCCGCAGGAAGCTCTGACAAACCTGTCTACCTTGATCCCTACTGGCGACCTTTTACTTCTTCACTGAGAGCCTCCTGGCCTTCTGCTGTACAGTGGAGTTTAGCAGCTGTACTGCAGAGGACAGAAAGGCCTTGCAGTGGGTAGTGAGGACAGCAGAGCAAATAATTTAAACTATACTACCCTCCTCAGAGACACAGACACTCCGGACACCCTGTTTACTCCCCTATCCCCATCCAGGAAAAGGTACGCGATACTGAAAACCAAAAGTAGCAAACTTAAGTACAGCTTTGACCTGCAAACTGTTAAACATGTAACCCACACCACCACCACCACCACCACCAGCACCACCACCATATATACTAACTAAAGAAATATCATTCTGACCATTTTCCTACCTATACCCTGCACCTTTTATATATCAATCACCCTTCAGTGTATATGTGTAAATACAGTGGGGCCAATAAGTATTGGGCAATGTAAAAATGTGCAAGCTCACCCATTTAAAAAGATAATAGAGGTTTGTAATTTTCATCATAGGTACACATCAAGCTTGAGAGACAGAATGAAAAAAAAAAAAATCCAGGAAATTACATTGCATGATTTTTAAACAATTTATTTGTGAAAATGGGAGGCCAATAAGTATTGGGCAGCCAGAAAACAAACATTATTTCGGCCCCCACTAATTAACAGTATGAATGACACCTGTTTGAATTGATTAGATGCATAAGAGACACCTGCATACACCTGAAATTGTCAGACTGCAGTCTTCACCATGACCAAGACCAGAGATCTTCCCAAAGACACCAGAGATAAAATTGTACAACTGCACAAAGCTGGATGAGTCAAACTGCAATCGGTAAACAACTTTGTGAGAAATAAAGACCATCTGGACGATCCAGAGGAGGATTGGGAGACTGTGATGTGGTCAGATGAGACCAAAATTGAACTTTCTGGTTGAAACAGCACTCGCTGTGTTTGGCAGAAGAAGAATGCTGAGTTGCATCCCAAGAACACCATACCTACTGTGAAACATGGGGGTGGACACATCATGCTTTGGGGATGCTTTTCTGCAAAAGGGACAGGAAGACTGCACCGTATCAATGGCAGCATGAATGGGGTCATGTATTGTGACATTTTCAGTAAAAACCTCCTTCCCTCGGTCAGAGCATTAAAGATGAAACATGGCTGGGTGTTCCAACATGATACCGATCCAAAGCACACAGTCAAGAAAACCAAGGAGTGGCTCCGTAAAAAGCATATCAAGGTTCTGGAGAGGCCTAGCCAGTCTCCAGACCTCAACCCAATCAAAAACCTGTGGATGGTGTTAAAACTTGCCAAGCAACAGCCCTCAAACGTCACAACTCTAGAGAAGATCTGTGCCGAGTAGTGGGACAAAATACCAACTAAAGTGTGTGTAGACCTGGTCAAGAACTACAGGAACCGTTTGACCTCTGTCATTGCCAACCAAGGCTACAATACAAAGTATTAAAAGTAACTTTTGCTGGCTGCCCAATACTTATTAGCCTCCCATTTTCACAAATGAATTCTTTAAAAATCATACTACGTGATTTCCTGGACTTTTTTTTTTACATTCTGTCTCTCAAGCTTGATGTGTACCGATGATGAAAATTACAAACCTCTCTTATTTTTTTTAAATGGCTCAACTTGCACATTTTAACGTTGCCCAATACTTATTGGCCCCAATGTATATGAATAGATATATAGGGTGATAGGGGATATATATATATATATATATATATATATATATATATATATATATATATATATATATATATATATATATATATATATATACACACACCTCTTTTTTTTCTCCTTTGCACACGTTATCAATGAATGCCGAATACACACTTTTAAAATGTGTTATTAATTATTTAAGCCCTGTGCTGCCACTCAAATGGCCTTTTCTAGCTTCTGGTAAGGAGCCTAAGTGCTTTTTTATTAATAGATATTATCACAGTACAAAATGTAAAAGTTTTTATTTAATCATTACTACATTTTCCTGCATTATGACTGTATTAATGATTAAGACTGTCTATAGAATGTGTTTAACAATCATATTTTAGTGCATGTAATAGTAGAGTTTTAAAACCGCGACAATAACTCATGATTTTCATGATCCGCAGGTGGGAGAGGAACGTAACCCCCGCGAATAATGGGGGGGTTTCTGTAAATTAGCGGTTAGCTTAGAGATAAGCTAATTCGAGTTAAGTCATTTTGGACTTACGTCGTTCTCCTGGAACCAATTAATGACGTAAGTCGTGGTGTGCACACACACATATATATATATATATATATATATATATATATATATATATATATATATATATATATATATATATATATATATATATATATATATTATACAGTCGGCCCCCTTCTTAAGAAATTAATTCATTCCAGAGCCTTTTTCAGAACCTGGAGTTTTCGTAAGTAGAGGCACATTTTGCACTTAAAATGTATTCATCTACATCTTTACCTTTATCTTTATTTAATCATAACCGGAGTAATGATACAGAGATGCAAACACATTCTATCATCCTTGAGCCATGGGGACCTTCTATATTAACAGCAATATGCCCTACAACAAATAATGGCTTTTGCTTGACAATTTATCCCTGTCATTCACACACATGAAACTTAATTCAAAACAGTTAGTCATTATTATTTGTACATATCGCACAGTAAGGGTGGAGAGGTAGTGTCAAGGTCTGTGGGTAGCCCAAATTGACTTGAACACCTTGAGAATGAAGGCAATGTGTGGTTTCATCAGGATGATGCTACAGCACACACAGAGTTTGAAAATAACTGAAAGTGTGAACGGAAATGTTCCCCGATCAAATGATTTTGTGCACAGCTTTTCTGTTGACTTCACCCCAAGCGATTTCATCTTTAAATGATGAATAAAAACTATACTGGATAAAGTTGTGTGTGAACAAATTACAAACTATAATTATATTATACCCCACCCCCCTCCCAATATATACATATATATCTCTTCTTCTTCTTTTCCTTCCGACTGTTCCCTTTACTTCAGTGGTCACCTCCATCTCTGTGGAAGTCATATTAATGATTTGCAAGTTTGATTTGGAGTAAGTTTTTAGGTTGGATGGCCTTCCTGAC
>CM045733.1:13682500-13785000 GCA_024760905.1 Plotosus lineatus
CCAGCATTTCACACATGAGAACAGAATACAGGCCTCATATCACCATGTCTTTGACTGGTCAGTGTTTCAGCCCTGCTTGGAGACTTTCAAATCTCCCCCATTAATGTTGGTAAGCAAAATGGACATGTGGACTTTACTTATTTGCTCTCTGATATTTGAATATGTCAACTTCATTGTACACTACGTAGGACAGTGGTGACCAGGTAATAAGGTGCTGGGTTACCAATCCCAGGGTTCAGAGTTCAAACCCCACTGTCATTGGTTGTCATTGCCATCCCCCAGTGAGGCTAACTGGGTTATCGACCACGTTTCTCACTGTTTGTGGTAAGAGGCATGTAAAAGAACCATTCTTTCATCAAGAGTAGATGCATAGCCATCAGTGTGTTTCTGTTCTGCAATGACCTGGCAAGCTCTCTTGGGTCTACTCTGCCCTTGTACAGAGTCAGCTGAGATGGGTGCCAGCTCCATAATGAATCAGCTGTAGGGCTGGATTACCGAACCTCAGGTTGGGGGCTCAAGCAAAAATAATCAACTAGTTGTCACTGCTAACCCCCAGTGCAGCTATCTAGGTAATCAGAGGACAGCCGTGTCTCTAACTGTATATGGTGAGAGATTCATGTAAAAGAACCACTCCACTGCTGGCTTATGTCAGGAGTAGCTGCATAGTCATCAGTGTGTGTCTGCCCTGAGATGGCCTGGCGAGCTGCCCAGGGTGTACTCTGACCTCGAACTGAGATTGGTGCCAAACTTCACTGATCTGTATAATATACTGTAATATAGACTAGTGTGTGTGTGTGTGTGTGTGTGTGTGTGTGTGTGTGTGTGTGTGTGTGTGTGTGTGTGTGTGTCTACGATCCTCTTCATAGAGGGAAGGTTTTAATATATATAAATATTCGGTGCTTCGCTTTTCAATTGATGTGGCTTCAGTGCATTTTTAATTTTTTTTAATTTATTTATTTTTTAATATACATCGAATTAAAAAATAAAGAAATTAAGGAAGAACAGGGGGAAAAGTTAAGGAAAATCCCACAAAACAAGGCCAGTTATGGAAAAAAAACTCCCAAAAAACAAAAAACAAAAACAAAACAAAACCCCAAACAAACAAAAACGAACCCCCCCCACCAACACCAACAACAAAACTACTTACATTTTTATGAGGTGTACATCTGAGTGTGTGCGCGCACATCTGTATATGTGTGTGTGTGTGTGTGTGTGTGTGCGCGTGTGTATTTATAATTAATTTACATCTTATGCATTATTTTTGAATGTTCAATTGTTATTATAAGTATTTATAGCATTGAATATGTATTTATTAATATTTTATATATATATATATATATATATATATATATATATATATACACACACGTATACATCGATCGAGGGGGTGATCCTACTCCATAGAATTCAGCATTCACGGGGGTCTCGGTCCCAATAAACCGCAGAAAGTGAGGGATATATATACACGTCCTTCTCAAAAAATTAGCATATTGTGATAAAGTTCCTTATTTTCTGTAATGTACTGATAAACATTATACTTTTAGATTCATTACACACAACTGAAGTAGTTCAAGCCTTTTATTGTTTTAATATTGATAATTTTGACAAAAAAGTAAAGAAAAACTAAAAATCCCTAAATTAGCGTATTTCATCCGACCAAAAAAAAAAAAAAAAAAAAATTAATACAAAAAAGTCAACCTTCAAATAATTATGTTCAGTTATGCACTCAATACTTGGTCGGGAATCCTTTTGCAGAAATGACTGCTTCAATGCGGCGTGGCATGGAGCCAATCAGCCTGTGGCACTGCTGAGGTGTTACGGAGGCCCAGGATGCTTCGATAGCGGCCTTAAGCTCATCCACAGTGTTGGGTCTGGTGTCTCTCAACTTTCTCTTCACAATATCCCACAGATTCTCTATGGGGTTCAGGTCAGGAGAGTTGGCAGGCCAATTGAGCACAGTAATACCATGATCAGTAAACCATTTACCAGTGGTTTTGGCACTGTGAGCAGGTGCCAGGTCGTGCTGAAAAATGAAATCTTGAAGTGCTCCAAAATCTCCTGATCGCTAGCTGCATTGACTCTGCCCTTGATAAAACACAGTGGACCAACACCAGCAGCTGACATGGCACCCCAGACCATCACTGACTGTGGGTACTTGACTCTGGACTTCAGGCATTTTGGCATTTCCTTCTCCCCAGTCTTCCTCCAGACTCTGGCACCTTGATTTCCGAATGACATGCACAATTTGCTTTCATCCAAAAAAAGTACTTTGGACCACTGAGCAACAGTCCAGTGCTGCTTCTCTGTAGCCCAGGTCAGCCGCTTCTGCTACTATTTCTGGTTCAAAAGTGGCTTGACATGGGGAATGCGACACCTGTAGCCCAGTCCACTGCTTCCACAGGTCCCCCAAGGTCTGGAATCGACCCTTCTCCACAATCTTCCTCAGGGTCCGGTCACCTCTTCTGGTTGTGCAGCGTTTTCTGCCACACTTTTTCCTTCCCACAGACGTCCCACTGAGGTGGCTTGATCGAGCACTCTGGGAACAGACTATTCGCTCAGAGATTTCTTTCTGTCTTACCCTCTTGCTTGAGGATGTCAATGATGTCCTTCTGGACAGCAGTCAGGTGGGCAGTCTTACCCATGATTGCGGTTTTGAGTAATGAACCAGGCTGGGAGTTTTTAAAAGCCTCAGGAATCTTTTGCAGGTGTTTAGAGTTAATTGGTTGATTCAGATGATTAGGTTAATAGCTCGTTTCGACTACCTGAACATGATATGCTATTTTTTTGAGATAGGAATTTTGGGTTTTCATGAGCTGTATGCCAAAATCATCAGTATTAAAACAATAAAAGACCTGAAATATTTCAGTTGGTGTGCAATGAATCTAAAATATATGAAAGTTTAATTTTTATCAGTAAATTACAGAAAATAATGAACTTCATCAATATGGTAATTTTTTGAGAAGGACTACTATGTATATATATATATATATATATATATATATATATATATATATATATATATATATATATATATATATATATATATATATATATATATATATATATATATATTAACCTAATCACCTAAAATATATACCCTATATATGCCCTATATACATAAATACATATTTATGAGTATAATTAATATAATTTAAAAAGACCTGGGTATTCTGCTGGCTTGGATTCTATTCCTTTACCAGCAGTCCAATTAGTCATCTGCAGTCATGAGGCTGTTTATTGGTTTCATTTCAAAGATCATAAACATATCACAGGCAATAAATAATGGACACTTAAAATCCAACAATGAAATGTTGTATAAAAAATACATAATTTGTGATGATTTAGAGTATTTCAGATACAGATGGTACAGTGGTGTTGTTGTTAGCATGTCTGCCTCACAGCAAGTAGGTCCTGGGTTCGGGTTCTGGCCTTAGATGATTCTGTGTGGAGTTTACTTGTTCTCTCTTGCTTGTGTGGGTTTCCTTCAGGTACTCTGGTTTCCTCCCCAATCCAAAGACATGCACATTAAGCCGACTGACCATTCCAAATAGACCCTAGGGGTGTGTGTGTGTGTGTGTGTGTGTGTGTGTGTGTGTTGGCCATGCAGTGGTCTGGTGAGGTGTTCATGGTGTACCCACCCCACTTTCACCCAGTGTTGGCTGGATATGCGCCAGCCTTCCCGCCACCCTAATAAGATTCAGTGGTTTGGGAAATGAGTTGAAAAAATATTTCACACATTTTCATGACAAACGATAACAAGATCCATAATCAACTTCTACAATTCTCATGGGATCAAAATTGTACTTTTACAGCTTTTTGACTTGTGAGTTAATGTCAAAAGTTCTAATTATATAACTACACCTCTTATTAAAGTTGACAGTTTATTCCCTGACGAAACAAACAGCAAAATTACAAATACAAGTCACACGGTTCAGCACGAGCTCGTCTTTGCACATTGCTGTAGGCTAATACTCATCAGCCCGGATAATTTCAAATGTGGTATAACACTATTTTTTTTTTTTTTCTTTAGGAATTCAAGGAGAAAAAAAAAAAAAAAAAAAAAAAAAAAAAAAGAAATAAGAATCCCAGAAAGAAATTTGCCCTCGGGCTTAACCACAGCAGCACTAAGTGCTTTACTTAAAGGCACAAAACAGCTCACCAATAAAATAGAGTGAAACTTGAAACTCAAAACAAGTGAATTTACCATAGATTGTGGCTCCAGGTCTATGCTTGGGGATGTAGAACCTAATTTGGATCTAATATGACACAAAATAGAACACGTTTCTCAGGTTTCTGAACCAAATGGGTAAATCTCCTCTCACATTAAACAAACAAATGAAGAAATTGTTTATATGCAGACAAAATGGATCACAGCCTCACCTTAATCACACACAATAATAATAATAATAATAATAATAATAATAATAATAATAATAATATGTATTACGTGATGGCCTGGCAAGCTGTGAAAGATTTGGCTGAGGTGGGTGCCAGCCTGACTGCGACTCTAATTTGGATTCAGTGGTTAAGAAAATTAATGAATGATAATAAAAACGTATTAGAAAAATTACTATTGTTTAAATACAATGAGCTTTCCTTTCGGCTTTTTCCCTTTCTCAGGGGTCGCCACAGCGAATGATTCGCACGTTTGATTTGGCATAGGTTTTTACATTGGATGCCCTTCTTGAAACAACCCTTGAGCAAGGGACAGAAACACGCCGACGTCTTTGTAGCTACTCTTTGCGAAAGTCAGCAACGGTTCTTTTGCATGTCTCTCACCATAGACAGTGAGAGACATGGCCGGCCCTTGATAACCCAGTTAGCTGCGGGGATATGGGGGTCGGGGGCAGTGACAACCTTGTGAAGAGTGGGACTTGAACCCCCAACCTTAGGATCAGCGATCCAGTGCCCTATACCACCAGGCCATCACTGCCCTTACTGTTTATATACAGTATACTGTTTATATTAAATCCTATCTATATTCCCAATTGAAATGATGCATTGGGATTATTTATTTATTTATTTTTATACACAGTATTTACACTAATTTATAGTTCAAGCCCAACTATCAACAAGTTGTCACTGACACCCCCCCCCCCCCCCCCAACGGTAAAAGAACCATTGCTGACTTCTGAGTAGCTGCTTCGCCGCCAGCATGTTTCTGCTCTGTAATGGCCTGGCAGGCTTTCCAGGGTGTACTCTGCCCTTGCCAGAGTCAGCTGATATGGGTGCCAGTTTCCCTGTGACCATAATTAGGATTAAGCGGTTCAGAAAAGGAATGAATGGATGAATAAAATTACATACAAATTGCAGTTTAATAACAGACACACACACAAAGTGTAACCTTTAGGTCAAGTGAATTTTAAGTGAAAAAAAAAAAAAAAAAACTGATTCACAAATAATAATAATAATAATAAGAAGAAGAAGAAGAAAAAGAAGAAGAAGTATTATTAGTATTTTTATTATTATTTTATAAAATCACCTGTTCCACAATTATTGGCACCCCTAACACGTTTTGGAAATAAATGCGATTGCAGTATTTATATAATTTCTACAATAGTTAACAAAGATGATCAGTGTATTTCCGAACATTTAATTAGTAATTCATCACTTCCTGTTTCCTGTGGTATAAATATGAAGTGACACAGAGGCCGTTTCTCTTATCCACTCTTCAATATGGGAACGATAAAGGAACACAGCATTCAAGTAAGGCAGACGCATGTCGACCTTCACAATTCAGGAAATGGCTACAAGAAGATGTGCCTGCACTTGCACATATCTACCATCAGAGAATTCATTAAGAAGTTTCAAACAACCCTAACAACGGTAAACAAGCCTGGACGAGGACGCAAGGTTATTTGCTTCCACGCAAAGTGAGGGGGATTGTAAGAAATAAAAAGTTCTCCACAGCCTATTGTTAAAGAAATGCAACAACTGAGAGCATCTTGGGTTACAAGTCTCCAAAACAACCATCAGGTGCCATTTACATGCCCACAAGCTGTTTAGGAGGCATGCAAGGGAAAAACTTTTCTCACTCACAATCATAAACGCAAACGTCTGGAGTTCACTAAGCGGCACTGGAACTTTGACGAGGACCATGTGCTTTGGTCAGACCAAGATATAGCTTTGGCAACAAACACTTTAAATCGGTATGGTGGAACACAAAAGATGAGGATGCAGAAAGGCACTTCATGCCCACTGTGAGGTCAGAAGAAGGATCAGTGTTGCTGTTGGCCTGTTTTTGTTCCAGAGGCCCTACGGAACCTTGTTCAAGTACTTGGCATCATGAACGCTTTGAAATACCAGGACACTTTAAAGCAAAATCTGGTGTCCTCTGCCTGAAAACTGAAAAAAGGTCTGTACAGTGTCTTTCAGCAAGATAATGACCCCAAACATGTGGCCAAATCTACACAAAAATTGTTTCACCAGAGACAGAATGAAGCTCCTTTCATGGCCATCTCAGGCCCCATGTGACGTACTGAACTTTAACCCGGACCCAGAAATGCAGGAGACAGTGTGAGATGACACAGAACCGATTTATTACTCAAAGAGGAAGCACTCAAGCAGGACGCAAACACGCTAACTACTGGTGATGAAGAGAAACACAATTAACATTAAGCACTGGGAAACTAAATTGCGGGAAAGTGGTCAAGCGCGAAGCTGGAACTAGGAGCCAGAGAGAACACAGGGAAGCAGACACGTGATGCGAGGCAATCTTCTGGCACCGAGCTGAACGCGCTGCTTGTCTTTATAGAGTAGAAGATTAGGGAGTGGGATCAGGTGTGTGAACTGTGATCAGCCCACGTAGGTCAGCCACGCCCCTTTGCCGGAGCCTGCAGCTCTGGGGAGAAACAGAGTTAGAAGAGCCGCCACATTTACAGTCCCCCCCAAACACAAACCATAACACCCCAGACCTCAACCCAATTGAAAACCTGTGGAGTGAGCTGCAGAGGAGAGGACCCAGATTGCTAGATGATTTCGAGAGATTGTACAGAAAGAGAAAAAGTCCAAGATTCCTCTCTCTGTATTCTCCCATCTTGCGAAACATTATCGGAGAAGATTAGTTGGTGTTTTATTAGCAAAAGGTGGTTATACAAAGTATTAACATCAGAGGGATAATAATTGTGGCTCACCTGATTTGATTGATAAAAATTATTAATTAATAAGGGACTTTTTCTCCTCTAAATAAATGCACTGGAATTAAAGGTTGGATTTTCCTCTTTTTTATTGTGTTCCAATATTATTTATAGAAAAAAGTGAATTCATCAGAAGCAAAAGAACACATATTAACCAGGGGTGGTAATAATTTTAGAGGGCAGTGTGTGTGTGTGTGTGTGTGTGTGTGTGTGTGTGTGTGTGTGTGTGTGTGTGTGTGTGTGTGTGTGTGTGCGCACACACACAAACACTATAGAAATATATTAAAAAATCATAATGAATCAGAATAATAACCTGGAAGAATATGTCAAGGTCATTATGATATCCAAGGTCAAACAAAGAAAGGGACAAGCATTTTCACAGCTGCTTGCCATAGGAAACATTCTTGCAAAACCTTTAAAACGATTCATCCAGCAGTTCTTGAAATGTCGCTTGGATAATTTATAAAATTTACAAGGTCAAAGGTCAAATAGAGAAACTGACACAGATTCAGGCAACACCACAACAGCCGGAAGGCCAAAATAATTATGACCTGCTTGCAAAACAGCACTTTTTTTTTTTTATTAAAAACCTCCTGCAGAATCAATACATCTTACTTCAAATAAACGATGGTCTCATAATTTAAGGCAATAGCACTAAATTTGTAATCACAATGAGTGTTTGGGCCAGTGTGAGGGATACAAAGCAGTTTATGCTTAGTAGATCTTAGTGAATGCGAAGAAATACAAAAGTACACTATATAAAACACATTAAGAAATGCTACTTCTCCTGATAATTTATTATTGTTATTATTAATTATATGAACTGTTTAATCCTAATTAGGGTCACAGGGGAGATGGTGCCCATTTCAGCTGCCTCTGGACGAGGGCACAGTACACTCTGGAATGCTAGCCAGGCCATTGCAGGGCAGAAACATGCTACTCTTGTTGAAAGTCAGCAATGGTTCTTTTACATGAACCTCACACCATAGACAGTGAGAGACATGGCCGGCCTTTGATAACCCAGTTAGCTGCACTGGGGGGACAGTGACGACCCAACGTGGCTTGAACCTCCAACCTTGTGATCAGTGATCCAGCACCTTTATTATTATTATTATTATTATTATTATTATTATTATTATTATTATTATTATTATTAACTTCTGTTTTAAGTCCCCACCCACTTGTTCTATAAATATGCACCTGATATGGTGTAGATAAGTGCCTGAAGAATATAGAGGTGGGTTTTCTTCTGGGAATTATAGCTTATTCTCCATGTTTGTTTGTTTTTATTTGTTAAAAGAGAGACAGAGGTGGTTTTGTATATTTTTTATTTTATATATATATATATATATATATATATATATATATATATATATATATATATATATATATATATATATATATATATATATATATATATATATATATATTTATATATATATATATATATATATATATATATATATATATATATATATATATATATATATATATATATATATATATATATATATATATATATAAGGAAAATGAGGCAGAGATGCAATTGCTGAGGTACTCTCTGGGAGTAACGAGGATGGATAGGATCAGGAATGAGTACATCAGAGGGACAACACATGTAAGATTTTTTGGAGACAAAGTCAGAGAGGCTAGATTGAGATGGTTTGGACATGTACAGAGGAGGGATAGTGAGTATATTGGCAGTAGGATGCTGAGGTTGGCACTACCAGGTAGAAGGCCTAGAGGAAGACCAAAGAAGAGATTTATAGATCTGGTGAAGGAAGACATGACGGTTGTTGGAGTCAGAGAAGAAAATGCAGGGGACAAGGTGAGATGGAGGCAGATGATTTGCTGTGGCGACACACTGTGGAACAGCTGATCGGAAAATAAGATTTCTATAAAAGGAAAGGTGGGGCAATGGTGGTCTAGTGGATAGGGCGCAGGATCGCTGATCCTAAGGTTGGGGGTTCGAGTCCCCACAAGGTTGTCACTGTCCCCCCAGTGCAGCTAACTGGGTTATCAAAGGTGGGCCATGTCTCTCACTGTCTATGGTGAGAGGCAAGTAAAAGAACCATTGCTGACTTTCATAAAGAGTAGCTGCAAAGCCGTCAGTGTGCTTCAATCCCTTGCTGAAGGGTTGTGACAGGAAGGGCATCCGACGTAAAAACCAATGCCAAATCAAATGTGTGAATCAGATGATATTCTGTAGCGACTCCCGAGAAAGGGAAAAAGCCGAAAGGAAAGAAAGAATATATAAAAGGAAAGGTATTATAAAAAAAAAAAAATTAAAACGTTTAAAATCTCATTCACTAGCAGATTTTTGTTTGGTTTTCTTGGTATTACTCACTTAGATGCCATTTCTCCAGCAGCAGGAAGCTGTTTTATCCATTGGGTTTCTCCAGAAACACTCACCTCAAAGGGACAAATCTCCTGTCTGGTCTCTTTGATTTGTGTTACGACCTTTGTTTCCTACTGGCACAACAAGCCGCTGTTTAACTGTTTTTTTTTTTTTTTTTTTTTTTTAAGATGAAAGGGTTCTAACAAATAGTCATTGGGTCTCTTCTCCAGTCACTGGGCCTAAGTATTTTATTTTTTTTATTTTATTTTATTTTTTTTATTTTTTTAAGATATTAAAGTATGAAAGCTTTTTAAAATTGCCAGTTATTTTGTAAACATCAATCCTTAGCTGCACTTCTTTCGGCTGTTCCCTTTTTTCTCAGGAGTTGCTACAGAGAATCATCGCATGTTTCATTTGGTATAGGTTTTGGATTTGGTTACATTGGATACATTGGATGCCCTTCCTGACACAACCCTGAGCAAGGGGCAGGAACAGCTGACGGCTATGCAGCTCATCTTGTCGAAAGTCAGCAATGGTTCTTTTACATGAACCTCACACCATAGACAGTGATAGACATGGCCGGCCTTTGATAACCCAGTTAGCTGCACTGGAGAAGGGGGGGGAGGGGGGCAGTGACAACCTTGTGGAGAGTGGGACTCGAACCCCCAACCTTAGTATCAGCGATCCAGTTCCCTATACCACCAGACCACCACTGCACATACAACATTTTTAATGGGCAAATACCATTAGGGGCAGCGGGTAGGGCTCGGCAGCGTTGTTTCTGTGTGGAGTTTGCATGTTCTCCCTGTGTTTGCCCGGGTCTCCTTTGGGTACTCTAGTTTTGACACAGTCCAAACAAAAGTGTTGACACAGTACTAATTTTCTAATAAATAATTGTTCATTGTACCGAAGTGTGAATATGACTGTGAATGGCTGGTTTGTATGCTGGCCCTGTTATGGTCTACCGGGCTATTTTGGGGTATACAGTGCCTTTGTTCAGGGTCAGCTGAGATAAGCTCCAGCCTTGTATTAACCCTAATAGGATTAAATGGTTCAGCAGATGAGTGAGTGGGTGAGTTAATGAGTGAAATACCAACCTGGTTATATTTGAAGGACTGAGAGACACAATGGTCCAACCACATATAAAAAATAAAGAAATACATAAATAAATAAAGATAAAAAATGAGACCAGGTGATATTTTGACAGAGATGGATGAGGGTCTATGTGTCCCAAAATGGTCCCTTTATGTTTTCTTATGACCTTGAATCATATCATGTGAATTATCACTGAATTTTTATATTGCAAAAACTTTCATATCACTTTTCTGACAAACAGCTTTCTGTTAGTTACACCACTCTGGCGCTCAGCCAAATGTCTGGAGGGACACCAATGAAAGCTAAAGAAAAATGTACAGCCGCTTTCAGATTTTAATTCTACATCTACAGACGCTCCCCGACTTATGTTTTTAATTGGTTCTGGATGGCCGAACGTAAGTTGAAAGTGAACGTAAGTTGTTACAGTGACGTATGACGTGTGACGTATGACGCTCATACTGTATTATACATCCATAAATACCATTACTGTATCTCACAAAACCCCCCTAAATCAATTATTATAAACATAACTTTGTAAAATAATATCAAACATATCAAATAATATCAACATTAATTTCAAATAAGTCACTTATTTATACCAAGTCACTTTACATGAAACTTAAAACAGTCAATCAATGCCTACAATATGTGAAGTGCTCAATACCGAAAGTAGTGTACTTGCTGTGGGTTATACAGACTTTTGGTCTTTCAAGTGCACAAGGGTGCCATTGAACTCGTTTAGAACACAGCCTGCACTGATGTGAATCCCAGCAAAGCGGAGAGTTCTTTCTGTTGTGTAAGTAAACTTTATTCAAGAGATGCATACAAAGAACAAGTACAAATCCTAATGAATAATAAAATAAAAATAAGTATACACTCTTAGGATTCTGCTAAAAGATAATAAATATCTGTAATTGTTCTGTAATTTGTGCATTTTACATGTTTTCATTTTACAACTCTCTTTGCTTAACTGAGTATGCATGGTAGATTGTGCTGATCTGAGCAGATAGTTAATTCATCTCTGTGTATGAGACTTGCACCCATGCTAGTAGGCTTACACTTCTGACCAACCAGATTTGCTTAGGTGACAAAAGTTCGCAAAACAGTGTAAACACAAAGATCACAGAGACGACGTCTTAACACAAGAGTAACACGCTATATATATATACATACATATATATATATATATATATATATATATATATATATATATATATATATATATATATATATATATATATATATATATATATATATACATACATATACACACTCTCAGTCTGTAAACAATGAATGCAGCGCCATTGCGTCATTACGTCACTATTCTACGTAGGTACGTCTAAACTCAAAATTTGACTTTTTTTTGGGGGGAAAAAAACTTAAAATCATTAAAATGTAAAACGGATGAATGTAGGTCGGGGAACGTCTGTATAAAGACTTTCTAAAATCTAAAGTGCTAAATCTAACCTGAACTCATAATCATATCAAACAAAATACATTCAAATACTTTATTACTTCTGGTCATATTAAAATTGGAAGAAGGTGAAAAAGGTTAACGCGGCATGGTGGCGTTAGTGGTCAGCACGTCCGCTTCACAGCAAGAAGGTCCATGGTTTGATTCCCAGCTTGGAAATTTCCGTGTGGAGTTTGCATGTTCTCCTTGTGCTTGCCCGTGGGTTTCCTCTGGGTATGCCGATTTCCTCGCACATTCCAAACATATGCACAATAGGTTAACTGGTTTTTCTAAATTGCCCCTATATGTGAGTGTAAATGGTTGTGTGAGTTTTGGCCATGGTCTGGTCATGGACTGGTGCCCAACTAGGCTGAGTCTGAAAGAGGGTAAGGTACACCCTGGACAGGTCAGCAGGCCATTGAAGGGCCACGACTCACACCTTGTGGTGATTTGTAACAGCCAGCTAGCCTACTGTGGATGTTTTTTGAACCTTTTGATGAAACCG
Organism: Plotosus lineatus; assembly: GCA_024760905.1. Classification (NCBI taxonomy): domain Eukaryota; kingdom Metazoa; phylum Chordata; class Actinopteri; order Siluriformes; family Plotosidae; genus Plotosus; species Plotosus lineatus. Next base: position 13,695,028 of record CM045733.1, read on the forward strand.
GAAGTTCCAGAGGAAACCTGCACAAGCCTGGGGAGACATGCAAACTCCACACAGAAACATCTATGCTGGGAATGAATCCAGGACTTTCTTGATGTGAGGCGGACTTGCTAACCACTGCACGACCAGACTAATTATAATTATTATATCATTAATTGTCTTAATACATTATTTTATGGTTTATTAAACAGCATGTGATCCTTCAACGACTTCTATTGTTTTGCAAAAAAAAAAAAAAAAAAAAAAAAAAAAACAAACAAAAAAAAAGCATGGAGGCATTAAATCTGTACTACTGATCTATTTCAGCCAAATTTGTTCTGACGTGCATCAGTGCACTCCAGTGTATAGAGACATGAATGGATATTATTCAGAGATTGCATCTGATGTCATTATGATCAATTCCGATTTCACTCAGATTTGCACCGATGTTCTCCCAATGCTGCTCTCATCTTTTTCAAAATTGTATACCAAGGTAACACTGATCACTACTGATGTCTACCAATGTTCACTAATGTTCTTCGAATGTAGTTCTGATTATTCTCAGCTGTGCTTGAAACAGGCACACATATAGTTTGTCGCTGTCTATGGTGAGAAGTTCATGTAAAAGAACCATTGCTGACTTTTGTGAAGAGTAGCTGCATAGAAAAAACCTATGCCAAATTAAACATGTGAATCATGAATGTGATTTCCATGAAGATGGAGGCAGATGATTCACTGAGGCAACACCCAACCTCTTGTTCCCTTCAGGGGTCGCCAGAGCAAATGATCTGCCTCCATCTCACCCTATCCTCTGCTCTGCACCTTCTACTCTTACTCCAACTACCTTCATGTCCTCCTTCACCACATCCATAAATCTTCTCTTTGGTTTTACGCCGGATGCCCTTCCTGTCACAACCTTCTGCATTTATCCAGGCTTGGGACCGGCGTGAGGCATGTGTGTGTGTATATATATATATATATATATATATACACAATTACGTTGTATGGTCTAGAAACAGTGGCACTGAGGAAAAGACAGGAGACAGAGCTGGAGGTGGCAGAAATGAAAATGTTGAGGTTCTTTGGGAGTAACGAGGATGGATAAAGGAGTATGAGTACATCAAACGGACAGCACGTGTTAGAGGTATTGGAAACAATGTCAGAGAGGCTATATTGAGATGGTTTGGACATGTTCAGAGCAGTGATAGTGAATATATTGGTAGTAGGATGCTGAGGTTAAAACTGCCAGGCAAAAGGTCTAGAGGAAGACCAAAGAAGAGCTATATGGACATGGTGAAGGAGGACATGAAGGTCGTTGGAGTAAGAGAAGATGCAGAGGATAGGGTGAGATAGAGCCAGATGATTTGCTGTGGCGACCCCTGAAGGGAACAGCAAAAAGGAGAAGAAGAAGATATATATGACACATAAATGTGAATGACATAAAAAATATAAAATGCAATAAACAGGTGATTTGTTGCGTAGTTCTTTCACCTCACACAAGAAGTTTGTGCCCTGCAGTTGAGCAAACTCTGACGCCGAGGCCAAAAGTAAGAGGGACGTTACTTTTGGCAGATGTTCTTATCCAGAGTGACTTACAATTATCACTTTTTTTTTTTTTGCACTTACAACTGTAGTAATTGAGGGCCTTGTTCAAGGACCCAACAGTGGTGACAGCGGGGATTAAAACACTGTTCTTCCTTCTGACCTTTGGATTGGCAACCCACGTGAACTCACATTAACCACTCAGCCCCCACGCCCCTTTAAATTAAATTAAATTAAATTAAATTAATAGGTCACTGATCACACAGGAATCAGGTGTTTTGTCCACAGCTTGTTTGTTGGCTTTTTGCAGGAATACAATGTTTTCCACAAACCTTTTTTTTTTTTTTTTTTACATTCTCTCTCCCTTTTCTTTTCTTTTCTTTTCTTTTCTTCTTGTTCCCTGCAGTTTGGTTTCATTTAGTGTGGCACTGCATGACTTTTGAAACAAGTTCTGGGGCATTTTTTTTTTTTTTTAATCTCAAAGAGTGTTCGAGTTTCATAATATCTGTAAATGTTTGGAGATCTTCTGCCAGTGACTTATACCCTTCACCAGTGGAATGCTTGTGCGGGATTGTTAACTGGACATACAGAGATCCCTCACTTTCTACGGTTGGTTAAAGGGGACCGAGACCCCCCGCAACCGCCGAATTCCGCGAAGTAGGATCGACCCCCCCCCCCCTGACTGATGTATACAATCTGTATATGTGTAAATAATATCAATAAATACATATTCAACACTTCAAATGCTTATAAAAACAATTAAACATTCAAAAAATGTATAAGATGTAAATTAAATATAAATATATAAATACACAGACATACAGACACACGTCCGCACACAGATTCACACTTCACATAAAAATGTAAGTAGTTTTGGTGGGAGGTTTTGGGTTATTTTTTTGTTCTGTTTGTTTAGTTTTTTTTGTTTTGTTTTGTTTTTTTTTTTTTCATAATTGGTCTTGTTTTTGTGGCATTTTCTTTTCCTTAACTTTTTCACCTGTTCTTCCTTAATTTTATTATTTCTTATTTCGATGGGGGGAAGAAAAAAAAAAGGAAAAAAAAAAAAAACGATGCACTGAAGCCACATGAATTGAAGTGTGAAGTAGCAAGGGATCCCTGTATTCAGTTTTCTTTTGTTCTCTCTCTCTTTTAACAGATAATACAGAACTTTTCTATTTATTTGTTATTAGCGAGAACAAAATATCAGGAAAATACAAATAATAACAAAATACCCAGAAGCAAGTCTCCACCATGTTACGTTTCCCTGCGGATGAAAAATAAATAATTCTCAAGCAAAACAACAACTTTGCAACCTGCTGATGACATGAATGAGAGCAATGCTTGAGAAGAGTTTGAGATGACTCTGCATGAGAACCTCATTTTGCGAATTTTTTTTTTTTTAATTATTATTTATTTATTTATTTTTTTTTTTTTTTTTTTGCGCTATGGGTTTACGAGCCAGGACCAAAATGTGATGTCCTGAGTATCATGAGATACATTTGAAAACTGTTTTTTTTTTTTTTTTTGTGTGTGTTTGTGTGTGAATGAAAGGTGACAGCTGTGAAATGTCTTTCACAGAAGACACTTTTCTGTTGCAGCTCTAGTGTGGTCACCCCCTACGTGAAGTCCGCAGCCTGTTTACCCTTTTACCAGATATGCACTACTTCAGTGGGTCAAGCAACAAAATAGTGACCCAAATTAGTAAAATGACAAACTTCTGCGATCTTCATATATTCAGCCATTCAATGTTCTGAACCATTTAATCCTAATTAGGAAGAATCTTGCCCATCTCAGCCCATTTCAGATGTCACAGGATGGACGGTGCCCATCTCAGCCAACTCTGGGCTAGCGGGGCATACTATGCGCAGCTTGCCAGCCCATCAAAGGGCAGTTTAAACGATAACCTGTGGTCATTTTAAAGTATATTTGTCTTGAAAACACCCTTCACCATTTGCATATTACAACTATTTTGGACTCATTTGTTCCCCATCATAGCAAAATGGATATTCATTCATATCATGAACAACTTAATGCTATTTAGGGTCACGGGAAGGCTGATACTCATCTCAGCCAATTCTGGGCAAGGGCAGAGTACACACTGGACAGCCCGCCAGGCCATCTCAAGGCAGAATCACACTGACGGCTTTGCATCTACTCTTGTTGAAAGTCAGCAATGGTTCTTTTACATGAACCTCACACCATAGACAGTGAGACATATGGCCGGCCTTTGATAAAGCAGTTAGCTGCACTTGGGGACAGTGACAACCCATTGAGAGTAGGGCTTGAACCCCAAACCTTAGGATTAGTGATCCAGCATCTTACCACCAGGCCACCACTGCCTGCGGAGTACATATTAAGTTGAAAAATGTTAAACATTTTGTTGAATATTAAACATGATTTTCTTCAACATTTCAGGCTCAACCAATTCTGAAACTTCCTCGCAGGGATTGGCTAGTCACCGAAAACTAGACAAATATGTAAAATTTGTATCATATTAAAGTTTAAGCTATCAGTCACAAAATGCTACCAATAAATCAAAATGAACAATTTCTGAATTCATAAAAAATGTGTGAATATATTCTCAAAAGTACACACACAGGCCACTGCTGTAAAAAAAAAAAACAAACAAACAAAAAAAATTACTACGTATGATGTATGCAATGGTGGCCTGGAGGTAAAGGTGCTGGATCACTGATCCCAAGGTTGAGGGTTCAAACCCCACCCTCAATGGGTTTTCACCGTCGCCCCAGTGCAGCTCACTGGGTTATCAAAGGCCAGCCATGTCTCTCATGTCAAGGTTGTACTCTGCCCTTGCCCAGAGAGGGCTGGAATGGGTGTCAGCCTCCCCACGACCCTAATTTAGGATTAAGCAGTTACACAATGTATGATGCAATTGTTGGACTGCGTCAAACTAAATGCTGCACTCGCTGCAGCTTCAGTGTAATACTATCTGTTTAACCTTGAAACTGTTGCATGTTGGTCAGGTTGATCTTCTTCTTCTTCTTTTCCTTTCGGCTGTTCCCTTCAGGGGTCGCCACAGCAAATCATCTGCCTCCATCTCACCCTGTCCTCTGCATCTTCTTCTCTTACTCCAATGACCTTAATGTCTTCCTTCACCACATCCATAAATCTCTTCTTTGGTCGTCCTCTATGCCTTCTGTCTGGTAGTTCCAACTTCAACATCCTACTGCCAATATAGATAGATAGATAGATAGATACAGCTTTATTAATTTCACAATGGAGAACTTCACTGTTACAGGCTCTTGAGGTACCATCAGTAGGGGGTGCAAAATAGACACATATACAATAATACATATACATACATACATACATACACACATACATATATATTATATAAGTAAATAAATAAATAGACACATAAATAGTATAAAGTAATATACAATTAAAAAAAAAAGAAAAAGAAAAGAACAACTGTGTAGACTGGCCTATATTCAAGTGTACACGTATCTGAGGGCAGAGTAGATGGGTTGATATGGTTCACAGTCAGTGGGGTAGATGTGGTTGATTAAAGTGCACAGGGTTTTTATTGCACAGAACCGGTATTTTCACAGACAGTTACAAAGTGGCATTGTACAGTCTTACAGCGGTGGGAATGAAAGACCTGCGGTAGCGCTCCTTCCTGCACTGAGGATGTCTCATTCGTCCAATGAAGGAGCTGCTCAGCTCAGTCTCCTCAGAAGGTGGAGGCGACTCTGGCCCTTCTTGTAGAGGGCGTTGGTGTTGTGGGACCAGTCCAGTTTATTGTTAAGGTGAACGCCCAGGTACTTGAAACTGTCCACTGTCTCAATGTCCTGTCCCTGGATGTTCACCAGTGAGTGTGTGTGTGTGTGTGTGTGTGTGTGTGTGTGTGTGCAAATCTTTGCAACTTCCTGGTCCTCAAAAGTCACCTCTTCTACTCTTTTTTCTCTCTCATTTTCCTCATTCATCAGCTCTTCAAAGTACTCTTTCCATCTTCCCAGCACACTTCTGTCATCAGGCAATATATTTCCCTCTCTTTCCTTTATCAATCTAACTTGCTGCAGGTCCTTTCTATCTCTATCTCTCTGCTGTGCCAATCTGCATAGATCATTTTCTCGCTCCTTACTGTCCAACCTATCATACAAGTCATTATACGCCCTCTGTTTGGCATTTGACACCGCTACTTTCGCCTTATGCTGTGTCTATCTGTACTCCCATTTACTTTCTTCGGTCCTTTCAATGTCTCACTTCTTCTTAGCTAACCTCTTCCTTTGTACACACTCCTGCACTTCCTCATTCCACCACCAAGTCTCCTTATCTACTTTCCTTCCAGAGGACACACCAAGTACTCTCCTACCTGTGTCCCTGATCACATTTGCTGTGGTTGTCCAGTCATCTGGAAGCACTTCCTGACCACCCAAAGCCTGTTTCAAGTACTCCTTGAAGACAACACGACACTCTTCCTTCTTTAGCTTCCACCACTTTGTCTTCTGCTCTGCCTTTGTCTTCTTCACCTTCCTCACCATCAGCATCATCCTGCACACCACCATCCTATGCTGTTTGGCAACACTCTTTGCAGTCACTGACTTCTTTCAAATTACATCGCCTACACAAGATGTAGTCTACCTGTGTGCTCCTACCTCCACTTTTATAAGTCATCCTATGCTCCTGTTTCTTCCTGAAGAAACTATTCACCACAGTCATTTCCATCCTTTTTGCAAAATCTTGCAAGAAGGTCAGGTTGATATTTACTATAATTATTAAACAGTAAATACAACAGTTGGGAAACAATCAAGAAAAGAACTAGGAAAGCTACCAGGACACCAACGAAAACACAACCCCGCAAAACATTTGGTGGGTAGGCGGCTGTAAATTTCAATTCCTACCCATCTTCATGAAACAGACTTCCTCAATAGCTCACATAATTGTGCATGCAGACGTCATGATATCCAACAGTATCACAACTCGGCTAATGTTTCGCCATAATGACACTTATGTCACTGGGTATAAACCAATAGGACAGCGTCTCACAGACTAACATTTTAAATATGCGTTTACAACTTAAAGCAGTGTTTCAACACAGAGTTCAAGTAAAGTGTTGTCAGAGCAATAGACACACACACACACACACACACACACACACACACACACATCACACACACACACATCACACACACATGCACACACACACACACACACACACACACACACACACACACACACACACACACACACACACAAACACATACACACACACACACACACACACACACACACACACACACACTGTGAGAGTAGCATCCACTATTGTTGACATGTACTTTGGGCTGAGATGCATGGAGATAACATACATCTTGCATAGAACATGTGAATAATGGAATCCTGCAGTCTATTAAGTATCTAGTCACATCTTTCAAACATCAGAATTTGCAAACAAACACATTCATCTCAGGATAAGCACTCTGTCTAATCATGCAGGCAAGTCAGTACGTAGTGAATAAACAAATGATAAAAGATGAGGCATTGCTTTGATATATTACTGTGAGATTCCTACATTACTTTTGCATGCAATTAAATCAGAATTTACTCAACAAATGCTTGTATTGATTGTGTGTGTGTGTGTGTGTGTGTGTGTGTGTGTGTGTGTGTGTGTGTGTGTGTGTGTGTGTGTGTGTGTGTGTGAAAGAGAAAGTAAGAGACCTAAATAGAGAGAGAAGAGCTACAGTCTGATTTATTGCACTTTTGATGTTTACCGCTGAGCTTAGATAAATATGTTTTCTGTCATTTTCACTATGACAACTCGCCAGACCATTGCAGGGCCAACACACACACACACGCTCACACACACACACACACACACACACACAAGTTTTGTGCTTTTCTCCTTGTAAGAATTATATATATATATATATATATATATATATATATATATATATATATATATATATATATATATATATATATATATATATATATATATATATATATGTAAGAACTCTCTCAGAAGAAGCTCTCATGTAAACCTGCACGATCTGGATTCCTGTATCTCAACGTCTGGGAGCACTCCGGGAACAGAGGACAACAAACCACACGAGTGAAATCAATCTGGTTTATTCATCTGCTGCTCAGTGTGTGTCACTGGGCATAAAGCTTTTATACAGTGGAGGTGTGTGCGTGAAAAAGTGGGTACAGAGTCACATGTTTCTTTGTTCACAGCCTAAAAGTTGTACCATAATCAAAGTGCATGATAAGAAACCATCCATCACATTCCTTTGCCTTAGGGGTGACATTTACTACTCTGTGAACTTTGACCTCAGAAAGGATGCTGCCTTGTAAAGCATCACAACAGCAATAAAAGTCCACGGTTAAAAGCACAGGAATGCTGCTAATTATAAAATGGTTAAAGATAAGTCAGAATGTGACCTTACAATTCCCCTCTTTTATACTTAAATGTTCATGAAGTATAAATCATTCGTTAATAAATCGTTGCAGAATACACAAAGGTTCAGCGGGTGTCGAAGGTCGGGATTTTTCAGGAGACCAGGGACCGCGGTTGATCGGGGCCTGTGCTTGAAGGGCAGCTTGAGCTGCGACGCCCTTCGCCCACTGCCTCGAGATACTCAGGTCCCCTCAAGATCCCGACTCCTCACTACACCCGGGACGAAGGGTAAGAGGTGCCGTCGGACTGCGCATCCAGTTGCGTATACGTTGGTCCACTGAAAGCGTCCATCAGGGCCCACACACGATTCAGCAGACACCTAAGGATGCAAGGTCCGAACACACACACCAACAGCAGACAAATGCATACAGGCACAAACATGGTTAAATATGGAGTGAATATACCAAAAAGGGAATGGAGGAATCCCCAGCCGTAATTTGGACTTTCGTCGTGTCGCAATTGGGCTGCTACCGCACGCATTTTTGTAAGTGGTGTAATTGTCCCGTGCTGGGGTATATTCATTACATGGATTTTAAATGGGCGTTATCCGACCCGGGTGCGAGAGGATGTGGTGGTGATACTCATATGTCTATGTCAGGTCTGATCCGTTGGGAGGTACTTCTCCCCTCTTAAGTGATATATGTATCTCTGGACCTGGAACAGAGGTAATAAAGATAGACAACATCATAGTCACACAGTACAAATAATACTTCATTGTGGGCTTTTCTTCAGTCTGGTAGCATGGATCCACTGTGGAAAGAGGTCAGTTAGTACGGCGGTACGAGTTACAGCGAGTATCTCCGTGGGCTCACTGTAAGGAGAGTCTCCCAAAGAGGAATTTAGTTTCGCAAATTTCTTGACCAGCACCTTGTCTCCTACCTTGAAGGCATGAGTGCTTGCATCGGCCGGGACCGAAGTATTCTGATTAGTGCGTTCCCAATAGTCATTTAGGACCTTAACAAGGCCCACAGCATACTCGCTCATGTGTATATCTAAATCTTCCGTCCCCAAAGCCTGTTTTCCCTTTCTCCAAGGTGCGGGAAAGGGTCTCCCCATTACCACTTCATAAGGGGATAACTTCACTAATCCCATCTGCGAGGTCATCCGCAGATCCGCTAGGACCACAGGCAGCACCGAAACCCAATTCCTGGATCCGGTGGCGTGCATTGCTTTTCGTAATTTCCCTTTAATTGTTCTGTTTGTTCGTTCCACGATTCCGGAGGACTGAGGGTGATATGGGACATGGAAACGCCAATTGATCTTTAGCTCTTGTGCCAACAGTTGAGTGACTTTTGAGGTGAATGGTGTGCCTTTGTCCGAATCAATACCCAACGGGAGGCCATATCTGGGAATAATTTCCTGTGATAACTTTTGAACCACTACTCTAGCGTTTCGTTCCCACACGGGAAAGCTTCAACCCACCGAGAGAATTTATCCACGATAACCAGTAGATATTTAAAGGGACCCTGCCGGGGCATGTGGGTAAAGTCTATCTGCCACTCCTGGAAGGGAGTATCTGGTTTCGGCAGATGCTGATGTGATGCCTGTGGTTTGGACACATTGTTCTGTGCACAAATCAGGCATCTTTCCAGAATGCTGTGTACCGTAGAGGCTAGTTGTCGTATACAAAAATCTTTTTCCATATCTGTCACCACCCCTCTTCGACCGCGATGTGTAGGCCCATGAAACTCGCGGACGAGGAAAGGAAGGCAGTGCGTGGGCAGGCATAAACGACCGGTCGAATCGAGTAGAATGCCGTCACCGAGGGCTGAGAGCCCTGCGAGGACCAAAAATCAGTGTCTTCTGGGCACCCCGAGGACCGAACGCATTTCAGCTCCAAGTCAGGGAGGAGGGCGCTAAGCATGTCTCAAGTTGACACTAGCGCGGGCCGCAGGAGCGCCGCCATGGAGCCGGGCGTGGCACCCTGTTTAGCCCCGCGGTCAGCCAAAGAGTTACCTCGTGCCTCATCAGTGTGGTCAGAGGAATGACCGCGGGTCTTTACGATCGCTAAACGGAGCGGGAGATTGCAGGACACAATAAGGTCCTGTACCAAAATAGAATGTGAAATGGGCTTACCATCAGCAGCAGTGAAACCACGAGATTGCCAGATACGACCGAAATCATGCGCCACCCCGAAAGCGTAACGAGAGTCAGTGTATATAGTAACATCCTGGTCGGAAGCGAGAATGCATGCCCGAGTGAGCGCATATAACTCTGCTGCTTGAGCGGAATTAAAGGGAAGCGAGTACGCTTCCAAAACTTGGTCCGGTAAGGAACATACCGCGTAGCCACAGAGGAACACTCCGTCGAAGGGTTTCGAGCATGACCCATCTACAAACAGGGAGAGACCTGTGGAGAGAGGCGTGGATAATAAGTCGGACCTAATACTGGTGTCATGGACAATGGTGTCCATGCAGTCATGTTCCAACGGTTCGCAGTCATCTTGAACATTAAGCAGGCGCTGTAGGGCCTGGGCCACGTTATCTAGGGAAGAGGAACAAGAGATGGTTAGATTATCAGTAGCACAAAGGATGGCCTCGTAACCTGAACGACGTTGAGAAGACATGTGTTGTGTAGACAGAGTATTAAGGATATGCCTAACCTGATGGCTGGTGTGTAAAACGAGTGGATGAGAGAGCACTATTTTTTCTGCTTCGAGAACTAACACCGCACTGGCAGCGACGGCACGGAGACATGCAGGTAAACCCTGAGCCACAGTATCTAGAGTTTTGGAAAGAAAAGCACAAGGCCTAAGTCCCCCCCCGTGGTCCTGCGCCAAGACTCCAGAAGCCGTGCCGGCCTGGTGAGCGACGTAGAGATGAAAGAGTTTGTTGTAATCCGGGAGCCCGAGAGCCGGCGCGGAGCATAGGGCCGACTTCAGGGCTTTGAATGCGTCCAGCATGTCCTCAGTCCAGACCAAGGGTTGGTGGAGAGGGTCAGTGTGAGCCACGGCAGAGCGTAAACGTTTGTCATAAAAGGAACAGTCCGGGATCCATTGTCGGCAGTAGTTAATGAGGCCCAGGAAAGCCAGGAGCGCTTGTTTAGTGGCAGGCTTATGAGTGTCCACTATGATTTTGACGCGATCCTGAGTAAGGCGTTTTATCCCGTGAGAGAGTTCGTAGCCCAGGTATATCACAGTGGGGAGACAGAACTGTACCTTGGGCTTGGAGACCTTGAAACCCTTTTTTCCAGTAAGAGGAGCAGTTGAACGGTTGCATCGAAACACAGTTCATAAGTTAGGCCGGACACCAGGAGGTCATCAGCATAAGAGTGAACGCAGGAACCTACGGGAACGTCAAGAGACCCCAGTGCATCCCTAACTGCAGCCGAGAAAACGGCAGGAGAGTCAATAAATCCTTGAGGTAATCTAGTCCACGTGTACTGTCGCTGCCGGTGTGTGAAAGCGAAGAGAGGTTGTGTGCTTGGCTCAACAGGGATACTAAAAAACGCCGAGCACAGGTCGATCACGGAGAAATGGGTGTGATCGCAAGGAATAGAAGCCATAATAGAGGGCACGTCCGGAACGACCGGTGAAACTGGAATGATGAGCTCGTTAATTTTTCTGAGGTCCTGGGTTAGGCGCCAAGAACCGTCCGGCTTGGGAACCGGGTTCACAGGAGTGTTATAAGGGCTTGTGCACGGCACGATGATACCCTGTTCCAAAAGAGCAGCCAAAATAGTGTCGATACCCGACATTTTTTGAGGCGACAAGGGGTATTGTCGGATGTACACGGGCGAAATGTGCTTCACGGTAGCTTCATATGGGACGCAGTCCACACAACCCACGTCATTCTTATGTTCTGCCCAAAGATTGGTGGGCAGTGTATCGAGTACAGGGGGCGAGGTGGAACTCGCCACGCACGCTGAATTAACATTAAAAGGCAAGGGCTGCGCTTGCAATGATAACAGAGAAACGGAGGAGGTGTCGCACGTTTGGATGGTCATGCTCGAACCTTGGAAAGAGATTTGGAACCCCAGAACACTCATGAGGTCACGGCCTAGCAAATTAAAGGGGCATTCGGACATATGTACAAAGGAGTAGGATATTTGCAATTTATCAAGCGTATGATCATCAGGAAAATGTAGGAGAAGGGGTGGCGTATATGGGGAGGAGAAGGGAACCCCATCTATTCCCACAGAGCTAATAGACCTGGAAGATACAGCACCCTGATAGTCCCTGCCTAAAGAAGATAGGGTCGCACCGCTATCGATAACAAAAAGATATTCTACCCCTTCTAGAACAATAGGAAGGAGGGGCAGATTCTCATTGCAGGGTGAATTAAACACTAGATGCATTAAGCTACAGGTCACGGGGTCCCTACTCCGTGGGCATCCCTATTCGTGCTCCCGCGGGTATGGGCGTGTTGGCGATACACCTGCGGAATCTGAGTGGGGGCGAGACAAATTATCTCCTTGGTGGGTCCGAGAGGCAGAATTACATTCGTCTCTCTGTTTCTTTCTACACTCTTTTTTCCAGTGCCCTTCCTTACCACAATAATGACATTTTCCGGTCTTTCTATACGAATCCCTTCTCCTATTCTTATCACGCGGGCCCTGGGGGGCCACCGCCAGCAGAACCTTATTCTTCACATTCAATAGTCCATCTGATTCTAACATACGAACCCTTTCTCCGGCAGTTCTAACGATGAGACGCTGACGATCTGTGAAATGCGGTTTAAGTGCGCTCTGGACTTCTGGGAGACAATTACTTAAAAAACTAGACACGAACATAGAGTTTGCCGCTTCGGTATCAAGAGGAAATCCTCCTACATGACGCCAAGTTTCAGTAAAGCGATTCCAAAATACCGAGGTTAGTTCGCCTCGCTTCTGCTTGCAATTGGTCACGTGTGAAAGATCACAAGCTCCCTCCCGTCGGGAGACTAAATAAGCCGTAAGTTGCGCGCGCAGTTGAGTCAATGCCTCGGGATCATCCCGCCAAAAGAGGGTGGACCGATAGGTGGTGTTACGACGACCCTCGACTTCCCCTTCTTCTTCTACTTTAACATTAGTCACTACGTCATTCTCGGGGGCCAAACAGGGGATGTTCTGAAGGACCACAGCCTCATTGTAAGCTTCCTTGAGGGTGTGTTGCAGGATAAAGCGATAATCCCCTCCCGTTCGCTGGCAATATCTGGTGGACCGTATAAGCATATCTACATAGGCGAGGGGTGTGTCCAAGCCGGGGAGCATGGAGATAATGTCCTTAAGTGCAGCCACGGATGGTGGCTCCACGACAATACCTCTTCCACGTTTCTGCCATATACAAGCTACATTCTCCACGGCCCTAGGTTTAGGTGGCTTCGGGAGAGGAGGGGGATCGGGCTGAGAGCCCGTGTCGGGACCAATGTCCGCCGGGTTTTCCCAATCCGAATCCTCATCCCCTTCCGTATCTTCCGGATCCTCCTCATTTACTGGCGGAGGCGGGGAGGGAATCACAACCTTGGGTCTTTGTTTCGATTTAATTTTAGGTCGCGCTCCGGCTCCGGGGGTTCCTCCTTCGGCAGCGAGCAGGGTTGGGTATAAGGCGGGAACCTCCGCTGGCTTAGGGTCAGCGGGGAGTAGCGGAACTATCTCCCCCGATCCTACTGGATAGGGTGGGGGAGCCGACGGGGGAGTTACGGGGGACACAGTTTGCACACAGCAAGCTGGACTTTTGGTATTTTTCCCTTTTCCCTTTTCTTTACTCATTAATTTAGGTTTGGGGACACTCTGAGTCACCTTCTTGGGCTCAAAGAGCTTTTTAAGTTGCAACCAGTACGAGCGCATTTCATACCATTTTACATAAGCCTCCCTCATGTATTCATAATCCCAGGAGGGGTTGCCCAATCCATCATAAATCATGCGATGCGCGGATGTCAGAAATCTTGCATCAAAAGTCCCATTTCTAGGAAAGTTTGGTACTTGGTCTAGTCCCTCCGTCCATCCGGCTAAATTACTAAGCCATGGTTCAGTATAATAAGCAAGACCACATTTATTCATCCATTCCTTGGGGGTTTCCCCGGGATTAGGCTTTGGGTAGGAATTTCCCATTGTTTACCCTCTAACAAAAATAAAAAATACGTTGGCATACAGGAATACACGTGCACCTTTTGTATAGCGCTCTTCCCAGTTATAGCAACTGAGGATAACCCGTCCCAGTTATAGCAACTGAGGATAACCGTCCCTTCTAGAGAAGGGGATAAACCGTCCCTTATAAAAAGGGGATAACAGACGCTCAGATACTGCTAACCAGGTAGTCAACCAAGTCTTGTCTTACCTGATCAGGAGTATCACGTCGGGGTCACCAAATTGTAAGAACTCTCTCAGAAGAAGCTCTCATGTAAACCTGCACGATCTGGATTCCTGTATCTCAACGTCTGGGAGCACTCCGGGAACAGAGGACAACAAACCACACGAGTGAAATCAATCTGGTTTATTCATCTGCTGCTCAGTGTGTGTCACTGGGCATAAAGCTTTTATACAGTGGAGGTGTGTGCGTGAAAAAGTGGGTACAGAGTCACATGTTTCTTTGTTCACAGCCTAAAAGTTGTACCATAATCAAAGTGCATGATAAGAAACCATCCATCACATTCCTTTGCCTTAGGGGTGACATTTACTACTCTGTGAACTTTGACCTCAGAAAGGATGCTGCCTTGTAAAGCATCACAACAGCAATAAAAGTCCACGGTTAAAAGCACAGGAATGCTGCTAATTATAAAATGGTTAAAGATAAGTCAGAATGTGACCTTACAATATATATATGTTTTTAAACATCGATCCATGATGCTACGCTACGCAAAGCTTGATTAGCGTCTGTATAATCTGCAGCTTGTGGTTGTTGTAGTTTCTTCATGCCTAGTCTGCATCATCAGCAGTTAACTCAGGGTCTTTAGCGTTTCGCCCCGAAACCTGTACGCTTCACCTGAGTGGGGCAGCAAAGACAAAAGACTGTCTTCACCCGCAGGCTGGCTTCTGGTTGATTGTTGAGGTCTTCTAACGTGTATCTACACACTACTCTCATGGCTTGTAATTGATTGTGGTTCAACTCTCTCTCCTCTTGATCCACAGCCACCTTGAGCATGTCTCTGCTGAAGCGGCTATGGTCTTTATCGCCTTCTTTGTGGTGGTAGGGGTAAGACCTATCTTGTGCAGGAAGTTTCTTGTAGATGTTGCAACAAAACCCCTCATCCAACCTCTATTGGCATCAGGCTTGCTTTCCACCCTTTAATACAAGCTTCATCTACCAAGTCCTGGTATTTTGCAGCTTTCAGCTCGTGTGAGATGTCAAGTCTATCCTCCCAGGGAACTGTAAGCTCTATTATGTGGATGGCTTTCATTTCTCGGGATAGTAGCAGCATATCTGGGTGCATCTGAGTGACTGCTATATCTTCTGGAAATTTCAACTTCCTCTGCACATCCACAAGAAGCTGCCAGTCGGAGGCTGAAGACAGGACTGAGCCTCTATTTGCAGGCTTGCTAGGCTTGGTCTTCGTCTCTCCTTCTTTCAGGAACTGGATGGGTTTTCCTGTATCCTGGATACTTTGATGGTTGACTTCCAATCTGCGCTGGTCCACCACTATGGCAATCTCTCTTAAGACAGTGTCATGCCTCCATTGGTACCTCCCCTCTCCCAGAGCCTTAGGACATGCTGAGAGGATGTGATTCAGTGAGCAGTTGTTTCCTTTACACAGAGAGCATGAGGCGTCCTCCTCTTTTCCCCAAATCCGCAAGTTAGAAGGCGTAGGAAGCAGGTCTGACACGGCTCGTAGTAGGAAGCTGAGCTGTCCTTGATCAGTATTCCATAGTTCCTTCCATCTGAATGGGCGCTGGATGGCTGATTCCCATTTGGTCCAGCTGCCTTGGCTTCCTAACCCCACTGCTCTGACAAACCTGGTGTATTCTGATTCTTTTCTAGTTTGTTGCACAATCATATCTCTTCTTGTTCGGTCATCTGCTGTGCTCCATCGGTTACCATCGGTTACCCTATTAGTTGCCAAGGCCTAATCTTCCTTTGCAAACTGTTCCCACCAGCTCTTGATGACGCAGGTCCTCCTCTGCCACTTGGACTGCTTTGCGAGTATTCCATTTTCTCCCAGTCTTCACAGTTTCCCCTGCTTGCTGCAAAACTGTGTCCTTGGACAAACGTAGGGTAGAAATGGCTCTAACTTTTGCAGTCTGGAATTCTTCAATCAGAGATGACAGAGGCAAACTTAGCTTAGCCTGCTATAAAGATTTACAGTACTGTAGCTTGGTGGAACCCCAGCCACTTACGAAGAAATCTGCTGCACAGTCGTACCATTGACTCTACTGTAGAGAAGGCCATGTCATAGAGCAGGAATGGCCACTGCAGTCTAGGGATAATGCCGTACTGGAAGCACCATGCTTTGAAGCGGCCTTGGAGATAACGTCCATCTATTGTTTGAAATCACTTCTTGAGCCCTTTTTGGACTTCTCTGCTGTTTTCTATGTCTCCCAATGACTGGTCAAAGCATTTGCCCAGGCATTTATTGCTCTCATCCTGGATGGTGGGAATCTTCTCATCTTGGATAATGAAAACATGTGATCCAAGCTGGCCTTTGGTAATAGTGAGGCTCCTTGACTTGGGTGGCTTGATTTTCATTCTAACCCAGTTCACCATCTTTTCAAGGGCTGAGAGAATCCAATGGGTTCCTGCTGGTGACTCTGTCATGACAGTGAAGTCGTCCATAAAGGCTCTGCAAGATGGGTGCCTGGTACCATCGTCAGCCTTGGGACCTCTGCACTGGCTTATTCCTGCTTTGAGGAGCAAGTTCATGGCTGCCACGAATAGTGTTACTGAAACGGTGCACCCTGCCATAATTCCCTTCTCGAGTCTCTGCCAGCCTGTTGTGAAGTTGTTCACTCTGAATCACATCTTGATGTTGGTAAGATGATTCATGACCAACTGCACAACCTCTGTTGGAACATGGTACTGCTGCAATGCTTTCTCGATTAGTAGATGGGGTATGCTAGGGTAGGCCTTGGCAATGTCCAGCCACACTACTGATAAGTCACTCTTGTTTTTCTTGGCCTCCTTGATCAGCTGGCTTATCGCTGCTGTGTGCTCTAGACATCCTGAATGGCCATGAATGGGATGTCTCCTTTCTGCACGCTGGTGTCAATGTATTGATTAATCAGGAGAAAGGTGGCAATTCTCTTTGCTACTACAGACCAAAATATATTTACTTCTATGACCAGAAGAGAGATTTCCTTGAACTGGTCCAGCCCTCTTGAATCTAGCTCCTTTGGTACAAAACAACCTTCTGTCAGGGTCCATGCTGATGGTAGCTGTTTCTTTTTCCAGATTGTGCGGAGAAGCTTGCAGAGACAATTGAGAAGCTTTGGGCAATTCTTGTAAATCTTGTATGTAATTCTGGAGGGACCTGGAGCAGAGCTTGATCTTGCAGCTTTGATGACATTTTTGGTTTCTTTGAAGCGCAGGTCTGAGAGATCAAAGGGGGTTTCAGGATCTGGCTCCTCTTTTGGATACGGAGGTTCTGCGAATGGTGTAGTTCTGTCAGGGTCGCTATGTGCTTGTTTTACACTCTTTTCAACCTCTACTTGAGAACATTGGAGTCTGCCACTCTTGGGTTTTCCCAGTAGGTCTGAGGTGAACTGGAAAGGGTTGCTGAAAAACGGCTTTCTTTGTTTCTTCTTCTCATTTTGCCTCTTGCGGAGTCTCTCAGCTGACCGGAATTGAAGCAGCCTCTTATGCAGAGTGTGGTGCAGCTCTTGCAGACCTTCCTTCTCAGACTCTGGAGCTTTCTTCCATGATTCCTTGACACTATGGAGGTTTTGAGACAGCTTAGCTATCTGTTTTTGTCTTCTACTTGCTCCTCCTCAGGTTGGTCTTGACTTCACAGTTTGAGCTCCAAACAAACTCTTGCATTCATCATAAAAGACCTAGATCAAGAGCTGGATCTTTTTACATGCTTCTCCTTTCAGGCAGTTTTCAAGAATGCTGTCCAGGTTGTTGTCCAGAACTTGACACCTCTTGTTTGTTGATGATGGAAGTTGTAATATATACAATTAAGGCACTACCTACATTAAAACCAAATTCTACTCATAACCTTAACTTTATCAACATTGTTTTCCATTTATTCATCACACTTTCCTGTTGTCTGCATGTTCTTGTGTGCATTCAACTGACCCTCCTTATGCACGCTCTATCTTTTTAAACCCCTCAACATATTTTGATTAACTGTCTCCCAATTCCTCACTGGTAACAGCCTATAAAGTGATACAGTTTCTTATGTGAAAGGTCAAAGTTAAACGAGATCACCTTAAGAAATATCCTGCACACTCAGCTGATTAAATGCCTGCATGGATTTGGATATAATGTTCACCTCTTACTCATTAATAATCTGACTAATACAAAGCCAGGGGGACAATGGATACTCCTTCCCGACACATAAATAGGTAATTTCACCTGCAGGCAAAATCTGGAACCTCAACTCATTTTATGTGGCTTGTGAGTACTTTCAAAGTATATGATTATCATACATTGTTTGCAACCATTACCATGAAACATAACTCATCGACCGGCTGGCAGCAAATCTATTGGAAGTGTCATTCATGGCTCATGAAGGACTGCATAGTATGTTTCTGACAAGTATTATCAGAAAACATTAGTAAATAAATTTAAATAGGACAAATAATAAACTAAATTGCTCAACTAATCATTTTAACCTAAAAAAAAAAAAAAAGCATGATTGCTCTTTTTAACTTGACTCTCCAGCCTCGATGCACTCGAAATTATTGATGTGGCCATTCATAAAAATGAGTTTCAACATCATCATGATCATGTCAATAATTATGATGATTAGTAATATTGTTGTTTTTTTTTGTTTTGTTTTGTTTTTTTTGTTTTTTTAATTAATTGTTCATTCGTCATTAAATTGTTGCAGCACTTATTTCTCTAAAAAAAAAAATACTACAGGGGTCCAGACACTCCCATCAGAAGGCCCAAATGTTAATATACCAAAAGAGAACAAGCATAAAAGGTGAAGGCTGTTGAGCTTTTTATACCTGAGCCATGATGGTTCATCAGGCTGGTGCTTATCTCTGGTTTCCATAGCATGAAGCTACCAGGATTTCAACAAGTCCATCGGAGGTTACCTTCCCAGTATATTTTTACTGGTACCCATTTATACTGCTGGGTGAACAGAGGCACACTTGTGGTTGAGACCTTGCTCAGGGGTTCTAGCACACTAAGGGTCTCAGTGTGATTTGAACTCACAACCTCCCGATCATGAGTGCAGCACCCTAATCACTACACCACCAGCCCCAATAGAACAAGCATAGCAAGTATAATATGAAAGCCAAATTTTACAGTATGAGGCAAGTAAATGTCCAGATGTGATCTTGAAAAGTAGATTAATATCACTCACACACAAACATTCATAGTAGTGAGGCATCGTATCACTTTTGAAATCTCCAAACCTCAGCACATGGCAGGTAAATGTCCAGAAATTAAAGTGTGAAAGACAGACAGACAGATAGGCAGACAGACAGACGGACAGAACCCATTTGTATAGCTCCTCGAGCCATGTTGAGGGCAGGTGCTAAAAAATCATGTATCAAAGTGTTAGTGTGTTGATAACAAGTAGCAGACAACACTCAAAAACCTCTGATTGGAGAATTCAGTTTACCGCTGTTATATAAAACATATAACACATCACACAGGTACATTTAACAAGATGTCCAGCCATGTCGCTCTTTTTTTTTTTTTTTTTTTTTTTTTTTTTTTTTTTTTTTTTGGTATTTCTTGTGATTAAATGTAAGGCGCACACACACACACACACACACACACACACACACACACACATAGAGTCTGTAGCTATCCACTCACTGTCATATCTCTAGCCAGGGTGACAAGCTTATAAAGATTCTATTTAGATGCTGAGCAAAGCGCCAGCAACTACATGACAGTGCCCCAGATAAAACCATGTATTTGTGTAAACATATTTAATAAGATACCCACATTATTTGACAGATACATCAACTACAAATGTTTTTATATTAGGATTAAGGATTAAAAAAATCAAGGTACATTAGAATATATTTTTTCTTTGTTGAACCTTTAAACCCTCTAGAGAAGAAATAGTTGAGCATTTAATTTTGCGATGATAGTATTAGTGATACTGTTCCCCTGGTGGTCATCTGAGGTGAATATCACCTATTATAAATAACTTCATTAGTCTTCAGGATGAAAACCCTATCAGTGCTGCGTTTTCCCAAACAAGAGCCTTTTTACTTTATGCTTTGTCATTTATCACTGATTGTCGCTGGTGTGAAATATAGCAGAGAATGTAGTGTGTACTGTGAGATAAAAGGGGAAAGGTGCAATTCAGGCCGATCTAAACATAAAACATCAATACATCAATCTCTGGGGAATGGTATGTTTTATTCCATTTATGTCTGGCATTGCTATAAATTTTTGTGTTACCTGCTTAGAAAAAAACAAACAAACAAAAAAAAAACAAAAAACAGGAAAGTCTGTTGGACTTTTCATGGAGCCGGCTGGCTTCCTTATCCTGATTCATGTAGCATGAAGCCACCAGGAGTTCATCTCCTCCTAGATGTACTTGGACTTGACCTTCTAGTTCTAGTTCTAGTATGCTTGTGGTTAAGACCGTGCATGTGGGTCTTTGCACATTGGAGATCTAACGGAGATCTAGATCCACAACGTCTCAATCATGAGCCCAGTACCTGAACCACTACTCCACTGAACCCACCTACATGACCCAACTTGCTTAGAAGGTCATGCTAATGAGGATTCGATATTGAAAGTGATAAAGTACCATTCATCCATTCATTTTCTGAAGCATGTAATCCTAATTAAGGTCTCAGAAAGGCTGATGCCTAGCTCTGCCGACTCTGGTTATTGCAGGACAGAAACATGATGACGGCTATGCAGCCACTTCTTGACGAAAGTCATCAATGGTTCTTTTGCAAGAACCTCCCACCACAGACAGTGACAGACATGGAAGGCCTTTGAGAACCCAGTTAGGTGCACTGGGGGGGACAGCAATAGCATCCTGTTGAGAGTGGGGCTTGAACCTCTGACCTTGGGATCAATAATCCAGCACTTTACCACCAGGCCACTACAGCCCCAATGAGAAAATTATATTTATACAATCCAATAAAACTAACTTTCATACTTCCATCATATTTTTCAGGCTAGTGGTTTATTAGGTATTTGTTCATTCATTCATTTATTCATTTATTCATTTTCTGAACCATAAATCCTAATTATGGTCGTGGGGCGGCTGACGCCCATCTCAGCAGACTCAGGTGAGGGCAGTGTATACCTTCATTCGTAGAACATTAGTGACTATTGGTAGATATCAGTAGTGATCAGTGTTACCTTGGTATATAATTTTGAAAAAGATGAGCGCAGCATTGGGAGAACATCAGTGCAAATCCGAGTGAAATGGGAATTGATCATAATGACATTGAATGAAATCTCAGAATAATATCTATTCACGTCTCTATACATTGGAGAGCACTGATGCACGTCGGGACAAATTTGGCTGAAATATCAGAGTAATGTTGGAGTATAAGTGGTTCAATGACCACTGAACTGGGTTCCTGATCTGTATCGTGTGAGCCCATCATGATGTAGATCAGTAAAAAGTCTTTTGGGATTTTTACACCCAAGCCAAGTGACTCATCATTCTGGTGCTTATCCCTGGTTTCCGTAGCGTGAGGCAACCAGGAGGTCAACACCTCCTGAATGGGATGCTATTCCATCACACATTACCTTCCCAGTATATTTTTACTGGTACCTATGTATACTGCTGGGTGAACAGAGGCACAGTTGTGGTTCAGACCTTGCCCAGGGGTCTTAACTTAGTCTTAGTTGGGGTCTAACTGGTATTTGAACACACAACCTCCCAATCATGAGTGCACCACCAGACCCACAATCTAGATAAGTAGTAGAGCCTTAATGCTTTCATACTTTTTTTTTTTTTTTTGCAAAACAACATAAGCCATTGAAGGATCATGTGCTATTTAATAAACCATCAAATAATGCATTAAGACAATTAATAACTTAATAATTATAATTAGTCTGGTGGTGCAGTGGTTAGCAGGTCCACCTCACAGCAAGAAGGTTCTGGATTATATTTCCAGCACAGATGTTTCTGTGTGGAGTTTGCATGTTCTCCCTGGACTTGTGTGGGTTTCCTCTGGAACTGCTGGTTTCCTCCCACAGTCCAAAAACATGCACAGTATGCTAACTGGCTGTTAAAAATCACCCCAAGGTGCGAGTGTTGGCCCTGTGATGGCCTGCTGAGCTGTCTTGGGTGTACCCCACCCTCTCCTAGAGTCGGCTGAGATGGGCACCAGCATCCCCTCGACATTAATTACAAATAAGCAACTTATAAAATGAATATAATTAGTGCTATTCATGCAACATAGCTTATAATAGCAGTGTATTATAACTATAATAGAGGCAGTTGAAAGCTTGTCATCTTTTCATCCATGTATCTTTATTGTAATTTTAATACCCAAGAAAGGAACAGTAATCTTTTCAGTCATTTGTCTTGCCCATGTATTTATTTATAAAGTGACTGGGGCTTTTATATTATACATGAAGTAAAAGAAATCCGTGTAACAATCCGTGTTCAAGAATAATATTCAACCTCCGTAATGTTGATCATCTGAACACTTGTCTTCTGTTCCCTTCAGGGGTCGCCACAGCGAATCATCTGTCTCCATCTCACCCTATCCTCTGCATCTTCTACTCTTACTCCAACTACCTTCATGTCCTCCTTCACCACATCCATAAATCTTCTCATTGGTCTTCCTCTAGTCCTTCTGCCTGGTAGTTCCAACCTCAGCATCCTACTACCAATATATTCACTATCTCTCTTCTGTACATGTCCAAACCATCTCAATCTATCCTCTCTGACTTTGTCTCCAAAACCTCTAACATTAACATGTGCTGTCCTTCTGATGTACTCATTCCTGATCCTATCCATCCTCGTTACTTCCAAAGAGAACCTCAACATTTTCATCTCTGCTACCTCCAGCTCTGCCTCATGTCTTTTCCTCAGTGCCACTGTTTGTAAACCAAATGATCTGAACACTATTTCCAGACAATATGCCCATCACAAATGTGTGAGATGACTTAAGGTAGAAAAAAATGTCCCTGCATAAACTCTGAAATACCTTTTCAACTAATGTTGCCTCCCCTGATATCGCTCCTAGAAATGGACTGCTTCTCAATAGCCTGTGGCAACTTTGGTCTCATTATAAGCACCAAGAAGACTGACGCAATGTACCAGTCTGTGCCAGGACAGCCCTACCAGGAGCCTCACACCACACAGGACAGGAACTCTAGGCTTTTGACAGCTTTACCGATCTGTGGGGCACATCTTCAAGAGTAGTGAACATCGATACAGAAGTCAACAACAGGATTGTCTAAGCGACTTCGTGAGAATGTGACTGAGCACAGAGGACTCAGCCTTACCAACAAGCTGAAGGTCTACCGTGCAGTGGTGCTCACCACCCTCCTCTACGCCTGTGATACCTGGACTGTCTAAAGCAGACACACCAAACAGCTCAACTGCTTTCAGTTGAGTTGCCTCCGCAGACTCATCCGCATCAAGTAGCAGGACAAAATCTCTGATACGGAAGTTCTGGAACAAGCCGGCATTCCCAGCATCCACACCCTCCTTCAGAAAGCGCAGGTCAGATGGTCAGGCCATGTTGTCAGAATGATGGACAGTCGACTGCCAAAACAGCTACTGTATGGAGAGCTTTGTGAAAGCAAGTGTTCAGTTGGAGAACAGAAGAAATGCTTCAAAGGTGGCCTTAAAGCATCTCTCAAGGACATGAACATCAACGTCAGAACTTGGGAGCACCTGGCTACCAACCGCTCAGCTTGGTGAAGCAAATTCTTCACAGATGCAACCTGCAGCAGAGACGTGACAAACTGCAGACGCGCAGCAGAAACACACAGCACGCAAAGCTCGAGCTGCCTCCACTTCCATCGCAGTACCCACCCACATGTGTCCTGTGTGTGGGTGAGCATTTTGGGCTCAGATTGGCCTCACTAGCCATCTCCATACCCACAGCCATGGATCACAGATCTGATATGAAGTCATGGTCATTTTCAAACTCGAAGGACGAACAACAACAACAACAACATCAAAAACAACAACAACAACAGTAGCGAGACTGGTATGAACTTATGCTAATGAAATCATGAATATTTAGTTTGTTTATTCAATATAAATTTAAATTACTATTGAAATTAATATTTATTTGGAGATGAAATCTCTCAAAAGATGTTCACTTAAGACCATAAAAATTAACCAAATATTTAAAGTAAAGATGGAATATGCTCACAATTTGTATTTTTTTCATGGTGCCTGATCTGACTGGTACTGCGAAGGCTGAGGGAAAGGCCGTTAGTCCAATGCCACAGCTGGATGCACATCAGCTCACTGACAGTAAGAAGTCAGGTTGCACAGCTGCACACGGTGTAACTCAAAGGCTATTCAGACATACAGTGTGATCACAAAGCTTACATAGACCCTGACAGCAGGACCCCGAGAACAGTCGGACAGATTATTTTGCAATAATGAACAACTCACTGTACGTTCATCATATTGCCACATACAAAAATTAAATAATTTGACTTAATAGTCTGATTTTATAAAATAATTGTAATAATTGAGTTCAAATCTATAGCATAACCACTTCTGAAAAATATTGTGATATTTTTTTCTGATGGAGTGACATGGATCAATGGACCTAAAAGAGACCAGGTGGAACACCAAAGTATACTTCGGTAGGAATAAAGCTGTCAACATTTTCAACCTACAAACTGATAGCAATGCAAATAGTATCAGAATTGCTGTTCATCCATCCCTCCATTTGCTCAGTTCATTTTCTGTAACCACTTAATCCTAATTAGGGTCGCAGGGAGGCTGGTGCCCATCCCAGCCGACTCCGGGCGAGGGCAGAGTACATCCTGGACAGCTCGCCAGGCCATCACAGGGCGTAAACACACTGACGGCTTTGCAATTACTCTTGTCCAAAGTCAGCAATGGTTCTTTTACATGAACCTCACACCAAAGACAGTGAGAGACATGGCCAGCCTTTGATAACCCAGTTAACTGCATGGGGGGGGACACACTGACAACCTTGTGGAGAATGGAACTCAAACCCCCAACCTTAGGATTGGCGATCCGGCACCCTATACCACGAAGCCACCACTGCCCTCCTCCAGTTGCTGAAATACTTAATTCTACTCAGGTCATATTTCAGACAACTCTGGGCAAAGGAAGGATACACCATTAACAGCTCACCAATCTGTCGCATGGCCAACACACAAAGCATTCGTACTTTGCCGAAATCAAGGCCTTTCTGCTATGAAGCAGATGTGCTAAACACTAACAGGTACCAGATTTATGTTTTTATCATAATTACTGATAAAATGCTAGTCACGGAACCCCCAACACACATACACACACACACACATACACACACACACACACACACACACACACACACACACACACACACACACACACACACACACACACACACACACACACACACACTATATCACATTTATACACCATTCCGACACACAATTTACTATCCATGATTCTACAGCTCTTTTATGTTTTAGTTGGAGGGTAGGATCATGATAGCAATGTTACACCAAAGTCTTGGTCCCAAAAACGGGAAATTAATTCGTCCTGTTATTACCAATGAGGATCAAACTCTGACTCCGGTCAACGTAGGTCTGGGCAACGTAGGTCCGGAACACCATACTCCCGGAGCACACCCCACAAGATAGCCTGAGGGACACAATCGAAAGCCTTCTCCAAATCCACAAAACATATGTAGACAGATTTGGCAAACTCCCATCGCCCCCTCCAGGATCCTGTGGAGCATATAGAGTTGGTTGAGAGTGCTGCGACCAGGACAAAAACCACATTGTTCCTTATGAATCCGAGGTCCAACTATCTGTCGGATCTTCCTCTCCAGCACCCCTGCATAGAATATCCCGGGTAGGCTGAGGAGTGTGATTCCAGCATAATTGGAGCACCCCTTCTGGTCCTCCTTTTAAAAAAGGAGGACTACCACCCCAATTTGCCAATCCAGAGGTACAGCCCCTGATGACCACATGATTTTTCAGAAACATGTCAACCAAGATCAACAACATACAGAACCCTGAGATATGCAGGGCAGATCTCATCCACCTCTGGACCCCGACCACCTATGAGCTTTTTGACTTCCTCAGGAACTTCAGCTCCAATGATAGGTGGACCCAAACCCTTGGTTGGCGAAATTGAGAAAGTCCTTGAAGTATTCCTTCCACCTCCCGACAACATCCCCAGTCAAACTGAGCAGCTTCCTACTGTAGACAGTATTTGTGGAGAACTGCTCCCTGTGGGGTTAGATCATGATCCAGAACCTTTCTGAGGCCAACCAATAGTCGCTTTCCAGACCCTCACCAAACTCCTCCCATGCCCAAAATTTTGCAACAGCAAACTGTGGTGACTGATTGACGTTGCAAGGTTGT
Source organism: Plotosus lineatus (assembly GCA_024760905.1). Lineage (NCBI taxonomy): Eukaryota > Metazoa > Chordata > Actinopteri > Siluriformes > Plotosidae > Plotosus > Plotosus lineatus. Next base: position 13,721,511 of record CM045733.1, read on the forward strand.
AAAGAATGCATGAGGTTTGGTATAATTTGCCTGAATTGATGCGATGATGACTTTTCATGTGGGAGTCAATGTTAATATTGTATTTTTTAATGAGCAGCACTTGATGTTTGAAAACAATGAATTAAATTTCTGTACATGCACATTATTCAAGTGGATTTGGGAATTCAGGGACATCTCACTCACTCATTTCCCAAACCTGTTAATTCTAATAATGTTGTGTTTCGGATAGAGCCTATCTCAGCTAACGCTGTGCAAAGGTCGGGTGAACCCGGAATAGCTCGCTAGAGCATTTCAGGGCCAACACACACACACACACACACACACACAAAAACATTTACACTAACACTTAAGGGTACATTGGAGAAGCTAATTAGCCGAGTGTGTATACCTTTGGATAGTGGGATGAATCCAGAAGAACCACACACAAGCCAAGGGAACTGTACAATGGAAAATTGGCACTGATTCAATAATTTATAAATAATTAAAGAATGACACATTGGACTCTATATAAGTTTTTACTTACACTTAAAGTTTTCTGAGGTAAAAGAAAAAAACAAAGTTTTAAGTGTGTGTGTGTGTGTGTGTGTGTGTGTGTGTGTGTGTGATGCCTTTTCTGTCTCAGCTGAGTGTATAAGTCTACTGTTCTTATTTTGTATTGTATGCATGCCTTTGTGGCACAGCAGAAATATTTTTGAAGGTGACCTACAGTATGAGGTAAATGTGCACAGTGACCAGTCCACTGTGTGTCCTGTTCTTTTCACCTGGACCTGTAGAGATGTCCTGGCTGGAAAGGGCATCCCTGTTAAAGATGAAGATTGCATCATGAGACACAAAGAGCTCTCACTGCAGTCATTAACCTTTGTAGCACTCCACACACTACCAACAGGTGTTTAACATACACACACACACGCGCACACACACACACACACACACACACACACACACACACACACACACACACACACACATACACACACACACATTCTGTGTGGGTGTGTGTACATGTGTAGAGTCAACGAGGACAAGCAACAGATGCAAGCAAGATGCACTAACCATGAACCACAGTAGGTCAGTTGCTCAGCTTTCACACCACATGGGTCCATTTGTGTGAAGGCATCGGTCACACACACACACACACACACACACACACACACACACACACACACACACACACACACACACACACACACACACACACACACACACACATCTAATGAATAATTGATGTGCAAGCAGATGTTGGTGGCATGAGGGACTAGACTGCAGTAGAGTGACCTTGGGCCATAATGATAGACATTATCATTGCTGTACCACACACACACACACACACACACATAGTGAAGGACTGGCAACAAATGCAAACTCAATTGTACAGCGAAGACAACATTAATTCACCTAATTTCAATGTCAATGTCAACCATTTTCACTATTTTACAATGTCTTGCGTCAGAATTTATTAACGAAGTACCCACACAGTCTTACTACTGATAACATAATGTATTTGAATGAGCACATTAACATCATTAAAAAAAAAACAAAAAAACAAAAACCTTTATTAACGTGAGTCGAGTTCAAAAGATACCTTCTGGCCAATCAGAATCGAGCATTCAACACCATGATATAATACAGTTTATAATATGTAAATAGGGCCAATGGCGTAGTGGTTAGGGTGCTGGGCTCATGATCGGGAGGTTGTGAGTTCAAATCCTGCTAAGACCCCTGGGGAAAAAGTTCTTAATCACAACTGTGCCTCTGTTCACCCTGCAGTATAAATGAGTACCAGTAAAAATATGCTGGGAAGGTAGCCTGTGGTGGACTAGCATCCCATCCAGGAGGAGTTGTACTCCTAGTCACTTCATGCTACAGAATCCAGGGATAAGCACCAGTCTGATGAGCCACTAGGCTCGGGTCTAAAAAGTCCAACAGACTTTTTTATATGCAAATGGACAAAGAAAATGCTTTTTTGAATGAATCTCTCCTCATAAAACACGACATTCCAACAGGCAACAAATGCTAATTTTACCTCATTACATTGCTTAATTTTTTTTTTTTATTTATTTATTTATTTTTTTTATTTATTTTTTTTAAGCTCAAGTATTGAAATATGTGAGGAAGTGTTGTGATTGTTCAAATACATATCAATAATACGATTTTGCATTCAGGCAACGTCTGCCTGTAAGGGGTTTAAATTTCATTTTCTTATTGCTGCCTTTCAATGTACACAGGGAATCATTCCAGCCATAAGGCTGTTAAAAAGTAAAGAAAGAAATTGAGGTACTATGTCACAGTGTACTGGGCTGAAAAAAAAAAAAAAAAAAAAAAAAAAAAAAAACGGCCTCTAAAATCTTGGTGTCAGATTCCAGAGCCTATCTTTAGAGATCCAGCAGAGTCCATTCCTTCACAGGACCGAATAGTTTGGGTGGCCTGAGAGGGACCGAACAGCTTGCCGTACCATTGCAGAGTCAACACACACAACCATTCACACTCAAACCTACAAGTAATTTGAAACAGGCAATTTGCTTAATCTACAAATCAGATTCTTAAAAAAAAAAAAAAAAAAAAAAAAAAAAAAAAAAAAATAGGACTTATACACATTGTGAATAAAAACTGAATGCAATGATGTGGAAATGCCAAATTTCAATATGTTTATTCTGAATAGAACATAGATGACTAGGTCAAAAGTTTAGACTGAGAAAATGTATAATTTTAAGGAAACATGTTGATTTTATGGTATCAACAAATCTCAAAATATGTTGTGACAGGCAGGAATAAGAGGCTGGAAAAGCCAATTGCATTTATAATGAAAAGCTGGAAAACCAATTACCACTAATCAGGTCCATTGGAAACATGACTGAGTATAAAAAGAGCTTCTCAGAGTGGCAGTGTCTCTCAGAAACGAAGATAGGTAGAGGATCACCAATTCCTCCAATGCTGTGCAGAAAGATAGTGGAGCAATATCAGAAAGGTGTTTCCCAGAGAAAAATTGCAAAGAGTTTGACGTTATCATCATCTACAGTGCATAACATCATCCAAAGATTAAGAGAATCTGGAACAATCTCTGTGTGCAAGGGTCAAGGCCGAAAAACCATACTGGATGCCCATGATTTCTGTGCCCTTATATGGCACTGCACCACAAACTTCCAGAAACCATTGTTGGTGAACACAATCCATTGTGCCAATCGCTGTTGCCAGCTGAAACTCTACAGTACAAAGAAGAAGCCATTTCTAAACAGGACCCAGAAGTGCAGGCATTTTCTCTGGGCCAGGGGTCATTTAAAATGGAGTGTAACAAAATGGAAAACCCGTCTGTGGTCAGACAAATCATGATTCGAAGTTCTTTACGGAAAACTGGGACGCCTGCGTTTGTGATGATATGGGGTTGTATGAGTGTGTATGGCATGGGCAGCTTGCACATCTGGAAAGGCACCATCAATGCAGAAAGGTACATTCAGGGTCTAGAACAACATATGCTACCATCCAAACATTGTCTCTTTCGGGGAAGACATTGCATTTTTCAACATGATAATGCCAGACCACACACAGCATTAATTACAGTATCATGGCTGAGTAGGAAAAATGATCCGGTATTGACATGGCCAGCCTACAGTCCAGATCTTTCATTGATAGAGAACATTTGGTGCATCATAAAGAGGAAGGTCCAACAAAGAAGGCCCGAGACAGTTGAACAGTTTGAGGTCTGCATTAGACAAGAATGGGACATCATTCCTATTTCTAAACTTGAGAAACTTGTCTCCTTGGTCCCAAGACATTTGCAGACTGTTGTGAGAAGAAGAAGAAGGGAAGCCTCACAGTGGTGAACATGGCCTTGTCCCAACTTTTTTGACATTTGTTGACACCATGAACTTTAAAATCAACATATTTTTCCATTGGAGTCGGTGGTGTTGTGGTTAGAGTGTTGGGCTCATGACTGGGAGATTTTGAGTTCAAATCCCACTGAGACCCTCACTGTGCTAAGACCCCTGGGCAAGGTCTCAACCACAAGTGTGCCTCTGTTCACCCAGTGGTATACATGGGTACCAGTAAAAATATACTGGGAAGGTAACTGCGATGGACTAGCGTCCCATCCAGGAGGAGTTCAACTCCTGATTGCTTCACGCTACGGAAACCGGGGATAAGCACCGGCCTGATGAGCCGCTAGGCTCGGGTATAAAAAAACAAAACTTCTTCTTCTTCTTTTACTTTCGGCTGCTCCCTTCAGGGGTCGCCACAGCAAATCACCCGCCTCCACCTCACCTTGTCCTCCGCATCTTCTTTTCTGACTCCAACGACCTTCATGTCTTCCTTCACCACATCCATAAATCTCTTCTTTGGTCTTCCTCGAGACCTTCTGCCTGGTAGTTCCAACCTCAGCATCCTACTGCCAATATACTCACTATCCCTCCTCTGTACATGTCCAAACCATCTCAATCTAGCCTCTCTGACTTTGTCTCCAAAACATCTTACGTGGGCTGTCCCTCTGATATACTCATTTCTGATCCTATCCATCCTCGTTACTCCCAGAGAGAACCTCAACATTTTCATCTCCGCTACCTCCAGCTCTGCCTCCTGCCTTTTCCTCAGCGCCACTGTTTCTAATCCATACAACATCGCTGGCCTCAACACCGTCTTGTACACTTTTCCCTTCATTCTTGCTGACACTCTCCTATCGCACATCACACCGGACACTTTTCTCCAACCATTCCAGCCTGCCTGCACACGCTTCTTCACCTCTTTTCCACAATCTCCATTGCTCTGGATTGTTGAGCCTAAGTACTTAAAATCCTCCACCTTCGTTATCTCTGCTCCCTGTAACATCACCGTTCCTCCTGGGTCCTTCTCATTCACACACATGTATTCTGATTATAAAAAAACGGGTATAAAAAAACAAACAAAAAAACAAAAACAAACAGTTAATCTTTTTTTTTTTTTTTTTTTTTTTTTTTTCCCTTAAAATGATATATTTTCTCGGTTTAAACTTTTGACCCTGTCATCTATGTTCTATTCGGAATAAAATACTGAAATTTGGCAATTCCATATCATCTCATTGAGTTTTTATTCACAATTTGTATCATGTCCCAACATTTTTGGAATCACAGCAGTGCCCAGAGAAAGCTCATGCAAACACAGGGAGAACATGCAAATTCCACACTGAACCTCCCAAGCTTAGGACATATACCCATCTTCTTGGGAGGTGGACTAGTTACCAACTTCACCACAATGCCAACCTAATGTTACAGCCAATCTGTGAATGTAGTTTTTACTCCAGCACACTTGTGATAATGCTTGAATGGAAACGATAGACAAACGTCCACTTTGTCGTGGCGACTGATTCTGAAATCCCAGAAACTCAACAAAACAAATTTTCCAAGAATTAAAGAAAACACATATCTTTTCATTTGCTATTTATATAAGGATTGTTTACCCAGCATGAAAAATTTTAGATAGAAAGACGAGATTTGGAAAAAATAAAAGTTAAATGAGTGTCGCAGAACACCTTTGTGCGAGAATTACAGCAGCAAAGAGTGTATTATATGTATCAGGGACATGGGTCTTTTCTTAAAGGACGGACCAAACAACATTCCGTCTTCTATCATAAGCAGTTCTGTATTGAGTGAGGCCACTATACCACAAAATCCTCTCTTTCTGAAGCATTCGGGTGACATTCTATAAAAATTCCCTGACCCGTGTAGTTTTGAAAAGCTGGCGTATTCTTGAAAGTTGTGTAACACGCCTGTAAATAGAGAAGATAATTTTTAGCTTGGAAATGGGCTGAACAGCACAGCGAGATGGAAACCACACTGGTGCAAATCTCAATTTGCTCCTGTTGCTTTTTATTCTCAAAATGTTCTCAAATTTGTCTCAGAACTTTTTGAGGCATCTCATTTGTGAACTAATGGCAAAACATGTTTGAAATCCTGACTGTTGTGAAATGAGGCTCTGGCTCTCTCTCTCTCTCTCTCTCTCTCTCTCTTGCCCCGCCCCCTCCCCTTTTCTTACTCCTGCCAACAGAGGAAGTTTTTCTTTGCCACTATTGCCACGGGAGACGCTCATTAGCGATGTGTAGGCATTATAGGAAAGGTTTAAATTCCTTTATACTTTGTAAGCCCCACTCTTACTGCTTTACTGTGTAAAGCTGCTTTGCGACAACGTAAAAGGTAAAAAGTGCTATCCAAATAAAACTGAATTGAATTGAATTGAATGGAATTGAGTTGAATTGAAGTGATATACTGTAGTCTCAAATGCTTCTCAAACAGTCTACACATGTCATGACAAGTTCAGAAGTTGTTGTCTTGCTCAGCTTGCTTGAAACATTCATATTCCGTAAATTTTGAAATAATTCGTACTTTCTTTGCTTTTTGCTCATGCTAATAATTTCGCAACTTTCACACAATTTACATATTTATGTCGCCATAATACATCTTGATATGTATTTCAAAATTCTCAAAAAAATTATAAAACCCAACTTCCACCATTATATCGCATCTCTAGTGTGATTTATCCTTTAGGACAAATCACCCCATGCTTCAGTCCGATGTAATGGAGCACACATGGTCAGTATCAAGCTTTAGAAATAGAAAATAAACCAAAGAAAACATATATGGTTTAGTTGTATTTTAACCGTAGGCTCATTGGATTGTCCTCTAGACTTCTTATTCGGTGTGTTCAGTAATTTACACCTCACCCTTTGTGAATATTTGCTATGAATGCACATCCAAATTGGACAACTATGCAAACTTTTTGAAGTGGAAACCCCCTGATTCCCCCCCACTGTTCACTGTCCGCTATTGAAGCCAGACAATCACATTTATATAAACTGCTGTGCAATCACACGGTTCCAGCATAGGACACTCAGTGGGCAGTGCTTCTTCCACTTACATGCTGCTGTGATTGACAGGAAATAGAGGATGTCATCCCTCCTATTTATAGAGAATGGAAAAATTGATACAGACTCATGTGCCTTTGCGATCTCACAATCTCAGTAAGCTGAGAGAGTACATTGGATGCCCGCTGTTTCATCCCCTTAGTTTTTATTTTTTTTATTTATTATTATTATTATTATTATTTTTTTTTTTTTTTTTTTTTTTTCCCCCCTCTAAGGTTTCACTCTACACGTCGAGGGATTTGCTCATCTTTATTTGCTTTGTGCTAAATGTTTGCAGATACGAGTCAGAAATAACCTGCTGGTAACAAAATACTGTGAACAAAGGCATCAAATCAGGGAAGTGACTTAACTGAGACGTTTGTTTTATTTTATTTTTTTCACCCCACCCCACACACACCAATCTTGTTCCCACCTATTGAGTACGACCTCCCTGTGAGGCAATCACCACCCAAACACCCAACCACCAGCCCCCTCCGAGACACATGATGCGGCCACATGCATCTTTACAAACTATGGTGCACCACCAAATATGCTTTAAGTAACACGGAAATAAGCATTCGCCGCGGTTATCACTACTGAGAGCTTGGCCAATTAGTTCCCTTTGCAGCGAGACTGAGAACTTTTGGCCCATTTCAGACCAAGTGTGCAACCTTCAAAGCCTTAAAGACAGACTTTTTCACTTTACGCTGGACACAAATAATCTCTTATTGATTGTGAGATTGATTGTGAGAACCAAGATTAAATACTAAATACAGAAATGAAGAAAAAAAAACATTTAGAATTAAAAATAAATATATTATTATGTTGATTAAAGGAGGAAGATTATCATGCTTATGCTTCTTATAAATAAACCTCTATAAATACAAAACTCTTACATTAACATCTCCACAACATCATTTATCCACAAAACAGTCATCCATTCTGCAATTGCTTAATCCTAATTATATGGTCACAAGAAGGTCGATACCCATCCCAGCCAACTCTGAGCAAGGGCAGAGTACACCCATGGGCAGCTCACCAGGCCATCGCAGGGCGGAAACACCCTAGCGGCTTTGCTGCGACTCTTGTCGAAAGTCAGCAATGGTTCTATTACATGACCCTCACATCATAGACAGTGAGAGACACTGCCAGCCTTTGATAACCCAGTTGGTTGCAATGGGGGGACAGTGACAACCTGTTGAGAGTGGGGCTTGAACCCGCAATTTTAGGATTAGTGATCCAGCACCTTTACCACCAGGTCAGCACTGCTTCCTCCACAAAACATGTCTCCAAATATTTTTTTCACTGATTCATTCATCCATTTTCTGAACTTCAGTTCTTCAGGTACTCCGGTGTCCTCTCAGAGACCAAAGACATGCACATTAGACTCCCTGATTGTTTTAAATTGACCCTAGATGTGAGTGACACTACATGTTTTGTGTGTGTGTGTGTGTGTGTGTGTGTGTGTGTGTGTGTGTGTGTGTGTGTGTGTGTGTGTGTGTGTGTTATTCTGTGACTGCCTTATGAACTGTTCAGAGTTGGCTGAAATAGACACCAATCTCCCCACGACCCTTGTAGAATTGGCTGATTTGGCATAAAAGTGAGAGGAGTGAATAAAAGCAGAGATATCAGTGTAGTATATTATACGTATGTCGGAGTATTGAAAGAAATTTTGAAAGACTGTAATGTCAAGAAGAGGACAAACAAAATAAAGAAATGCAATACACCAACTTGTTGTTCATGTGGGAAGTACTAAAATAAAAACAAAAATGATCCGGCGGTATCCTAATCCTGATATTGAATAAATGCCGGTGCAGTGGCGAGGTGGACTGAGCAGAGTCGGTAGGACCAGGCCACTGAGGGCAGTGATTATACTTTAGGATCTGATGTGAATGCTTTATTGGGACTGGGTAGAGCTCAGCGCGTGAATAGAAATATGTAGAAATATGAACATTAAGTACACTATGGTTGATGCTGTTGTTGTTGTTGTTGTTGTTGTTGTTATGAAAGCTGTATCAAAACAGAAAAAAACAAACAAAACACAACAGACTACAGGGGTCCAGACTCTCCTGCCGAAAGGACAATCTCATCATATTTTAAAACAGAATAAGCATTCCAAGTTTGAAAGCCCCAGTTTCAGCACACAGCGAATAAATATCCAGAAACTAGAGTGTGACAGGTAGATGAACTGATGGGTAGATAAAGTGAAACCATTCCTATGGCTCCCTAGCAGCTAAAAATCAAACAAACAAAAACAAAAAACTAAAAAAACTAAAAAAAAAAAACTAAAAAAAAACCCAAACAAACAAAATCAAAACAAAAAAAAAAACCTTCTCATCAGAACTGACATTCCAGAAGAAAAACAATACACAAGTGCAAGCTGTTTACGTTTAACCAGATCATGGCAGGTGCTGAGTATGAGGCTGCTGGACATGCACCGTTTCATCAGAATCTTCACCCCAAAAACATGTCGAAAAAAGTTCGGAATAAAAGTGAAAACACATCATATTTTCACTGTGGTGCAGACACATTCCAGATTTATTTATAGAGGTGTGTGTGTGTGTGTGTGTGTGTATATATATATATATATATATAGTTGTGGTTTTCCTTTCGGCTTTTCCCTTTTTCAGGGGTCGCCACAGTGAATCATATGATTCGCACATTTGATTTGGCCTAGTTTTTTACGCCGGATGCCCTTCTTGACACAACCCTTTAGCAAGGGACAGAAACATGCTGATGGCTTTGCAGCTCACACCATAGACAGTGACAGACATGGCCCATCATTGATAACCCAGTTAGCTGCACTGGGGGACAGTGATAACCTTGTTTAGAGTGGGACTTGAACCCCCAACCTTAGGATCGTGATCTAGACCCCTATACCACTTGGGGCCACCACTGCCCATATATATATGCCCATTTTTATTATATATATATATATATATAATAAAAATGGGCAGTGGTGGTCTAGTGGTATAGGGCGCTGGATCGCTGATCCAAAGGTTGGGGGTTCGAGTCCCACTCTTCACAAGGTTGTCACTGTCCCCCCAGTGCGGCTAACTGGGTTATCAAAGGCGGGCCATGTCTGTCACTGTCTATGGTGAGAGGCATGTAAAAGAACCATTGCTGACTTTCGTAAAGAGTAGCTGCAAAGTCGTCAGCGTGTTTCTGTCCCTTGCTAAAAGGGTTGTGACAGGAAGGGCATCCGACGTAAAAACCTCTGCCAAATCAAACGTGTGAATCAAATGATTCGCTGTGGCGACTCCCGAGTAAAAGGGAAAAAGCCGAAAGGAAGACAGATATATAATAAAAATAAAAGGACAGGACAAAGACTTTCTATATATATATATATACACACACCACACACACACAGAGATCCCTCCCTTTCCATGGTTAATTGGGACTGAGACCCGCCCTTATGACCACTGAGTTCCGCGAAGTAGGTTCCCCCTGACTGACGTATACGTACATGTACATGTGTATATAATATCAATAAATACATATTGAATGCTATAAATGCTTATAATAACAGTTTATGCATTAAACAGAATGCATAAGATGTAAATAAAATATAAACACACGCACATACAGATGCACACCTCATAATAATGTTAGTAATTTTATGTTTTTGTTTTTTTGCCATTTTCCTTAACTTTTTTAAAGTCACTTAGTCCTAATTAAGGTCATGGGGAGGCTGACTCTGGGAAAATTGGGGTACACCCTGGGCGGCTCGCCAGACCATCGCAGGGCTACCACTCACACAACCATCCAAATCCCATCTAAGGGGTAATTTGGAAACGTCCACAAGCCCACTGTGCATGTTTTTTGGACTGAGGGAGGATACCGGAGTACCCAGAGGAAACCCATACACATGCAAGAAGAACATGCAAACTCCACACAGAAACATCTGAGCTGGGAATCGATCCCAGGCCCTTTTGCTGTGAGACAGATGCACTAACCACGATGCCACCGTGCCACCAAACACCAGATTCCTGAGAAAAAAAAAAAATCAATCACACATCGGTTATAAGCTTAGAAAGTCACACTCCTGAGCAGCACAGTGGAGTTGTGATTGCCACATTCACCTGGCAGCAAGCAGGTCCTGGGTTTGAATCCTGGGCTCAATGAGGGCATTTCAGTGTGGAGTTTGTGTGCTCTCCCTGTGCCTGTGTTGGCCCTCCAAATAATCTGGTTTCTTCCAACAATTGATTCTAATTGCCCCAAGGTTTGAGTGGAAAGTGTGTGCTATTTAGGATTTACAGTCTTGGTTTAACCAATCGGGGTGCAATAGTGGCCTCGTTGTAAAGGTGCTGGATCACTGATCTTAAGGTTGGGGGTTTGAGTCCCATTCTCCACAAGGTTGTCACTGTCAACCCAGTGCAGCTAACTGGGTTATCAAAGGCCGGCGATGTCTCTCTCTGTTTATGGGGTGAGGTTCGAGTAAAAGAACCATTGATGACTTTCGTGAAGATTAGCTGCATAGTTGTCAGCGTGTTTATGCCCTTTGATGGCCTTGCGAGCTGTCCAGGGTGTACTCTACCCTTACAGAAAATGGATGATATAACCAACCGGACTTCATTGTGGACTGTGGTTCCACCCAAATGGCGATGAGTTTCCCTTTCGGGCCAAGTTTCTCTCAAGGATACTTCCTCACGTCAACTGAAGGAATTTTTTCCTTCTCACCGTCGACATGGATTTGCTCGTTAGAGATATGTAGGGGTTGAAGAAAAACATTTAACCTCCTTTGCTTTATTTTTAAATTCTGACTTTCACTGTATAAAGCTGCTTTGTCACATTGCCAACTATAACAAGTGCTTTACAAATAGAACTGAATAGAATTGAATGCAATTATTTGTGACTGTGGTGGTTGCGTGACGGACTGGCACACTGTCCAGGGTGTAAGCTGCTTTTGACAAGTGTTGGCTGAAATAGGCTCTAGCCTCCCTGCAAACTTAATAGGATTAAACAGTTTGGCAAATGAGTGAATGATTTTGATATCCTGTTAATCCTGCAAGACTTTAAGAATTTTGGCTTCTGCATTTAATCCATTCAAAGTGCACACACACACACACACACACACACACACACACACACACACACACACACACACACACACACACACGTAAACAGTAAACACACACATATGGAGTAGTGGGCTGCCCAGAGAGCAGTAGGGGCTATGTGATTGTTCAAAGGGTCTTCAGCCATGATGGTGGAGGTGCTGCTCACCTCCCAAACAGCCACACATCATTTTTCCTGCTGGTTTGGGAATTGAACCAATGGCCTTTTGGTCTCAAATAAGTTCCATCAACCATTAGGTCATGGCTGCTAGAAGTTTCCCAAAAAAGTTTTCAGAAAATTATTTATTTTTGTAGCAAGTGTGTGTGTGTGTGTGTGTGTGTGTGTGTGTGTGTGTGTGTGTGTGTGTGTGTGTGTGATGTAATGTTTTCGAACCTGTTGTCCGAGTACACATACTACTACTACTACTACTACTACTACTACTACTACTACTACTACTACTACTACTACTAATAATAATAATAATAATAATAATAATAATAATAATAATAATAATAGTTTACATATTGATTTGTTTACCTTATAAATATGGATCATTGTATTACTAAACAAATAGAAATAAAGATACAGACAGTGTCGTTGCATTACATCACTGTCACACATCCTGTTTCTGTTCCTAGAATACATTTTCCACCCACATTGACACTCTAACAGTCTGGCAGAACTTGCGGCAGGCAGAGATCACATGACTATTTGACACAGAGACATGTGATCTCTGTCGTCCTCAGCTCCCCAAGACCAATTATATTCATCTGAGGACTAAAAGGAAATGAGTAATATTAATCCCTGATTCCACTTTCATACTCATAAATCTTCAGAACAAACTTTTTCAGGAGAGCCTCCAGTTCTTTTTTGGGCTGTGGCAAGCTAATAAAATTTTTAGCATCTGTATTTCACTGCCCCTGTTAAACTGTCTCCTCCAACCTAACTTCCCTGCATTTAAACTTTCTTTCCCTCCTCCTTCTTCTCCTCCTCCTCCTCCTCCTACTCCACCTCCTCATCCTCCTCCTCCTCATCATCCCTCTTTGTGACTGAGTGATTTTTCACCATAAGTGAGAAACTTCCCCAAGGCAAATGACTTTCATTAAAAAGCAATCGACATGGAGCACAATTCCATTGCGAGAACGAAAAAAAATGCTCTGTCTCTGCTGTATCCAGCAAGTCATAAATAGTGTCTCAGGGCTCGCAACGTTAGTTAATGGCAGCTTAATAAAATAATAGAGCCTTGCCTCGACCTGATCAGAAGAGGGATAATTTTTCGTCCCTCTCAATTAGAGGGAAAACTCCTGGAGTCTTGCTCTGGACTAGATTTACTTTAATCAAGAACCTGGTCCCTTCCTCACAGCAGGTAATTATAGATATAATTTATTTCCCATTAGTTAACGGCAATGCTTGGGAGTCATAGAGTCAGCCAGTGAAACTCTCAATATGCTGGAGGATGGAGATGCGCACAGTCTTTTTTTTTTTTTTTTTTTTTTTTCCAATACAGCTTCTTATCTATGAAGCAGAGATACAAGAAAAAAAAAAAAAAAAAAAGATTTTAATTTCTCAAAATGAAATGCAAATCCAGCTGACATTTAATACCCTGTTAGGGGGTAAAACAAAACAAAACAAAACAAAACAAAAAAAAAAAAAAAAAAAAAAAACCTTCCACAAGCAGCTCACAGTACTTTGAATGTGTTGTTACTAAAAATAATCCAACGATAATGATAATAATAACATTGTAAGGATCTCACCAAACCATCGTAGGAATTATTATTATTATTGGTCGTTGTCTGTTTTCCGTGTACAGTAACCCCCCGTAATTCACGGCGGTTGCATTCCGCCCCTTTCCATGGATCCTGCAAATCCGCAAATTGTTGATGCGGTTTTAAAATCCTATGTATGATATTACATGTGTTTAATTCTTGTTCAACACGTTCTATAGATAGTCGTACTCATTAATACAGTAATAATGCAGTAAAATGTTGTAATGATTAAGTAAAAACTTTTTAATTTTGTACTGTGATACTATTTATTAATGAATAAAGCGCTTAGGCTCCTTACCAGAAGCTAGAGAAGATGCAGAGCGTTTGAGTGACATCATAGCGCTTAAATAATCATTAAAAACACATTAAAAAATGTGAATTCACAATTCAACCAATCACGTTGATAACATGCGCGAAGGAGAATAAAAGAGGTGTACACATCATCTGCAACCAATCAGCAGGAGGGCGAAACAAAAGCTCTCAGCCACTGGCTAAATTTGAATCATGTGCCGGTTACTGTCGGGGCTGCCGCTAATCCGTGAGTATGCGTGAGTATCCGTGGTGTGCTCCAGGAGTATGATATACCTGACACATTGCTACAAGACATTCGGTCTCTGCATCACCAGAGCCAGAGTTTGAACAACAAGTCAAATTAGTTTCTGGTGGGGATTGGAGTTTGCCGAGGCTGTCCTTTGTCACCGATTCAGTTAACATTTTTTATGGACAGAATTTTTAGGTGCAGCTGCAGTGTTGAGAGGTTCTAGTTTCAAGGCCATAGGATCCCATCTCTGCTTTTTGCCAATGATGTTATCCTTTTGGCTTCATCAATCCAGGAGCTCCAGCTCTCATTGGAGCGATTCATAGCTGAGTGTGAAGCTGCTGTGATGAGACTCAGCACCTCCAAGCCCAAGGCCATGGTTCTCAGATAAAAAAAAGGGCAGAATGCAAACTCCTGGTCTGGAATGAGGTCTTGATTCAAGTGGAGGAGTTCAAGTATCTCGGGGTCTTGTTCACGAGTGAGCAAAGGATGGAGCAGGAGATCGACAGGTGGATCGCTGCAGTCTCTGTTGAAAAGCAAAGCCTGTACCGTCCATCATGGTGAAGAGGGAGCTGATCCTCAAATTAGTCAGTCAATCTACTTTCCAACCCTCACCTGTAGTCAGAAGCTATGGGTAGTGACTGAAAGAACAAGATCACGAATACAAGGGGCTGAAATGAGCTTCCTTCACAGGGTAGCAGGGCTCTCATTCAGAGATCGGGTGAGAAACGAAGCCATTGGAAAACCACTGCTCCTCCGCATTGAGAAGACCAGTTGAGGTGGCGCGGACATCTGGTTAGAATTCCTCCTGAAAGCATTGCTGGTGTTGTGTTTCGGGGATGTCCAACCAGGAAGAGATCTGGGGGGTCGGCCTAGAATACACTAGAGGGATTACATACGTCAGCTGGTCTGTAAACGCCTCGGTGTCCCCCTTGAGGAGCTGGACGAAGTGGCTGGAGAGAGACACGTCTGGAGCTCATTGCTTAGGCTGCTGCCAAATGACCTGACCTTGTATTAAGCAGAAGATGATGATGATGATGATGATGATGATGATGATGATGATGATGATGATGATGATGATGATGATGTAAGACTTGTCCTTAAGAAAAGCAATATATTACTGAGGTCAGATGTGCTGTATGGTGGGGCCGGTGGTGTAGTGGTTAGGGTGCTGTGCTCATGATCAGGAGGTTATGTGTTCAAATCCCAGTTAGACCCCCACTGTGCTAAGACCCCTGGGCAAGGTCTCAACAACAAGTGTGCCTCTGTTCACCCAGCAGTATAAATGGGTACCAGTAAAAATATACTGGGAAGGTAACCTGTGATGGACTAGCGTCCCATCCAGGAGGAGTTGAACTCATAGTTGCTTCACGCTACAAAAACCGGGGATAAGCACCGGCCTGATGAGCCACTCGGCTTGGGTGTAAAAACCCCAACAGACTTTACCTTTAGTTAGATGTGCTGTACTGTATAGAGGTTGTAGCGCTGACAAAAAGACAGTAAGCAGAGCTGAAAATGCGATTTTCTCTGGGCGTGACGATAGATATGTTAATGCAACAGCACAGGTAGGAGTGTTATTGGATAATATAAGGAAGGGCAGATTGAAATGTTTTGAGTATGTGCAGAGGAGGGATGAATCTCGGGGAATATTGGAGGAAGACTTGTGGATAGGACTGCCAGGTATGAGGTGAAGAGGAAGGCCAGGAAGAGATTTATGGATGTGATGAGGTGGACATTCACATGATTGATGTGATGGAAAGAAATGTAGAAAACAAAGCAAAAACGATGATCTGTTGTGACGACCCGTAAAAAAGAAGAGTCAAAGGAAGCAGTCTTAAGTACTCTGAACAAAAGTATACACAACAGCTAAGATTTATACACACTTATATACACATGCTTTAAACATTTTAACTGAATCATTTCAAACACATGTGGTCAGTGATAGAGGACCACAGGGTCCAATGCTTCAGTAGTGTGTGTGTAACCTCT
This sequence comes from Plotosus lineatus, assembly GCA_024760905.1. Taxonomy (NCBI): domain Eukaryota; kingdom Metazoa; phylum Chordata; class Actinopteri; order Siluriformes; family Plotosidae; genus Plotosus; species Plotosus lineatus. The sequence continues at coordinate 13,737,724 of CM045733.1, forward strand.
CTATGCATTCTGTAGTGCCTGTACTGCAATCCCTCTCCTTCACTTCTAAGGTGATGTGTGACGAAAAAATAATCATTACCAGCTCCACTGATTTGTTGATTTGACATACTAGGTCGCAAAGTACCAATTGCCCTCTCCTGGATGACTTGTGACATTTGATATGCAGCGATGTATGAGAAATCAAGAGGATTTAGAGTGGCTTTTTACTGTCCCCAACAAGTCTGTGTGTGTGTGTGTGTGTGTGTGTGTGTGTGTGTGTGTCCTAATGATTCTACACAGGCAGTATGTAGAATTAGGCAGTGTTGGCCTGGTGGTAAAGGTGCTGGATCACTGATCCAAGGTTGGGGGTTCAAGCCTCACTCTCAACAGATTGTCACTGTCCCCCCAGTGCACTCACTGGGTTATCAGAGGCTGGCAATGTCCTTCACTGTCTATGGTGTGAGGTTCATGTAAAAGAACCATTGCTGACTTTCAACAAGAGTAGCTGCATAGCCTGGCGAGCTGTCTACGGTGTACTCTGCCCTCGCCTGGAGTTGGCTGGAATGGGCGCCAGCCTACCCCCGACCCTACTTAGGATTAAGCGGTTACAGAAAATGAATGAGTGAATGAAGTATGTAGAAATATTAATTAAACTATAAAGTTCAAGAGAAATTCAAATCATTTATTTATTTATTTATTTTACGCAACTTAAGGCTAATTAAGGTAATGGGGAAACTGGCGGCCTTCTCGGCTGACTCTGGGCAAAAATGGGGTACACCCTAAATAGCTCAGTAGACCATTGCGAGGCCAACACCCATACAACCATTCACACTCACACTCACACCTATGAGAAATCTGGAACAGCTGGTTAGCCTACTTTACATATTTTTGGACAGTGGGAGGAAACTGGAGCTTCTAGAGGAAACCCACTCAAGCACGGAAAGAACGTGCAACTCCATACAGAAAGCCTGAGCCTGGGAAGTGACCCCAGAACCTTCTTTGAGTAGAAAATGTTTTTTTTTTTCATATTCAAAACTCAAGTCTACAAACCTATTAGCGGACAAAACTATGACCTACTTATAACCTACGCCATGGGTGTGGCTTACGCCTTCTGATTTGATCACTCTGGGTTGATAAGGTACTGAAACCTCTGAACTATTAAAGTCAAACATAACAAATATCTTTAGCAGATTTCTCCTGACAGAATTATGCAGATAGTTGCACTAATACCTTCATTATGTCACGATATTTCAAAACTATGCTGTAATGTCCCGTTACATGGGAAACATCTGACCTGGCTTTGCTATGATGTGCAATATAAAATATGAATTGTGCACCACAGGACACTGTGTATGTGTATTGACAATACTGCTATGAATTTTATTAGATATTATATTGGGTACCTTCGACTGGGGGACAGCTGTCATGAAGTTTATTTTGATATGCATTTTTGGCTACAGTCCCGGTTTCTCCGCCATTGCTGGAGAATCCACATAGAGATGTATTACTATATACATTCATTTATTTCCTGAACCTATTAATCCTAATTAGAGTCCCGGAGAGGCTGGTGCCCATCTCAGCCAACTCTGGGCGAGGGCAGAGTACATCCTGGACAACTCGCCAAGGCCATTGCAGGGATGAAACACACTGAATTCTATGCAGTCTTCTCTGGAAGAAAGCCAGTAATTGGGGGGGGCTTGAAGCCCTGTCCTTGGGACCCCACCATCTTGGCAGGGGTGTCAATAATCATTTCAATAGGTGCAGTTAAATAAATATTACTTGGATATTTTTTAAAGAAATGATTACTTTTATTATCCATTTCCAAGCTGCTTTCTCCTTTATCAGGGTGGCAGGGAGGTTGGCACCCATCTAGCCTGACTCTGGGAGAAATTATGGGACTTGCTGAACAGCTCACAAGACCATTGGGCAGCCAGCATATGCCCACAACTATTCACAAACTCACACCTAGAAAGATCCATCATTTTCCTCTGCTTATCTGAGGTTAGGTCACCGGAGGCAATAGGTCAAGCTGGGAAATCCAGGCATCCCACATTCCAGCAACACTCCCCAGCTTCTGTGTGATTCCATGAGCTTTCCATGCCTTGTAGGATATACCATCCCTTCTGCAATCCCAGGGCCTTTGGGGCTTCCTTTCTTTTGGACTTGCCTGGAACAGCTCTAAATGTAAGCGATCAGGAGGAATTCTAGCTCTCCTGGCACCTTTCAATGTGGAGGAACAGTGGTTCTACCTCAAGCATTCCCAGGATATCCGAGCTTCTCAACCTATTTCTAAGGCTCAGCCCAGCTGTCACAATTAGGGATAGTCAAGAATATCCAATTAGTCTAACATGCATGTGGAAGAAAAAAAAAACAAAAACAAAGTACCTAGATGAAACTCATGCAGGAACTGGAAGAACATCCGCACAGAAACATCCTTGCCCCAAAAAAAAAAAAAAAAGGACCTTCTTAATGTGAGTTGGAAGTTCTAATAACTGCACCACTGTGTTGCTACTTTAATATTACTTAAGGAATTAACTACTTTTATAGAAAAATAATTCGTTATTTGATTACATCATCCTACCCAGTGAGACAAAGGCTTTTCCCCTTTTACTCAGGAGTCACCACAGCAAATCATCTGATTGGCACGTTTGATTTGGCAGAGGTTTTTACATCGGATGCCCTTCCTGTCACAACCCTTTTAGCAAGGGACAGAAACACGCTGACGACTTTGCAGCCTACTCTTTACGAAAGTAAGCAATGGTCCTTTATATGCCTCACACCATAGACAGTGAGAGACATGGCCCGCCTTTGATAACCCAGGTAGCTGCATTGGGGGAAGGGGGGTGACAACCTTATGGAAAGTGGGACTCGAACCCCCAACTTTTGGATCAGCGATCCAGCGCCCTATACCACTAGACCACCACTGCCCCCTACCCAGTGAGACAAAGTAGACATACCATATTCAACGTAATAAGCACAATGCTCCAATAAGTCCCCCCCCCCCATGTTTTTGATCTAACGTCTAATAACCACATATGTGTACTGGGAGCAAAATGGTAGATCAAACTTACCAATTTTATTCGATCAGTCTCTGTAACCATAAAATGAGGCATTCACTGCCTGTTAAAGTGAGTTTACACGGTATTTCAAGACCCCCTGCCACTGGGGAATATCTATAATGTTCATCAGTAACAACACATTTAATTGTTCTTCCGTGTTTAAAAAAAAAAAAATAGGAAAATATTTTGCTGTGTTCTCTTGCTAAATGTCGAACAACCGATGAACCATTAGAAAATGTAAAAGTAGGGAAAAGTAAGGGGGCTTTTATTAAATTGATGCTGTTTTCTGTTTATTTTCAGCTTTCATGTAAGTAGTTTGGTTGATACCACAAAATGAATAACACAAATACCAGTGAAACTATTTTATTGTTCTGATATTATTCATGTTTTCCGCCTGAATGGTAATAAGCACTTACCATTCCACGCCACTGGTAACATTTTAATAAGCGCCCACCCACTACAATTTATCGCTTATCACGTCGAATACAGTAATATCATTACTTACTTTGAAGTTGATTATTTTCCTATAACAACATGCACCAAAGTGTTTTATTCTTTTTAAATCAAAACAAGGTGGATGGAAGAAAGGATAAGACCTGCAGCACAGAGCAAACAAGCTATTGCACAGATAAAACAAACACAGCAATATAAATACAGTGTCTGAAATAACAACTAAATAAAGTGCATGTGAAAACCATCAGACACAACAATGATTAAACTGCAGTAGGTGAAGACAAAGGAAATATTAATAAAAAAAAAAAAAAAAAAACGATCATAGTCAGGAACATTTCAGTAAGCATTACACAGAGATCCACATAGATTTGCCCAAAGAATATTCTTTTCTATTCTATTTTAGTCTCACCTATATCCTTAATTGTATTTCCCAGGTAGTAGCAGGCAGCAGGTTACTGCCGACTTTATTCACAAATTACATCCACAAAGACTGGATTCACGGTAATTGCATGTCAGAGCTGAAGTCGATGAAATACTGTATTGTGTGTAATAATACTGGAAGAGAAAGAGGTTTAGGACCACAACAGCACTCACTGGACCATTCAGAAGCTTGTTACTTAAGCCTAGACTGGAGAAAAGCCAAAAACCTCCAACCTGAATTCTCACTTGCAGCTTTTCTATAATAGTTGTATATCTTTGACCGTTTAAAACCCAAATCTTGCTGTGGGAGTTTCATAAATATTTACACTTTTAAATATGGCTGATGTAGTGGCAGGAGATTATGACACATTTCTACTTGAATCATAATGCTGAGAAAGTGTTCATCTTTCATTTTACAATATAAGTCTGTAGACCAGTGCGGGCTGCATGTAATTCAGAAATATATTCACAAGGATTTGTATCCGGCATTATTTAATGGAGCCAAACATAAACATATTTCAGCAAGCGCTTCTATATAAGAGTTTGTAGCACTTTATTTGAAAGATGATTATGCAGATTTAGCAGTTATTCCACAACCTCTGATCATATAGGGCTGAAATCACGCTTGAGTGGAATAACTATTTTAGTTTTACCATAAAATACGTTACAGGAGAATCGGTGAACATGAACCTCGCCGCTTCACCAGAGGCTTGTTTTTCACAGAAAACCAAACTTCTTCCTCTTCTGTGCGAGTATACGCAGTGTCTCGGCGGTGCGAGGTAAAAATAACAGAGGTAATAACGGGATGTTGCAATTTATTTTTCATTGGTGCCATGTGAATACTGTACATATGTCTTACCAAGCCTCTACAATTGGCACGATCCGGCGGTTGGTCTTGCAAATGGTCAGGGGTCTTTTAAAACCCACAACCGACAAAACGGTTGTGTACATATTTTCACTTCCGTAATGGATTGCATGATACCGTGCACTGCCAAAAACAGGTTCCTATGTTGTAAACAAAAAGAAAAATGGCTGACACGGCTTGGGTCCGCACCAAAATGTTCAGAAACTATTCATTCAAAGTTGACTTCGAAATACTAAACATCAACAATGATGGACTTCTTTTTATTTTGGCTGTTCCCTTTGTTATTTTTCTCAGGGGTCGCCACAGCAAATGGTTCACATATTCGATTTGGCATTGGTTTTTATGTCGGATGCCCTTCCTGACACAACCCTTTAGCAAGGGGCGGAAACTCGCTGACGGCTATGCAGCTACTCTTGTCGAAAGTCAGCAATGGGGGCAGTGGAGAATGGGACTCGAACGCCCAACCCTGGGATCAGTGATCCAGCGCTTTTTATCACCAGGCCACCACTGCACAACCAAAGATGATGGACGTGTGATCAAAACAAGATGCAAGATCTGCTACATGTATATGACACAAATTAGGGAAGAAGCTTCTACATTTATTAATAGCTTATGAATTATCAAAATGATGTAATAGTGACAAAATTGAGTTACACATATTAATGTTAGCAATTAGTGAACGTCCCAGTTCAGCCAGTTAAAGGTTCAAGTTGGTGCTACTGGTGTTCAACATTAATGCTGATTGATGAAACATTGCATGTTGATGTATTAAAAGCATTCCAGCAGTTTTATCAGAACACTGATGATTATTTGTACACTCGTGCCTCTGTTTTTTCGGATTTCGCTTTAACGTATTTCGGATGCAATGGACAAAATCTGTAGCTTCCAACTAGTCCGGATCGTCCAGACACGGGCCGTTGTTTCCGAAAGGGATCGCCAGATGACCAGACTGGCTTGAAGAAATCGTGCGCATTTAAATCTATTCATCTATTTTCAATGCCACGTCACTGTGTGTGGCCCAAAGCGGAGAGCCAATTCTTTCTGTATGCAGTTGAGTCCGATACCTTGAAACTCTAATTTTATTGGACTCACACTCCGCAGTGTTTTTTATGACAGGAAGCGCGTGCCAAGTTTTGGCAATCAGCTGGTCTGCGGATTGAAGTTTTTCCATGTCTGTCCATTTGTGTTTGCTTGCCAGCTGTGCTTGGCTTTGTGGAAATGAGCCGATCAAAATGAGGGAAATTTATCTCTTTACTCAAAAAATTAGAGTTTGAAGGATTCGGACCCGCCCACATACTGGAGTACAGAAAGGATTGGCTCTCCGCTGTGTGCCACAGTGACGTGGCGTTGAAAATAGATGTATAGATTTAAATGTGCGAGATTTATTCATCCGTTTTGGTTTTATTTGATGGCTATTTTTGTATTTTTATTTAAATGACCCTGATCTTGTGCTGTACATTTACAGAGTATAGGTACAGTATTTACATTTGGAGATTACATAGTGTGCTTAAGTAAAAGTTTTTCGTGATGTAATCGTTGAAATATATGGAATCGGAAACTTCGGACAATCGGGTACTTCGGACCAGTGTTCCCCCCTATTAGTCCGTTAAACCAAGGCATGAGTGTATTAACATTTAATGTTTCAAAATAATTAGTTGTGTTTTTAATAACTTAATCTTTAATATTAGAAAATCCAACAATACATAATATATTATACCAACATCTACTGAACTCAAAAGCACAAATCTAATTGATTCAATACTAGATTCGTTTAATAATTCATTGGACTTCAGGGAACTATTTTGCGCAATCTCTGGGTCACGCAGCTCATTTTAAGAGGAATGAACTTCAAATTACTAGAGTCATTGACCAGTGAACAAGCAGTGGTGGCCTGTGGTAAAGTGCGCTGAATGGCTGATTCTAAGGTTGGGGGTTCGAGTCCCACTCTCCACAAGGTTGTCACTGTCCCCCTAGTGCAACGAACTGGGTTATCAAAGGCCGGCCATGTCTCTCAGTGTCCATGCTGTGAGGTTCATGTGAAAGAACCATTGCTGACTTTCGATAAGAGTAGCTGTATAGCTGTCAGAGTGCTTCAGCCTCTTGCTAAAGAGTTGTGTCAGGAAGGGTATGTAACGTACATACCTATGCCAAATGATTCGCTGTGGCGACCCCTTTTTTCAGGCTTGATCATCATCATTATCATTTTCTGTAACTGCTTAAACCTAATTAGGGTTACGGGGAAGCTGGCACCCATCCCAGCCGACCCTGGGCGAGGGCAGAGTACACCCTGGACAGCTTGCCAGGGCATTGCAGGGCAGAAACACGCTGACGGCTATGCAGCTAGTCTTGACGAAAGTCAGCAATGGTTCTTTTTACATCAGGGGTCGGGAACCTCTGGCTCATGAGCCAGATGTTGCTGTTTTGATGACTGCATCTGGCTCTCAGATAAATCAGGTGGCCTGTATTAACAGAATAACGAATGCATAATTTTGCTGTCCTTTAAATAAAAATACAGAAAAAAGCCATAAAATAAAACAAAAACACAAATAAACCTCACTTATTTTAATATATAAATCTATTTTCAATGCCACCTGTTGCTGTGGCGCACAGCAGAGAGCCAGTCCTTCTGTACTCCAGTGTGTGGATGGGTCCGATACCTTGAAATTCTAATTTTCTTGTATTACTGCAACAGCTTGCATGAGTTGTTTTTGAGTAAAGAGGTAAATTTCCCTCATTTTTGATCAGCTCATTTGCATTAAGCCAAGCACAGCTCGCAAGCAAAACACAAATAGACAGACATGAATAAACTTCAACCCGCAGACCAGCTGATTGTCAAAACTTGGAACGCGCTTCCTATCACATAAACACTGCAGCGTGTGAGTCCTGCAGTATTGACCATGTCTGACTCCACATGTGCACTCGAGTGGTCCTTCTCACACCAGAAAAACATCAAGACCAACCTGCGATCACATGTGACAGATGTAACCCTAAACGCCTGCATGAAGCTGAACCTCAGCACGTATCAACCAGACCACAAAGCCATCAGCAAAACCATGCAGCACCAGAAGTCGCATTAATTATAAGAAATACTCTTCTTATTAATAAATAACTTCGTTATAACAATGTTGTTGAGAAGGTCAGAGGGAGCTACATGGGTGTAGAGCAGGGGTGCTCAATCCTGCTCCTGGAGATCTACCTTCCAGAAGACATTCACTCCAACCCTAATCATGACCACCTAACCATCCAATCATCTAATCAAGACCTGACTGGATCTTGCATGTCACATGGGCTACATTAGGGTTGGAGATAAAGTCATGTGGAAGGTAGATCTCCAGGAGCAGGATTGAGCACCCCTGGTGTAGAGGGTGCCAAGAGAAGAACTGTGGTATTGCATGAGGAAGTCTGGAGTGGCAGAGAAGTTTGTTAGAGTGGTGCAGGACATGTATGAGAGATGTAAGACAGTGGTGAGGTGTGCTGTCGGTGTGACCGACAAATTCAAGGTGGAGGTGGGACTGCATCAAGGGTCAGCTCTGAGCCCCTTCTTGTTTGCTATGGTGATGGACAGGCTGACAGACGAGGTGAAACAAGAATCTCCATGGACTATGATGTTTGCAGATGACATCGTGATCTGTAGTGAGAGCAGAGAACAAGTGCAGGAAAATCTAGAGAGGTGGAGGTATGCCCTGGAAAGGAGAGGAATGAAGGTTAGCCTCAGAAAATCAGAATACATGTGTGTGAATGAGAAGGACCCAGGAGGAACGGTGATGTTACAGGGAGCAGAGATAATGAAGGTGGAGATTTTAAGTACTTAGGCTTAACAATCCAGAGCAATGGAGAGTGTGGAAAAGAGGTGAAGAAGTGTGTGCAGGCAGGACGGAATGGTTGGAGAAAAGTGTCCGGTGTGATGTGTGATAGGAGAGTGTCAGCAAGAATGAAGGGAAAAGTGTACAAGACGGCGGTGAGGCCAGCGATGTTGTATGGTTTAGAAACAGTGGCGCTGAGGAAAAGGCAGGAGGCAGAGCTGGAGGTAGCGGAGATGAAAATGTTGAGGTTCTCTCTGGGAGTAACGAGGATGGATAGGATCAGAAATGAGTATATCAGAGGGACAGCCCACGTAAGACGTTTTGGAGACAAAGTCAGAGAGGCTAGATTGAGATGGTTTGGACATGTACAGAGGAGGGATAGTGAGTATATTGGCAGTAGGATGCTGAGGTTGGAACTACCAGGCAGAAGGCCTCGAGGAAGACCAAAGAAGAGATTTATGGATGTGGTGAAGGAAGACATGAAGCTCGTTGGAGTCAGAAAAGAAGATGCGGAGGACAGGGTGAGGTGGAGGCGGATGATTTGCTGTGGCGACCCCTGAAGGGAGCAGCCGAAAGTAAAAGAAGAAGAAGAAGAAGAAGTTATAACAATGTTGTTCAATATAAATTCAGTCTTATTATACTCTCAAATTGTTGGTAAACTTTTTCCATTTAGTTGTATTCATATATATATATATATATATATATATATATATATATATATATATAACAAAAATAAAAGGACAGGACAAAGACTTTCTATTGAAACTCCATTTATCACTACAGATCTGTTTCGAGGGGTGGTGAAACCATCCTCTCTCTTCAGATGATTATAGAGGAAGTTTATAGAAGAGTTGTTCTGTAATCACCTGAAGAGAGAGGATGGTTTCACCACCCCTCGAAACAGATCTGTAGTGATAAATGGAGTTTCAATAGAAAGTCTTTGTCCTGTCCTTTTATTTTTGTTATTTGCTCTACCAAAAAGTATTGAGCACTCTCCTATGGAAGGATCTACTCAGAAAATCATATATATATATATATATATATATATATATATATATATATATATATATATATATATATATATATTGAGCTCTCAGAGGATTAGGTTTTAAAATTGTGTTTATTTTTGGCTTTCTTCGTGAAAAAGGTTCCCGACCCCTGTTTTACATGAACCTCACACAATAGGCAGTGAGAGACATGGCCGGCCTTTAATAAACCCGTTAGCTGCACTGGGGAAACAGTTACAACCTCGTTGAGTGTGGGACTCGAATCCTCAATGTTAGGATCAGCGATCCAGCACCCTTTACCACTAGGCCACCACTGCCCTCAATGCTTGATGATTAGTTGATTAGTTTAATTTCTTGTAATACAGTCGGCCACCAACTTACAAAATTAATCCATTCCAGAGCCCTTTTCATATAGTGGGGATTTCGTAAGTAGGGGTCGCATCTTGCATGTTAAATGCCTAATTCGTTCCAAGGCTCCAGTCTTTGGACTGGATAAACCCTATAAACCCTTTAAAAATGATAAAAGTACACCAATTTTGTATGAAATATGTGTTAAATGTAAAAGAAAATTATTTATTAATCCTTTTAAACATTTTATTAACATATTTATTAATTAAACCATTATTAAACACTTTTTATTAACACACTCACACCTCTCTCTCTCTCTCTCTCTCTCTCTCTCTCTCTCCCTCCTGTCTCGCTCTCTCTCTCGCACGCGTGCATTAATTCAAAGCACATTCCCTGCTTGACAAACTCAACTTTAATTTGATTCCTTGAGGGATTGGAATTCCAGATGAGCTCAAATGCGCCCACATTTATTAAACATTTACTGAATTAAAACAACTTAAAAACTAAACTAAAAACTAAAGAGTGAAGCTTCCTTCTGTCTCTATCTGGGAGGCCAGCGGGGCGGGATGTTGAGAAACAGCCAATGAGAGAGCAACCCGTGCATCGTGTGGAATTTTGATTGTCGCGTTTGAATTTTGAATTTCTTTTCGTAAGAGGGGGTTGTCTCGTATCTCAGGGACGGAAACTCAGGGAAATGTTTTTCGTAATCCGGGGATTTTGTACACAGGGGTCTTCGTAATTTTAAGGCCGTCTGTATATGTTCCTGTAGAATTCCTGTCTATTTACTGTGTTTTAAAATTCAGCTTCACTTGAACACTTCTATGCAGTATTGTTTTTTCATCCTTCTTGTGAAATCCTCTTTCATGTTAATAGTATTCTGGTGAACTTTCAGATATCAAAAAAAAAAAAAAAAAAAAAAAAAAAAAAAATGTAATTCATGTGAAAATAACACACAATTCCAACTTCAATAACCTGGCCATGACAACGTTAATAAACAAAGCAGGCAAAAAACAGGATTCATTAAAAAAAAAAAAAAAAAAAAAAAAAAAAAAAAGAGGTTCAATTTCAATTTAAAAAGCCATTTGATTCAAGATCAAAGTAAAGGTGATTTTATTCTCTTCTTTTTTATTCAAACATCATCTGATATCAAAATATTCCGTGCAATATACATATAAACACATAATACTGCCATGATGAGAACCGTCATCATGGCAGGAATCAACCTGTCCCATCATCTTACTCATGTTTTCAAACCTTTGCACTGATTTATATCCATTCCTCAATGAGCATGTCTCTGGGCTGCACGAGGACACAAAGTACTCAGAGAAAACCTACAATAACACAGAAAGAACACGTAAAACTGTACTCAGAATTGTCAGCTGTGAGACTAAATTTTAATCTTCCATGTTTCCCATGTAAATTTCTAACAAAATAAACAATTACAAATTACTTTGAGCAGACGATATCGTACAAAAGTACGTACTGTCGTACTGTACATGCCTGCTTATAGACAACAATCCTACCTGCAGCATATCACAAGTCTTGTATCCAATAATATCTCAATGGCTGAGAAGGAAATTTGAGCTGCCATTGGTGGCCAAGAGGCACGGAGGTCTAGAGTCAAAGCTGCAACGTCTCCTACTGACGTCACAGTAAGAAGCTCCTGTGCTCTAGTCCCAGGCTTGCTGTTCTCGTGCTTGTGAGAGTTTCCTCTGGGTACTCCGGTTTTGCATCAGCAGCCATGGCCTAATGCTTAGTGTGGTAGGTTTGGGACCAAAAGGTTGCCGGTTTGATTCCTCTGCCCTTACAAATGAAGTGCCCTTGAGCAACGCACCTAACCCCCAACTGCTCTCTGAGTGCTGCATTGTGGCTTTCCACTGTTTCGTGTGTGTGTGTGTGTGTGTGTGTGTGTGTGTGTGTGTGTGTGTGTGTGTGTGTGTGTGTGTGTGTGTGTGTGTGTGTGTGCGCTCACTTTAGGTAAATTAATATGCATAGCAGAGGACTAATTATTATATGTAAAATCATCATAAAAAATACCACTGTCTAAATACATGCACATTATTATATGCACATTAGGCTAATTGACGATTTCAAATAGTCCCAAGGTGTGCATGAATGGTAGTATAAGTGTGTTGGCCTTGCAGTGGTCTGTTGGAATGTTCAGGGTGTACCCCACCTTAATCCAGTTTTGGAATAAGATGAAACAGTTCAACAGATGAGTGAGATGATGATCAAGAGTGAACATTCACTCACTTTGTAATATTTGGATCTACTGTATGTACAAAGGTAAGTTTTATTATAGGAATGGACTGAAATCAGCAGAAGCTCTTTTATGCATTAAAAAAAAAAAAAAAAAAAAAAAAAAAAAAAAAAAAAATGGACTTGAATTACATTTGGAGTGCCAGGATCCCTTTCCACAGCCAATGGGGACCAAGACCCCCCCCATCCCCTGTCCGCCTATTTCCTCGAAGTCGGATTGACCCCCTGACTGACGTGTACGTATATGTATTTTTGTATATAATATCAATAAATACATATTCATTGCTATTAATGCTTATAATAACAATTGATGAGATTTCATTCCGGCTTTTTCCGTTTCTCAGGGGCGCCACAGCAAATGATTCTCACATTTGATGTGGCATAGGTTTTCACATCGGATGCCGTTCCTGACGCAACTTTTTAGCAAGGGGCGGAAACACGCTGATGGCTTTGCAGTTACTCTTTACGAAAGTCAGTGATGGTTCGTTTACATGAACTCCTCACCATAGACAGTGAGAGACATTGCCGACCTTTGATAACCCGGTTAGATGCCCGGGGGGCAGTGACAACTTTGTGGCGAGTGGGACTCAAACCCCCAACCTTAGGATCAGCAATGCAATGTCCTATACCACTAGACCACCACTGCCCCACACTTATAATAACAATTAAACATTCAAAAATAACACATAATATGTAAATAAAATATAAATACACACACATACAGATGCTCACCTCACGTAAAAATGTAAATAGCTTTGTTTGGGGATTTTGGGTTGTTTTTTGTTTATGTTTTTATTTTTGTTGTTGTTTTTGTTTTTTGTTTTTGTTTTTTTTGCATAATTGGCCTTGTTTTGCGGCATTTCCCTTAACTTTTCCCCTAATTTTCCTTAATTTCCATATTTAAAAAAAAAAAAAAAAAAATCAATAAATATTTTTGGAAAATGCACAATGCACTGAAGCCACAGAAACTGAAGCACAAACTAGCGAGGGATCACTGTAGTTGGTAATTTAATGCTTAAAGAAAATAATAATAGTAATAATAATAATAATAATAAGAGGAAGAAGAAGTAGAAGAGGAATTAAAAATGGAGCTTTTATTTATTTAAGAGCAAAACGGCACCAAAATCAGCACAAAAACCTTTTACTGAGAAATGAAACATTATTCATGCCTTATTTGTACAAAGTTAAAAGTGTGCCCTCTTAAATTAATTCAAGAAATTATATAACGGCATATTATAAAATCCATCACTTTGTATGCAAAACATATAATATACTCTATATCACAACAGAGTTAATGAATTAATACTGCGATATTAAATAATGCATTCACAATTCAATTTATTAAATTAACACCTCTAGGTAAAACTGTATGGTACAATCTGGTATGAAGCTGACAGTGATATCAACGTTTATGATTTAATATACGATGAGGCTGGAAAAGCTGAAAACATGCGGGCATGTGTAGCATTATTTGTTTCTACCATGTCTTGTAATCCATTACAAAGAAATTACAATCTGTTGCTGCTTTTCATCTTAATTACTGACAACATCCCATATGCCAAAGCGCACAGAGCAGGTAGCCATTACCGAATTGTGCATATTTAGAAACGTGTAGCAGTGAAGGACTTGAATAGCTACTACTAATCAGCGTGGGCTAATGAAGGCCAAGAGAAGACTCTCATTCGTCCCTCAGGGACTTATCACTGCCTGCTGTTCCTCATTCTGTTTCTCACTCTCTCTAGCTTGTAATACAGTGTGTGTGTGTGTGTGTGTGTGGGGGGGGGGTTATAAATATTCAGCAGATATTTTCCCATCTAACCATTACTGATATTGCTAATTCATCAAGATCACAGGAAGCTTGGGCCAATGCTGCTTTTTAAAGGTGAGTCATAGTATACTCATACTCGCATTCACACTGATGGGCCAGTTGGCCTAATATACCTGTCTTTGGATTGTGGGAGGAAACTGGAATAACCAGAAAAATAAATAAATAAATAACTCAAGCACACGGAGAACATCTAGCCAGGGAGATGCAGAATCAGCAATGAACTGGATATGTTCCATTGGATGTGTGCTGTGAAACCTATGGTTGACACAATTACAAAATAGCTATATCAGAGGCTGAACCTTCCAGACTTGGGAAACACAATTAAACTTTGCTGCCTAAGATGGTTTGGCCATGTTGAAGGAGGAAACAGCTGAATTATAATAATCTGCTTTCTGTGTGTGGATTGGTGTAGTTCCAGGGGCAGGCCAAGAAAGATCTGGAACGAGTTGGTTTCTGAAGATGTAAAACTCCGTGCCCTCCACCCAGAAGAAGCTTGGAATTGAAGACAGTGGAAGAAGGCACTGACGCCCCGCGACCTCATACCTATGATCACTGTAAATTGAAGTAAACTGGAGATACAAGCAGACACCTGGTGGAAAACCAAGCGTGAATTTGGAGAACATGCACATTCCACACAGAAACACCCTTGCCAACCACAGAACTCAAAATCGAGGTCCTTCCTGCTGTGGGGTAATCACGACACCACTATGCGGCCTGGCAAGACCAGTTCACCAAACAAGGAATGAAAAGAATCATCGTTTTTAGAGAGCAACATCTGCATCCTTCAACCAGTTACTGTACGTGCTCTTATTAAAATAAATAAATAAATAAAAAATAACACGTTTTACCAAATAATTATTGCCACTTATTATGTTTATATATATATATATATATATATATATATATATATATATATATATATATATATATATATATATATATATATATATATATATACACAAAAATAAAAGGGCAGGACAAAGACTTTCTATTGAAACTCCATTTATCACTACAGATCTGTTTCGAGGGGTGGTGAAACCATCCTCTCTCTTCAGGTGATTATAGAAGAATATAGATTATAGATATATAGAAATATAGAAATATAGATTCTTCTATAATCACCTGAAGAGAGAGGATGGTTTCACCACCCCTCAAAACAGATCTGTAGTGATAAATGGAGTTTCAATAGAAAGTCTTTGTCCTGCCCTTTTATTTTTGTTATTTGCTCTACCAAAAAGTATTGAGCACTCTCCTACGGAAGGATCTACTCAGAAAATCACACATATATATATATATATATATATATATATATATATATATATATATATATATATATATATATATATATATACATATTATGGAAATGAGGGGAAGCTGTTGTTCCTATGGAGCTTCTGCACAACTTTCTTTAAAAATAAATAAATAAATAAAAAAAGGCTGCCATACCCGAATAAGTGGAATGAAGGACACTACAGTATTTACCAGACAAACAAGACTCAGGTGACATGGAAGAACCTCAAGGAAAAATGCGCCTCCTTGAGTGATTATTCTGGGGCTGCATCCATTGTTGTTTCAACTGCAAGGGAAACCGAGGTAAAGCTCTCTCACAGTGTTAGTCCCAAACTTTTGTTCAGTTCTGTAACTGCTTAATCCTAATTACGGTCGTGGGGAGGCTGGTACCCATCCCAGCCAACTCAGGGCGAGGGCAGAGTACACCCTGGACAGCTCCCCAAGCCATCTCAGGGCGGAAACACGCTGATGGCTTTGCAGCTACTTTTGTCGAAAGTCAGCAATGGTTCTTTTACATGAACCTCCCACCATAGACAGGGAGAGACATGGCTGGCCTTTGATAACCCAGTTAGCTGCACCTGGGGGAGGGGGGGGGGGGGACTTGAACCCCCAACCTTAGGATCAGTGATCCACCGACCTATACCAGTAGGCCACCACTGCCCTCCAATCTTTTGTGATTCTAAAATGTATTTATCACTCGTTTACTTCTCATTCTTTCTGTCATTTATTTGTCAGCAGCCAAATCCTAGTGCAATGTTATTTGAATGAGTTTGTCTGACAGCTTGCACATTCACAACAGCCAAGGAGGAGCACACAGATGGAAACATTACTCAAATAGAAAATAAAGCTCAGAGGATGGAAACAAAAAACACATAAAAAAAAAAAAAGATTTATTTGAAACAGCTTTAATTGCTATCAGCATCTTTCTACCCCGCGATGACCTGGTGAGCCGTTCAGGGTGTACTTACAGAGACCTGCTAAGCATACCACCATGCGGACATGCTAAGCATATCACTGTGCTGCCCAAACAGCAACAGAACAAAACAAATACACAAAGCATGTGACGGTCTTCTAAAACCCATTTGTAAAATCCCTGCAACTTTCTATCAGGGTACACAAACAACTACAGTACTTTGGTGCATGAAATACAAGAATAATGTGTCTGACTCAGCAAGACAAGTTATACACCAGATCTCGGGTGTGTTGTCTTCCAAAATTGAGGGGAAAAAAAGGAAATTTCATCTTATGTCTGCGAACAGTACGGCAGCTTGGCTGCCTCTACAGGTACATATCACCTACAGGAACTGTCAAAACTGTCTGTCTAGATGTGCACTTATTTATACGCCTCAATCTGTTACTGCTGACAGCCAATTAACCGGGACGCTTGAAAATGCTACAGACGTCATCATCGTCTATACAACACATTTTTTTGGCACAGGGGAGATGACAGTATCAATCATGGCCTAGATCAATCTGACAAAGTCGAATCAATGACATACTGATTAATCCTCGATACTATAATGTCACGGTGGTGGCCCGGTGGAAGGATGCTGGCATACTGATCCAGAGGGCGGGGATCCGAAAGCACTGTTACTGAGTTGCCACAGATGTCTCCCCAGTGCGGTTAACTGGGTTAATCAAAGGCCAGGAACATCTATCACTGTCTTTGGTGAGAAGCATGTAAAAGAGCCATTTCAGGGTTTGCTGTCAGCTTGTTTCTGCTCTGCGATGGCTTGGGGAACTGTCCAGGGTGTACCCCAGACTCTGCTGAGATCAGAGCCAGCCTCTCCATAACCACAATTAGAATTAAGTGGTTTAGAGAATGGATGAATGTATATATATATATATATATATATATATATATATATATATATATATATATATATATATATATATATATATATATATATATATATATATATATATATATATATATATATATATATATATATATATATATATATATATATATATATATATATATATATATATATATATATATATATATATATATATATATATATATATATATATATATATATATATATATATATATATATATATATATATATATATATATATGTGCATAATTTTTGGATGTTTAATTGTTATTATAAGCATTTAAAAATCTTTAATATGTATTTGTTCATATTATATAAATATATACACGTATACATCAGTTGGGGCAGTGGTGGTCTAGTGGTATATGGCGTTGGATTGCTGATCCAAATGTTGGGAGTTCGATTCCCACTCTCCACAAGGTTGTCACCCCCCCAGTGCAGCTAACTGGGTTATCAAAGGCGGGCCATGTCTCTTCATGTCTATGGTGAGAGGCATGTAAAAGAACCATTGCTGACTTTCGTAAAGAGTAGCTGCAAAGCCGTCAGCATGTTTCTGTCCCTTGCTAAAAGGGTTGTGACAGGAAGGGCATCTGACGTAAAAACCTCTGCCAAATCAAACGTGCGAATCACATGATTCGCTGTGGCGACTCCTGAGTAAAAGGGAAAAAGCCGAAAGGAAGACACACACACACACACACACATATATATATATAAAGGTTAGGTTAGTTAAAAAAAGGGCTCTGGAACGGATTCATTTCATAAGGTGAGATACGTGTGTGTGTGTGCACATGTGTTGACCAAGTCTTCTTAGCAGAGTTATAATCTTACAAATGTTTATGGAAGGTTAAAAGCCTGAGTCAAAAAACAGTAACTCTGTCCTTTATACGAAAAGCATTATGGGAGCTGCAGCTCCATAATCACCAATGGGAGGGAGCTGTGTCACCCCCCCCCCCCCCCCTAGCCAATGGGAGGCCAGCGGGGCGGGATGTTGGGCGATAGCAGAGGAGCTGCGTCATTCCTCCTAGCCAATGGGAGGCCAGTGGGGTGGGCTGTAGGAAGATAGTCAATGGGAAAGCAGCTTGTGCGTTGTTTGAATGTCTGAATGGCTTGTTTGTCTCGTTTCTTAAGGAGAACTTGTTTCGTATACAGAAACCAAACATTTGGAAAATGTTTTTCGTAACCTGGATGTTTTGTTTCATATATATATATATAGATAGATAGATAGATAGATAGATAGATAGATAAATAGATTGATTGATTGATTGGTTGGTTTGTTGATTGATTGATTGATTGATAGATAGATAGATAGATAGATAGATAGATAGATAGATAGATAGATAGATAGATAGATAGATAGATAGATAGATACTGTGTATCCTCTCTTTAAATAATTTGATAGTCTTTTTATTTATTGTGTGACTGTATCTACATTTTCATCTGATGTGACTTGTCCTAAGCCAGCCTTCTCCAAGAAAAACTTGGACACAGTTGCACAAGACCCACAGAAACACCACATCTTTTTCATTCTTACTCAATCCATCTAGTCCACTTGCTCCATCCTCCCTGACCACTGAAAACCTTGCCGACTTCTTTGATGAGACGATTAAACAAATCTGTGAGACATTTACTCCCACCCCAACTCCTACACTTCACCGCATAGATTCCACTCCCACTTCCCTTGCACAGTCTTCTAATCTCACAAATGAAGACATCCAGCAAGTCATTTCATCATGCGATCCTACCACCTGCTCACTGGATTCAATTCCATCTGCAATACTTCTGAATATCTCTCAAGTCCTTTATCACTATACATCCACCATTATCAATAATTCTACATCATCTGGTCAGGTGCTAACATCAATCAAAAGCGGCAGGATCTACCTATCTTAAAGAAACCCTCTGTGGATCCATCAGACATTGGCAACTGCAAGCAGTTATTACTTCTTTCTTTCCTTGATTTTTCAGAATAACCTCCTTGACCCTAATCAATCTGGTTTTAAAGCAGCATATTCTACAGAGATTTAACTCTTGGCTGTTGCAGAGAAGCTAAATGCAGAAAGATCAGCTAAGATGTCATCAATCTTCTTCTTCCTTGACCTTTCAACAACATTTGAAACAGTCATAAGACTCTCATGTCCTATCTCAAGAGTCTAGGAATTTGTGAAGGACCATGGCAGTAGTTTGATTCCTATCTGGAAGGTCATCATCTAGGGTTACATGGAGGGGATCCACATCCACGTTATGCTGACTTTACACTGGTGTTCCATAGGGCTCAGTTCTTGGTTCACTTCAGTTCTCTGTTTATACTAGGTCCCTTAGTGATGCCATATACTCACGTGGGTTCTCATATGACTGTTTTGCAGATGATAATCAATTTTTTCTCTCTTTTCCTACTTCAGACATTTATGTTTTTGCATGTCTATCAAGTATCTCCTCATGGATGTCAGGTTACGAGCTGAAGCTTATTAACAGCATGTCTGAATTGCTGCTTAACCGAACTGCTTCATATCCACATCAAGATCTTGCAATCTGCTTGGACAATGCTGTGATCTGTACTTCAGGCACTGCCTGAAGGCTTAGTGTAACCATGGACAATTTCCTGTCCTTTTCTCATTTAATTAATCATTCTTGCTCATGTCGCTTTTTCTCTCTTTAACAGCCAAAATATTAGTTCAGTTCTTTCCACTAAGGCTACTCAGATTTGTGTTCAATCCCTTGTCCACTCAAAATTAGATTACTGCAATTCACTAATGGCAGGTCTGTCTTTGAGCACTATTCGACCTCTGCAACTGGTGACTTGTTTGGACCCTTCCCAAATTTTCCCGCACCACACCACTATTATGAACTCTCCACTGGCTTCCTGTAGCTGCTCACATTAGATTTAAAACACTAATGCTTACCAACAAAGTCAAAAATGGATCTGCACCTTCCTACCTCAATGATCTTATCACAGTTCACTGTACTGCGTTCTCTCAGATCCTCTAGCACTGATAGATTGGTCCTCCCTTTTCCAAGGAACAAGGGAAAAATGCATCTAAACTCTTCTCGGTTCTGACCCCAAGGTGGAATGAACTTCCGTAGGCTGTCTGGATAACTGAGTTACTGAGTATTTTCAAACAACAGCTTTCTGGGCAGTATTTAGATTAGCACTATGCTGTACACACACACACACACACACACACACACACACACACACACACACACACACACACACACACACACAACACCCACCCACTGAGTTTGACTGACTATATACTTAGTCCGTGTTCTAGCAAATCAGTATAAGAATGTATTCACTGATAGAGACTTTAAAGTTCTTCAGTAAGTCACTCTGTAGAAGAGCGTCTGCTAAATGCTGTAAATGTAAATATAGAGAATTAAAAATCTCTGGGTCCTACGCACACACCCCAACCATAACAAATAATAATAATAATAATAATAATAATAATAATAATAATAATAATAATAATAATAATGGGGCAGTGGTGGTCTAGTGGTATAGGGTGCTATCTAACTGTGTCTAGTGGTATAGGGCGGTATCTAATAGTGCAACTAACTGGGTTATCAAAGGTTAGCCATGTCTCTCACTGTCTATGGAGAGAGGTTCATGTAAAAGAACCATCGCTGACTTTCAACAAGAGGAGCTGCAATGCCATCAGCATGTTTCCGCCCTGCAATGGCCTGGCGAGCTGTCCAGGGTGTATTCTGCCCTCGCCTGGAGTTGGCTGGGATGGGTGCTAGCCTCCCCGTGACCCTAATTAGAATTAAGTGGTTACAGAAAATGAACTGAATAATAATAATAATAATAATAATAATAATAATAATAATAATAATAATAATAATAATAATAATAATAATAATAATAATAATAATAATAATAATAATAATAATAATAGGGCAGTAGTGGCCTAGTGGTAGGGTGTTGGATTACTGATCCCAAGGTCAAGGTTCAAGTCTCACTGTGAACAGGTTGTTAATGCTGCCCTCCCCCATGCAGCTAACTGAGTTCATCAAGGGCCGGTCATTTCTCTCACTGTGCTTGAAGGTTCATGTAAAAGAACTATTGCTGACTTTCGTCAAGAGTAGGCTGCATAGCTGTCAGAATATTTTTGCACTGTGATGGCCTGGTGAGCTGTCCAGGGGGTACTCACCTAGAAATGGCTGAGACGGGCGCCAGCCTCCCCACAATGCTAATTCGGATACAGTGCTTATACAGTGGTTCAGAACATGTACGAATGAATCATCATCATCATCATCATCACCGTCATCGTCATCGTCATCGTCATCATCATCGTCATAAATAAATAATCTGCAACACTAATGAATGATAAAGTCACTTACTTGCCAGATCTTTCTCAACACAATCAACAATACACACTCACATTTGGAGCAACTTAGAACAATCAATCAGTCTAATATTCATTAGTTTCATTAAGCTTGAAGTAATAAGGAAAAAGTCACTCAAGCACAGGGATAACACACAAACTATACACAGAAACGCCCAAGGCCAGGTATCATACCCAGAACCTTCTTGCAATGAAGGTAAAGTGGAAATGAAGTGAGTGTGAATGGTGGTATGAGTGTCGGCCCTGCAATGAAATGGTAAGTTGTTCAGGGTATACCCTCCCTTCGTATAGAGCCAGCTGAGATGTGGTGTAAGTAGCTTCGAAAATGAATGAGTGAGTAAAAATTAAAAAAGAAAAAGTAGAAGTGGAGAAGGAGGCGGAAGAAGAAAGACAAGAAAAGAACTTGATATTTGCCAACTTCCTCATTCTGCAGGTAATCGGATACATTCTTCATAAAGCTTAGACAGGGAGCAAAGCACAGGCTTACTGAAAAGCAATATTAGACAGAAATTGGAAAGAATTCATCCAATTTGCAAAGAAATAACGTCCAACCTGCCAAAATATTCACCCCACCTTGTAGTATCTCTCTCTCTCTCTCTCTCTCTCTCTCTCTCTCTCTCTCTCTCTCTCTCCTTCTTACACCCACACCAACACACACGCACACACACACTGCTCTGTCTTCCCAACTCATTTTTTTTTTTCTTTGCACAAATGATGAACAGCTGATGTATAACCTTTAACCTGAGACTTTAATGGCCAAAGGTTCATCTGTTCATCTTCTTCTTGTCTGTCTTTTCCTTTCGGCTGCTCCCTGCAGGGGTCACCACAGCGAATCATCTGCCTCCATCTCACCCTATCCTCTGCATCTTCCTCTCTTACACCAACTACCTTCATGTCCTCCTTCACCACATCCATAAATCTTCTCTTTGGTCTTCCTCTAGACCAGTGGTTCTTCACCTTGTTGGCGGTTCTGAACCCCACCAGTTTCAGATGTGCATTCACCGAACCCTTCTTTAATGAAAAATAAAATATGATTTTTTTTCAAATTCAAGACAAAAGTATATGTTTTCCTGGGGCGCCAAAATGAACCGTGCATAAACCCCACTGTGTTCAAGGAACAAAACCAATACACTGCATGAACTCTCAACAAATTACAAACCTTTTCACAAAGACATGACCTCATTTAATCTTACCATCCTGAAATGGTTTTAATTTTTAACCTTATGATTCCAATAATGAACTTATTGTATTTATACTATTTATTATTTTGAACATTTCAACACACACACACACACACACATCACCTACTGTCCATCAGGCTACAATAATAATGAATATTTACTGCAAATCAGTGTGACTTCTGCTGTTGCCTTTGGGAGACCAGTTCAGGAATACATGGCTTCACCTTGGACAGTGCCACTCTCATGTCATTTTCACAGCAACGTCTGTTCCTTTTCTTTATTTTTATGTCCAACATCCTCGAAAAGAATTGTTCGCAAAGATATGTTGTAACAAATGGTATACAATTACCGTCACGTATATATGAGTCGGGTGTGTGTCTTGACCTCCGCCGAACCCCTGAGACTGACTCACCGAACCCCTAGGGTTCGATCGAACCCAGGTTAAGAACCACTGCTCTAGACCTTCTGCCTGGTAGTTTCAACCTATATATATATATATATATATGATCTATATATTATATATATTATATATATTTTATATATATATATATATATATATATATATATATATATATATATATATATATATATATATATATATATATATATATATATATATATATATATATATATATATATATATATATATATATATATATATATATATATATATATATATATATATATATATATATATATATATATATATATGATCTATATATTATATATATTATATATATTTTATATATATATATATATATCTCTTCTATAATCACCTGAAGAGAGAGGATGGTTTCACCACCCCTCTAAACAGATCTGTAGTGATAAATGGAGTTTCAATAGAAAGTCTTTGTCCTGTCCTTTTATTTTTGTTTATTTGCTCTACCAAAAAGTATTGAGCACTCTCCTACGGAAGGATCTACTCAGAAAATCCTCTATATATATATATATATATATATATATATATATATATATATATATATATATATATATATATATATATATATATATATATATATATATATATATATATATATAAATTCTTTTTTTTAATCATCATATATAATCCTTGGATATGAGGAATCCAATGTCCATGTGCTTTCATTTAGCTAACAGTGAAATGAATGTCCTTTTTTTCTGTTCACAAGGTGAGACACTGTATGGAGTCTGTCCCTTTCTATATTTATGTATATTTTTGCATGAATTGGGAAGTACAATATTGTAATCAGGTGCAGTGTGTCCTTCATGGTTGACACACAGCCTTGATATGGACTTGTTTGCCTGCATAATGGGGATGGAAACTTGTCTCCGGCTGTTGCCAGATACAAGTCTGAAGAATGATTCTTGCTGTAGGAGGAAAGGATGGAGGGATTTGAATATTAATAGAGCAATGCTAGTTACTATTGTACATAGAAGTAATTCTTTAAAAAAATATCTTTAACATACACAAATGATAATAATACAGAGTGGCACAATGGTTAGCATGTCTGCCTCTCAGCAAGAAAGCCTGAGAATGAGTCTAGGGCTTGGCAAGGGTGAGCGGAGCTCTGTGTGGAATGATCATGTTCCCCCTGTGCTTGTGTGGGTTTTCTTCAGGCCGACAGAGACAAAGTGGAGTGCGTCATGTTTCTTGGAGTCCACATCTCTATCTCTACTGACTTCACCTGGACCACAACATCTCTCACCAAGTGGGGAAAGCACAACAAAGGATGTACTTTCTTTGGAAGCCCTGACAAGGCCACCTATCCTGACCCTTACTGAGGAACTTTTACAGCTCTGGCTATCGAGAGCCTCTGCCCTACTGCTGTACGGTGTGATTCAGCAGCTGTGCTGCAGAGGACAGGAAGGCCTTGCAGCGGATGGTGAGGACGGCAGAGCAGGTAACTGGAACTACACTACCATCGCTCAGGGACATTTACATTGATCGACTTCAGAAAGAAAAGTCAGTTTAATTATCAGGGACGCCACACACCCCAGACACCCCCTTTTCTCCCCTCTACCATCCTTTAAATGTACAGGACACTAAAAGAAAAAAAAAAAAAAAAAGAAGAGACTCAAGGTACAAGAACAGCTTTTATCCACAAGCTGTTAATTGTGTAGCCCCACCACCACCACCATCACGACCACCGCCATCACACTCACTGACCCAATAACCATCAGTCAGACCATCTTCATGGAGAGCGCAATACTCATTTATAGAGCGAGTCTCGAACATCATAACATTATAGCGCCACACCCTGCACCTTTGATATACAGTATCATGCACCCTCTGTATATGCATATACAGCTGTTCATATCTGAATACAGGGATCCTTCGCTACTTCACGCTTCAATTAATGCGGCTTTACTGCATTGCATTGTTTTATTTTAAGTAATAAATAACTATTCATCGAATTAAAAAATAAGGAAATTAAGGAAGAATGGGTGGAAAAGTTAAGGAAAATGTCACAAAAACAAAACCAATTATTCAAAAAAAAAAACAAAACAAACAAACAAAAAAAAAACAACCGAAAATCTCCCATCAATACTGGATACAGTGTACCTCAGTATAATGTTTAATCATATTTCATACTTATATTTATGATCTTTCTTTCTGTAGATTTTATTCCATTTCTATTTTTACTTGTTCTACAATTTCATTTCACTTTCACTTTCACTTTCGACCTTGGACATGTTGGTATCTCCGGATGTTGGTAAGTTGAAGAGCATCTGTATTGATATTTTATTTACATCTTGTGTTATTTTTTTTTCAATGTTTAATTGTTATTATAAGCATTTATGGCATTGGGTTTGTATTTATTGATATTATATACACATATACGTGTATGTATACATCAGTCGGAGGGAAGGGGGTTGGCGGTGATCCTACTTTGCGGATTTCGATGGTCGCCTGGGGAGCTCGGTCCCAATTAACTGCAGAAAGTGAGGATCCGGTATATATATATATATATATATATATATATATATATATATATATATATATATATATATATATATATATATATATATATATATATATATATATATATATATATATATATATACAGGTGTATGTGTATGTTTCATTTGTTCATTCATTTTGTAAACCACTTAATCCTAATTAGAGTTGCGGGGAGGCTGGTGCCCATCTCAGCCGACTCTAGGTGAGGGCAGAGTACACACTGCACAGCTCAGCTTATGAAAATTTATTCAGTTTATTCAGTTAGAAACAATGCAAGGAAATGAAAAATAACCACCACCACCACCCCTTTTTTTTCTTTGTTAATCAAATCTCCCTTTTTCTGACAGGAATGATAGACAGATGGTGACGTGCTGAATTACTGATCCCGAGGTTGTTTGTTCAAGCCCCACTAGCACTGAGTTGTCACTGCTGTCTCCACAGTGCAGATATCTGGGCTATCAAATCTCAGCCCTTTCTCTTTACAGTCCATGATGAGAGGCACGTGAAAGAACCATTGCTGACTTTGGTATGTAGTCGACCATTGGGCTGCCATCCATCATGTTTCAGTCCTACAATGGCCCGATGAGCCGTTCAGGGTGTACTCTTGCCTTGAAATGGGCTCCAGTCTCCCTGCGACCCCAATTAGATTTAAGCGGTTCAGAAGATGAATAAATGAATGCTAAATACATTCTACATAAATTGTTTAATGCTATCATAAGAGGATTCTTGAAATAAAAGATAAACCGATGGCAGGCTTAAAATAAATGCTCAATTTTATTATTCACATGATTGGTTTGTATTACTTTCTATTTTGTTTATTAGTAACTATGCACTTAACATTTTAATTTGTTCAACAGCTAAAATAAATAAATAAATAATAAAGTTATTTCTAATTATTAGAGATCCAGTACATACAAGGTTAAGTCTGTTGGGCTTTTTACACCCGAGCCATAGTGGCTCATTGGACCGGTCCTTATCTCCAGTTTCCATAGTGTGAAGCGCGAGGAGTTCAACTCCTCCTGGATGGAACGCTAGTCCATCGCAAATATATTTCCTGGTACCTATTTGTATTGCTGGGTGAACAAAGGCACACTTGTGGTTAAGACCTTGCCCAGGGTTCTTAGCACAGTGGGATTTGAACACACAACCTCCCGATTATGAGTGCAGCACCCTAACCACTACAAGACCGGCCCCAGCCTGATCCAGTAAATGCAAATAACAAATTTGTGCAAAAATGGATGAATATGATTAGGACTATTCATGCATTCATTTTCTGAGCTGGTTAATCTTCATTGGGGTCACAGGAAGGCCATCCCGGCTGACTCTGGGTAAGGGCGCGTACACCCTAAACAGCTTGCCAGACAATTGCAGGTTCAAAACATATACAACCATTCATACTCACACTAAGGGCCGATTTGGGACAGCCAAGTAGCCTACCCTGCATGTTGTTTGGACTGTTGGAGGAAACTCGTGCACACAAAAACGCCACACAAAAACGTCTGAGTGGGGGACTCGGGCTCAAGCCTTCTTGCTGTAAGGTGGACATGCTAACGACTGTGCCACCGTGCCACCATTTATGTGTCTGTCTGTTTGTTGGTTGGTTGGTTTATTATTAATAAATGGGTAGTATGGTGGCTCTGTGTCGGACATTACAGCCAATTGCTGCTTTTTTTTCTTGCCGGCTTTACATGGATTTCCTCTGTGGAGTCTAGTTTCCTCTGACAGTCCATGGATATGACATTATGCTTCCTGGCTGTGTAGCACATAGAGAACCTGGTCTGTGTTTGAAGACTGGGTTTTTTTCACGTATCGAACAGATCAGACAGCTCAAAGCATGTACGAGATATTCACTGAAATGCACAAGTGTATTGAATTAAAGTCAATGTGTTGCACCTTCAGTATAACATTTCATGTTTTCTGTTTTCATTTGATGTTGGTTTAATATGATTTTTTTTTAATGGTTGTGCAGTTTTATATTATTATTTGTTTACTGTAGCAAATTTGAAATATTAAGGCCACGGACACAAGTTCATGACTGCAATTACAATTGCACTAATTAGACACAACATTAATACCACTGACTGGTCTGCAGCTCGGCAGCTCCAGTGTACTGTCTGCTTTCAATCATCTCCAACATATGTAAAAAAGCAAAGTGGAACAACAGTCGCATGGTGATAGGGTGCTGGATTACTGATCTAAGGCTGGTTGGGTTCAAGCATCATATCAACGGATTGTCCCTCCTGTCATGTCTCTCAATGTCATGGCCATGTCTCGCAATGTCTATGGTGAGATGTTCATGTAAAAGAACCATTGCTGACTTTCGACAAGAGTAGCTGCATAGCAGTCAGCATGTTTCTGCCCTGCGATGGCCTGGCGAGCTCTCCAGGGTGTATGCTGCCCTCGCCCGGACTTGGCTGAGATGGGTGCCAGCCTTGCTGTGACCCTAATTAGGATTAAGCCATTCAGAAAAAGAATGAATCAATGTGTTTGGCAAATGAGTGAGTGGGTGACATATGGACCAGCAGGTGAAACAGACAGTAGTTCACGTTCATATTAATAGTCGCCATTGTAGAGCAGCCAGTGATTAATTCTGCATGTGTTCAGACTCTGAAAGGAATCTGAAACACCAAAATAAAATCTATGTGGAAAACATGCACTTTTTTTTTTTTACGGGAAGTTTCCTGATTGACTGCATGTGACAACTGCACCACTGTATCACCTACCGACCTTAATATTAATTTCCAATATAATATGCATGTTTTCATCTCAACACTGTTTGATGTACAGGAATCTCTCACTTTCTGCAGTTAATGTGGATCGAGACCCCCATGACCACTGATTTCCATGAAGTAGGATTGATTCCCCTGACTAACGTGAACGTACATGTACACACAGATACGCACCTCACATAAAAATGTAAGTAGTTTTGTTGGGGGGTTTTGGGTTGTTGCTTTTTTTTTTTTTTTTTGCATAATTGGCCTTGTTTTGTGACATTTTCTTTAACTTTCCCCCCTTAATTTCCTCATTTTTTTTTTGTTTCACGATGAATATTTTTGAAAAATCCATGATGCACTGAAGCTGCAGAATCTGAAGTACGAAGTAAAGAGGGATAAATGTATATGAATAACTGAGCGAATTTCTTTACTCTGCAAATGTATGAAATGTACATGGTGCTGAAGGGCTTTAGAATCTTTAGTAATTTAGAATATATTACCGTTTATATATTCTGAGTTACTACTAAAGTGAGGTATCTCACTATATTAATGGAATACGGTTTCAATACCAACAGAGCGCATTTCTGACCCATTCTATGCACATAGCGGGGAAGTGGTGGTCTAGTGGTATAGGGTGCTGGATCACTGATCTGAAGGTTGGGGGTTCAAGTCCCACTCTCCACAAGGTTGTCACTGTCCCCCCCCCTAGTGCAGCTAAGTGGGTTATCAAAGGCGGGCCATGTCTCTCACTATCCATAGTGAGAGGCATGTAAAAGAACCATTGCTTTTGTAAAGAGTGGGCTGCAAAGCCATCAGCGTGTTTTTGTCCCTTACTTAAAAGGGTTGTGACAGGAAGGGCATCCGACAAAAAAAAACAAAAAACAAAAAACCCTCTGCCAAATCAAAACGTGCGAATCAGATGATTCGCTGTGGCGACTCCTGAGTAAAAGGGAAAAAGCCGAAAGACAGACCGAATCAATGCACGACTCTTTATGTAAATGTACCACATTTAACTTAAATAAACAGCTTCACTGGAGTGTTGTTTCATCTAACAGGCGACGAACTGAATGAAATGCCCAGGATTGTACATTAACAAGTGACTTTTGAATTGCACTCTCTTATTTAGTGTTTACTTGATTACACGGCCATTTAACATTTACTCTATGAACCATTATAAAAATGAATTCCATGTGAACTGGAGATGTTTTTTTTTTTTTTCTCATAGCTTATGGATAGAGCTTAAATTTAATACCAAAGAAAGTTACTTGGGGAGGTGTGCGAAATTTGAACTGGAATACAGGGATCCCTCATTACTTCGCACTTCAGTTTCTGAGGCTTCAGTGCATCTGGAGTTTTTCCAAAATATTCATTGAAAAATGAAAAAAAAAAAAAAAAAAGGAAATTAAGGGAAAATAGGGGAGAAGTGAAGGAATTATGCAACCAAAAAAATAAAAAAATATAAAAAAAACTTACATTTTTATGTGAGTTGTGTGCATCTGAGTGTGTGTGTGTGCGCCGGATCTGTATGTGTGTATTTATATTCTATTTAATTCCTTTGCATTATTTTTGAATGTTTGATTGCTATTATAAGCGTTTATAGAGTTGAATATGTATTTATTGATATTATATACACGTAAACATTTACATTCACATCAGTCAAGGGGATCAATCCTACTTCATGGAAATCAGTGGTCGCGGGGGGCCTCGGTCCCCATTAACTGTGGAAAGTGAGAGATCCCTGTACATATATCCGATATATATTTGTGTATCCGCTGCTTTCCAATCATCCTCAGGATCACCAGAAAAGATGCCAGCGGACTTCAGCGAGATTACACGATGATAAGATCTTTAACCTACTGCAGGGTTACCACAGATAGAAATGACTATTTATACTCTCCACTTTAGGGACATTTTGGAGGATAGTTGATTTAATGTGCATGTGTTTGGTCAGTGGAAGCAAACCAGAAAACCCAGAGGAAACCCACATTTACACAGAGGCTAGATATGCATATCCAACATAGAAAGACTCTTGACTGAGACTCGAGCCTCAAATGTTCCTGCTGTGAGGCAACATTGCTAATTCATGAGCCACTGTGTCATCTGTTCTGCAACCTCTCACGCCCGTTTAATCCTACTATGGTCATAGGGAGGCTGAAGCAAAGGCAGGATTGACTCTGAACAGGTCACCAGAACATCACAGGGTTCTACAATATTATGAAGCAAATGCAGTGCAACACTTTGTATATTTCTGATGGTAACTGTTGCATGTGTGTGTGTGTGTGTGTGTGTGTGTGTGTGTGTGCGTGTGTGTGTGTGTGTGTGTGTGGGTTTAGGCATTTTTCAGGAGTCAGGAATCAGTATGAACACTATATAAATAGCTTGTCCACTGAGCCTGCGCTTGTTCATGTCATTTACAATGTGTTGGAAAACAGAGACAGCAACGATGAGACAGTCCATTACATGAACCTATCAACGAATTGCTGCAAATTAGGATATAAACACGGCTTTCATTAGAAAATCATTAAGAGGGGTACAGAGGGTGACGAAGCTTGGCTTTCCCTCCTGATATTACTATCTAGCCTCTTTTGTTGTGTTTTGTTTTGTTCTTTCCTCTTTCCATCTTTTTACATTTCTCTTGGCTCTAACGGGTCTATTCACCGTGTCAACGGAAGCCTAATGATCACGAACACAGTGGAAATCATAACCTAACTCATCAAAGGTCACGCCATTAATCCTTTGTCTCTCTTGCTTTCCTTGTCCTTTCAAATTATGGATGAAATCTAAAATTCTGAATCGGTCCAGAGCTCAGAACCAGAACACGGTATATCATAAATTCATATTCTTAAATAAAAACTCCACCCTGAAACATGCTACCTGCTGTATTTGTGATATCTTTAGTTTTTCAGCTGCTTATTTTGTTTCCTGGTGCTGTGCATGCAATCAGTTTATTCCTGTGGGAGATTGGCTGTTGTGTGTCACACTGGTGTGATGGAGGGACATTGACAGAGAAGCTACAACAGCATTTAACAGATCATCATTTTGATGGTGGGAATAAGATAAAAGAAGAAGCTTTAAAGATAATGTGATTTAGGAGAATGTATCCAGGAGATGAGGACGATAAGAGAGCCGGACTAGTTCTCTTAGGACTACGATGCTCTTTTTTTTTTTTTTTTTTTTTTTTTTTTTTAGGTAGGGATCAAACAAGAAGAAGAAAAAAGTGGTGTCACTCCCTACCGGTCACTGGGGATTTAGTTCAGTTGGTAGAGCGTCAACGTTATCCTCCGGAAGGTTGGCGTTCGAATCCGGCTGCGTCATACCATAAGACGTTAAAGTTTGTGAGTTGTTGCTTGGTGCTCAGCATCAAAAGGGTAGAACAACACAATTTTCTCATGCGCATTGAGCAAGTACAATACCTGGCAACAGGTATGGAATAACAACATGTATCAGGATGTTCAACCAGCTTGGTTTTACTTTCTAGCAAATAAACAAATTCATAGATAGCACACAGATGGATGCTGATTAATAGTTGAATGTTCTGATTTTGTGAAACATCAAAATTAAATTACTTAATGAAAGCTTACATATAGGGCAATGGTGGTCTGGTGGTAAAGGGTGCTGAATCAATAATCCTAAGTTTGGGGGTTTGAGTTCCACTCTCCACAAGGTTGTCACTGCCAAGCCCCCCCTCCCCCCCTCCCCCGTGCAGACACTGGGTTATCAAAGGCCGGCCGTGTCTCTCACTGTCTATGGTGAAAGGTTCATAAAAAAATAATAATAATAAAAAAAAAACATTGCTGTCTTTCATAAAGAGTAGCTGCATAGCCGTCAGCTTGTTTCTATCCGTTTGCTAAAGGGTGGTGTCATGAAGGGTATGCGACGAAAAACCTATGCCTAATCAAACATGCGAATCAGATGATTTGCTGTGGTGACCCCTGAAAAAGGGGAAAGCCAAAAGGAAAAGAAGAAAAAGAAGAGAATGAAAGCTTACATACATCGTACAAATATTTGCACAATAAAACTGCCTGTTGTTACTGCATGGCATGGCATGGCATAAATCCAAACACAAAGGTGCAGCATTGTACTGCAGAAAGGAGCACATGATTTATATGCATCATGTTGTAAATACAGAAATAATTTGCATTTTAATCACAGGTTATGTTATTCTCTCATAGAACTGAACCGATGTTTGTCTGGTGTATCTGTAAACATAAGTATGTATTATTTGTATTTTTGTGCCTTGTTTTATTTTAGTCAGAAGTTCAATAATTTACATGTGATCTGTTTGTTTAATATCAACATACTGTTATTTTTACCACTAACGTGCCTAGTACAAATGAATGGACTCATGCCATATTTTTGAAATTACTCACACTCATGTGAATGAATTGGAAGTGTTTTAGGAAGTTGCAACTTTGACAATATTAGGAACAAAACACGATGGAAATGTACACATGTATAAAAGTAGAATTTGGAATTTCTTGGATTTCATTTCAGTTTAATTGGACTTGAATTTAACGTTTTTATATTATTTTGGTAAAGAAATGATAGAATCATCAACAAAACATAATTACATAATCACAAAGTCTTTGAGGCACAAAACCCTCAAGCTGGTTTCAATTTTTGCATGGCAGTTCATGGATTAGCTATGCAGGATGGAACTTTTTCATGGACTAATTTTTAAACTATACACCATAATTTTTTCAGATCGAGATCTGAACTGTTTTATTGTCATGTCATTGAGTTGAAATACATTTCCTTTATTTACTGATTTTACACTCTTTGCTTTGTGGCAAGAAATACTGAAGTACTAGTTTCACCCTCACTGAATCAATTTTCTATCAATGGAATAAGAAAACTGTACAAATTTTCACTGTAGACGTGCATGGACTGCTGAGATGCCTCACAGAAAGCAGGTCTTGGGCTCTCGTCTTGAGATCGTCGAGGGCATGTGTGCGTGTAGTCTTTTTTCCCGTGTTGCATGGGTTTCCTCTGGGCACTCAAGTGTCCTCCTATAGTTCCAGTTTGCATGTTGTGCTAATTGGCTGTTCCAAACTTGTTATAGATGTGAGTGTGAATTGCAGTGAGTGTGTTGGCCCTGTGATGATCTGGTGAACTGTTCAAGACTGCATCCACCCTTGACCAAGGTCAGCTGGGATTCTAATAGTATTAACTGGTTTGACAAATGAGTGAAGGTGATGAGAACGTGAAAGGAATTAAGACTAAAATACCAAATAAAGCCTGCACAGGGCTTAATCATGCTGGGTGTTCAAGTCAGGCTAACCGGGGTTTAAATTATTTGCTCTTATTTTATGAAATGTCACCAAAATGCTTTAGTGAAAAAAAAATAATAATAAAATAATCACGGGCAGGTGCTACTTACAATGCTACTGGAGCGTGCATAATTGGATTTTTCTTTTAAAATATGTCTCGATGTTTTGTTTGGGGGGTTTTTGGTGGGGGTTGGATTATGCTTTTTTTTTTTTTTTTTTTTTTTTTTTTATTTTTTTTTCATTAATCTGTATCTGCATTGTTAACTCAGATTCTCTTTTTCTGTTTGATTTGACTCCTCTATCCTCATTTCCATCCTTTCACACTGGATTTTTTCCCTTTTATTTAGACATTATGCACTTGCTCAGCCATAAAATGTCATATAATGGAAAACAAGCAAAAGAATATGAAAAAGACAACCACAGCTAATCCTGTTACATTTCTTTGCTACAAACTTATCCGCCATAGCCACACAGATTCTAAATAAACCGTTTCCACTTGCTTTAATGTATTTTATTCATGTTTTTTTTTTTTTTTTTTTTTTTTTTTTTTAATCCATTAGTATACATACAATGGTGAATGCTGTCTGACAGTGCAGAACAAGTTTTCTATTTATTCTCATAAACTCAACATTTACAGTCCTCTCAACATTATTATTTCTGTGTTTTCTTTAAACACACTTTAGAACACAATTACAGCAGATATTACCTAAAAGGGATCTTGTAATATTTATTGTGCATTAAATTTGAATAAATTGAGACCAATTAATGTTTTATTATTTTTTATAACTATTCTTTTTTTTATTTATTTATTTATTTTTAATGTGGAGTCTTGGGGTCATTTTACATTACATTCACCAGATTCATATTTACATAAAATACTCCCTGGTGACCATGTGGTGTAATTACACTGAATAAACTACTTAATTATATCTTCTAATTAATTTCATGGCTGATCTGGCAACCCCAGTCATAGCATACCAAAGAGAGCTTTAATTAATTAGGACACACAAATGAAAGTCTAAATAAAACAATCACATGTTAAAGTAGCTTGTGTGAGAACATCAATTAAATAAAAACTAATGAAGGTGCAGTGGTGGCCCAGTGGTAGGGTGCTGGATTACTGATCCGATGGTCAGGGGTTCAAGCCCAACAGGATTGTTGTCACTGCTGTCATGTAAAATGAGCATTAGCAGTCAGGGGGTTTCTGCTCTTCGATGGCCTGGTGAGATGTCCAGGGTATGCTATCCTCTCTATCAGAGTTGGCTAAGATGGGTACCAGCCTCCTTGTGGCCCTAATTGAGACTAAGTGGTCCAGAAAATAAATGAATGGAAAAATTAAAAAATAAACATGCAAAAGTAAAATGAATATTGTGAAAAAGATGCCAAAATATGTGTGTGGAAATAAAGAATCTTGCTTTAAAATAACTAAAAAAATAAAATTTTCGAAGTGGTGGCACGGCCTCACATCAAGAAGGTCCTTGGTTCGATTCTCATGCTTGAGGCTTGCTCATGTTCTCCCCGCGCTTGTATGAGTACTCTGGTTTCCTCCCACAGTCAAAAAACATCCACAGTAGGCTGACTGGCTGTTCCAAACTTGCCCCTGGATGCGAGTGTAAATGTGAATGGTTGTGTGTATGTTGGCATTGTGATGCTCTGGCGAGTTGTACAGGGAGTACCACAGAGTTGGCTGAGATGGACGCCTGATTAGGATTGAGGTGCTTAGAAAATGTTTTAGATGTGGAAAAAGAAAAATGTGGATATATATATATATATATATATATATATATATATATATATATATATATATATATATATATATACACAAAAATAAAACGACAGGACAAAGACTTTCTATTGAAACTCCATTTATCACTACAGATCTGTTTCGAGGGGTGGTGAAACCATCCTCTCTCTTCAGGTGATTATAGAAGAATATATATATATATATATATATATATATATAATACATTTTAAGAAAAAATAAATAAATAGTGCAGTATGCTTGGGAATGTGGGACCGGTGGTGTAGTGGTTAGGGTACTGGGCTCATGATCGGGAGGTTGTGTGTTCAAATCCCAGGTAGACCCCCACTATGCTAAGACCCCTGGGCAAGGTCTTAACCACAAGTGTGCCTCTGTTCACCCAGCAGTATAAATGGGTACCAGTAAAAATATACTGGGAAGGTAACCTGCGATGGACTAGGGTCCCATCCTGGCTGAGTTGAACTCCCAGTCGCTTCACGCTACGGAAACTAGGAATAAGCACCGGCCTGATGAGCCACTAGGCTCAGGTGTAAAAATACCAAAGGAAAAAAAAAAAGTATATTTGGGAATGTAAAATATAAAATATGAAATGTATTAAGACCATATATGAAGTTTGCTTGACTTTACAGTTGGGCTGGTGACAGGAGCAACGTGTTCGACCTCCAAACAACAGTGTTACGTATGCCAAATGGATTCGATCGGACGAGCCCTCAATTTTGTTACGTATGGAATCAAGAAATTGCCCTGTGAAACCAGTAAAGCACGACAGAACACAGCATAAACAATATACAATTTAGTAATATAAGCAAGGCAAGGCAAAATAATACTTACATCTTAGAGCTAAACAAAATATAAATTAAACAAAGGGTCCCATAGTCACCAAGCACCTGCAGCATGGTACATTTAGAAGCGGCGTGTGCTGGCCGGGAAAGGCTTGTAATCCCGCATTAGACATAAACAAATGATTAAAGTCCATTCGTTGGCTGTGGATGAGCGTGAATGATGGACTTTGGTGATGAAGTCCCGAACGACGAAACCTGGGTGGAGTTTCCATGATTTGGATGAGCTGCCGCGATGAGTTTCTTTAGAGGATCTGCACGCCGAAGAGACTGGATGGGACTGCACGAGACGGGAAGAGGCTGCACGAGACGGGAAAAGGCTGGAGCCAGTCGGCACCAGGTCCTTAATATGACCTCCCCAAAGTTCTGGAAAGTTCCATTCTCGAAATTTCTGAATCACCTGACCCACCACCAGGGCGCATGCACAACCAGGTCCATCTAGAGGTTTCCAGAACCCCTTACAGTTGAGTCATGCCATGTGACACTAGTTACAGCACACTCTGAATCTAATTATGTACACCGTTTACACACTCACATTTATATACATGGTCCTAACAAAAGCTTTTATTATATAAAGTTCGCCAATCCATGAAGTGTTACGAGCTGAGTGCATGACAGAAGGTGACGTTTCCTCCCGCTCTCAATGCTTGTAGCCTCAATTAGACATGGAAGACTGTCAAATAACCTTCTGCACCTGACTGCGGCTTTGAGTGTCTCTTACTTCACTCTCATCTACCCTGACCTTCACTCATTCATTCTGCTCGAGTAGGCCGTTATCATCTCAGCATCGTGCTTTTTCTTTTTTCTTTCACTGAGTGCTTGTTACTATATTTGCCATGTTGTTGCTATTTTGCTGGAGTGTGTGTGTGTGTGTGTGGGGGGTTGTAGTGGTCGTGGGGGGCAGACACTGAAATAAGTGTGAAATGAGCAAAAGCTGCAAATCAGCGCCATCTCTCACCGCAGCCTAATTCATTACCCTCAAATAATTAATGTGACTTTTTCATTTGATGCTTTAATCTTCGACACACACACACACACACACACACACACACACACACACACACACACACACACACACACACACACACACACACACACACACTCTCAAAGATTTTGTAAATCAACACCTGATGAATACACGCCTCTCTAAAAAACCCATTTAATTATTAATAATAACTGCTGTGCTTTGCTTTCGAGGTCCACTCAGGTGGCGTAGACGTTCCCGGTATGTATTGTTCCCATTTCTCATTGCTACTTTTATAATGAAAGATTTTTTCTTTGCTTTTCTGAAGCACTGTTCTGCAGGAGAGTTGTTTATCTCACTGTCTCTGAGCCACTGGCCATGGTGAACAGTGCCATCTCTCTCTCTCTCTCTCTCTCTCTCTCTCTCTCTCTCTCTCTCTCTCTCTCTCTCTCTCTCTGCAGTCTCATATTAAGCTGTGACAAGCCCACAATGCCGCAGCCGTATGAAATTGCCCCTGCTTGTTTTCTGCTGTCAGAATTTGTGAAGTAAATACACATTTCTGAAACTTGGTCACCTCTGACCTTGAAAAAAAAGATTTTTATTTTTTATTAGTATTTAATTTTCTCAGTACAATTTTTGAAATGAAAATGCCCTGGCTGCAAAATCTTTCAGTTCAGCTGCAATTACAAATATATGTTTTAATGTCTGCACACACACACACACACACACACACACACACACACACACACACACACACACACACACACACACACACACACACACACACGATTGTTTGATAAGTAGCACTTTTTAGCATTATCCAGTCTAATTTAATGGAATTTCCCTGATAATCGATGCTTCAATTGCTTCAGTAATTTTCTGAACCACCTGAAAAGCTGCCCAGGGTGTACCCCTCCCTAACCCACAGTGGACTGAGATGGGTGCCATCCCCTCGTGACCCTAATTAGGATTAAGCAGTTTCATAAATGAATGAAAGGAATTCTTTTTTTGTAAGCTACTTAATCCAATAGTTGTGTCGGAGAGGCTGGAGCCTATCTTAGCCGGCTCTTGGCGATAAGCAGTGTATTCTCTAAACAACTTTCTCCATCTATCCCTGGACCAACACACACACACACACACACACACACACACACACACACACACACACACACACACACACACACACACACACACAAACACTTGGGGCAATGCATTACAGCCAATTAACCTACTGTGAATGTTTTAGCCTGTGGGATACCAGAGTACCAGGAGAAAACCCACACAAGCAAAGGGAGTACATGCGGATTCTAGACAAAACCCCCAGGCAGTCACACAACAAGAAGTGTAATTTTTAATGTACTGTATCCATCTACTAAATATATATATATATATATATATAGTGCCCCCATGAGGGGGGCACGAGACAGTGCTCTCGATCATGCCGGTCCCAAGCTCGGATAAATGCAGGGGGTTGTATCAGGAAGGGCAAATCAGAAGTATTACCTCCATACCGGATCAGTTGAGGCCTGGGTTAACAATGACTGCCATCAGTGCTGGTAGAACCAGCCGGGTGCTGGTGGAAATTGAACTACTGTTGGTCGAAGAAGGAGAGGTGGGAGGCATGTCCATAGGTGGAAAGAGAAGAGGAAAAGCATGAGTCTAAGACTGATAGTAGGGACTTTGAATGTTGAACTTCTAACTCTGACAGAAAAAGATAGAGAGCTGGCTGACATGATGCTGAGGAGGAAGGTGGACACACTGTGTGTTAGGAGACCAGGTGGAAAGGTAGCAAGGCTATAAGCAGGGTTTAAGCTGTTTTATCATGGTGTGGATGGGAAGAGAAATGGAGGAGGAGTCATCTTGAAGGAGGAGTTTGTCAGGAATGTTCTAGAAGTGAAAAGAGTGTCAGACAGAGTGATGAGTCTCAAGTTAGAAATTGAAGGTGTGATGTTCAACATTGTTAGTGCTTATGCCCTACAGGCAGGATGTGAGCTAAAAGAGAATGAGAGATTCTGGAATGACTTAGATAAAGTGATGCAGAGTCCACCCAGAGGTGAAAGTGTGGTCATTGGTGCAGACTTCAATGGACATGTTGGTGCAGGCAACAGAGGTGACGAGGAAGTGATGGGCAAGTTTGGTATCCAGGACAGGAACACAGAAGGACAGATGTTGATAGATTTCACATAAAAGGATGGAAATGGGTGTGGTGAATACTTTGGTGAAGAGACAAGAGGATAAAGTGACATATAAAACCGGAGGTAGGAACACACAGGTAGACCACATCTTGTGTCGATGATGTAATTTGAAGGAAGTCAGTGACTGCAAAGTAGTCGTGGGTGAGAGTGTTGCCAAACAGCATAGGATGGTGGTGTCCAGGATGACGTTGATGATGAGGAAGGTGAAAAAGACAGAGTGGTGGAAGCTGAAAAAGGAAGCGTGTCATGTTGTCTTCAAGGAGGAATTGAAACAGTCTTTGAGTGGTCAGGAAGTGCTTACAGATGACTGGACAACCACAGCAAATGTGATCAAGGAAACAGGTAGGATAATACTTGGTGAGTACTCTGGAAATAAAGTAGATAAGAAGATTTGGTGGTGGAATGAGGAAGTGCAGGAGTGTGTACAAAGGAAGA
The DNA here is from genome assembly GCA_024760905.1 of Plotosus lineatus. NCBI lineage: Eukaryota > Metazoa > Chordata > Actinopteri > Siluriformes > Plotosidae > Plotosus > Plotosus lineatus. Next base: position 13,777,523 of record CM045733.1, read on the forward strand.
GGTTAGCTAAGAAGAAGTGGGGCATTTTGAAGAGCTGATGAATGATGAAAATGAGAGAGAAAAAAGAGTAGAAGAGGGGATCATTGAGGACCAGTCGCAAAGATTAGTAAGGGTGAAGTGAGGAGGGCATTGTATTGGATGAAGAGTGGAAAGGCAGTTGGTCCTGATGACATACTGTGGAGGTATGGAGGTGTCTAGGAGAGGTAGCAAAAAATTCAAGGTGGAGGTGGGATTGCATCAAAATCTAGAGAGGTGGAGGTATGCCCTGGAAAGGAGAGGAATGAAGGTTAGCCTCAGTAAAACAGAATACATGTGTGTGAATAACAAGTGCCACAAAGGAACGGTGAGGTTAAAGGGAGCAGTCATAAAGAAGGTGGAGGATTTGAAGTACCTAGGCTCAACATCCACAGCAATGGAGAGTGTGGAAAAAAGGTGAAGAAGCGTGTGCAGGCAAGTTGGAATGGTTGGAGAAAGGTGTCCGGTGTGATGTGTGATAGGAAGATATTGGCAAGAATGAAAGGAAGAGTGTACAAGATATATATTATATATATATATATATATATATGTATATATATATATATATATATATATATATATATAAATATATAAATATACAGTGGTACCTCGTCCTACGACTGTAACGTATAATGATTTTTCGATGATATGAGCTTCGAACCCACAAAAATTTGCTCCACCCAACGAGAAAAAGTTAACTTTAACAGCTCTTCTCATAATGGCTTTTTTCGGGTCAATTAGCCTTGTATTCTTCTGCATGCATTCTTCCACGCTCCGAGAATGCTTTGTGCAATGCTTCTCAATTATTTTCTGTGACGCTCCTTCTACAAAGAAAAAAATAAATAAATAAATCATGCCAAACACTCCTCCCCCCACCCCCCGCGCCCCACTCCCCGCGTCCCGCTCCCCGTGCCCCGCCCCCCGCGCCCCGCTCCCCGCACCCTGTGCATGACTGTACATAGTGTTTACTGGATTTCCTATTTTTTTTTCTTCGGTGCTTTTTCCCTCCATCATAGCATGGCAATGAGAGCGCCACTGCCAACTACTGTAGTCGATGTTCAATTACATTTAATTCTAGTACAGTATGACAAAAAAAAAGCATGTTCCCCAGGGTCATACTCACCCCTTTTTGCATCACACCAAGCACCCCACTATTTGAGAAGCACTGGCCATGTGGGAGCTCACCATGAGCCCTTCCTTTCTAGCAGTCATAGCGTGCACATGCACAAAATATTCCTCCTCCTTCTCATCCTCTGTTACGCACCACTTCCTGACTGCCCATTTGACATCTTGGCCTCAGTCGATGATCAGAGGGGTTAGTTGACAAATGGTTTATTCTTTTTTTTATTATTATTTATTATTAATTATCATTAATGTTAATGCACATTTATTATTATTATTATTATTATTATTATTATTATTATTATTATTATTATTATTATTATTATTAAATCTGTTTTAACATGTTTATCTTCAATATATTAGGTGCGATATCCATGTTTGTGGCAGGTTATATGAGTTTGGGAGGGGGTTGGAACGGATGAGATTTTTTTTTTTTTTTTTGGTAGGTAGGTAAGGTAAAGTCTGTTGAGCTTTTTACACCCGAGCCATAGTGGCTCATCAGGCCAGTGCTTATCCCTGGTTTTCATAGCATGAAGTGACTAGGAGTTCAACTCCTGGATTGGACGCTAGTCCATCGCAGGTTACCTTCCCAGTATATTCCTACTGGTACCAATTTATACTGTTGGGTGAACAGAGGCACCCCTGTGGTTGAGACCTTGTCAAAATGTTTTTTTTTGCTATTTCTTATTGGAATAATTGTTTCATCTAACAAACTTTTCGGTTTACGAGCTTGCCATCAAGATGGATTAAATTCATTAGACAAGGTATAGATTCCTCAATATTTCTTGGCTGTGTCGACTGTGGGAGTTTTTCTTGCCACCGTCACTGCAGGTTTTCTAATTGGGGATGTGTAGGGTTTGTAAGAATAATGCTAAAATTACTTATAAATTTGTTTCTACTGTTTACAGCTGCTTTGCGATGATGTTAATTAAAAAAAAAAAAAAAAAAAAAAAAAAAAGTGCTTATACAAATAAAACTGAACTTAAGTGAATTAAACTGAATTCTCACTAATTAGGTTACTTAAGGAAGATCTAACCTGATAAATGATGGGATGTTTGTAAAAAAAATAAGGGAAGTAGAAAGAATAGGGAAGAATCATTAGGAAGTGTTTGGTTCAAGATTTGAAAGTATTGATTAACAAGCGTTTTGATTTGAAGCTCCAGAAGCTTCCACTGCTGTAGCTTTAAGCAGGAACTTTAACCCTTTCTACTCCAGAGCACAACTGCATATTATGGTTGACTCTGGGTTCTGATTGATGTTTCCAAAGAAACCTTGATATAAACAGAAGGATCTGGACTAACCTGGATTACTGATCAGAAGATTGTGAGTTTGAATATCAGCACTGCCGCTAATTCTTATGTTGGGACTTTAAGCAAGACCCATAAAATCATATTCGTTCAATTTCCTGGTATGTTATATAAAATAAAAATGCATGGTATTGTAGCGGTTAGCATTTAGGTTTCACTGCAAGAAGCTTCTGAGTTTAAACCCTATTCCAGCTTCTGCTTTGTAGAATCTACATGTTTCCCATGTGCTTACATGTGTCTCGTCCGGGTACTCTGGTCCTTCCACACAATTCAAATACATGCAAAGTAGGCTGTGTTGATATTCTGAATTGCTCATAAGTGTGGTTGTGAACATCTCTCTCTCTCTCTCTCTCTCTCTCTCTCTCTCTCTCTCTCTCTCCCTCCCTCTCTCTCTCTCTCTCTCTCTTTCTCTGTGTGTGTGTGTGTGTGTGTGTGTGTGTGTGTGTGTGTGTGTGTGTGTGTGTGTGTGTGTGTGTGAGTGTGTGTGTGTGTGTGTGTGTGTGTGTGTGTGTGTGTGTTGGCCCTGAAGTTGTCTGCCAAGTAGTCTTTCTGCGACCCAAACAAAGGATAAAGTGATTTAACAGAGATTCAATCCTCTAGATTATGAACCCAGCACACCAACCCGTCCACCACCGGCCTAACCCCCTTACATATACAGTGATCCCTTGCTACTTCATGCTTCTGCGGCTTCAGAGCTTCGCGAGTTTTTCAAAAATATTCATCAAAAAAATTAAAATAATAAGGAAATTAAGGGAAAACAGGGGAACAGTTAAAGAAAATTCTACAAAACAAGGCCAATTATGCAAAAGAAAAGCTACTTACATGTTTATGTGATGTGCGCACTGTGTGTGCGTGCGTCTGTATGTGTGTGTGTGTGTGTGTGTGTGTGTATTTATATTTTATTTACATCTTATAAATTATTTTGGAATGTTTAATTGCTATTATAAGTATTTATAGCATTGAATATATACAGGGATCCCTCGCTACTTCGCGCTTCAATACATGCGGCTTCAGTGCATTGCATAAAAAAAAATAATGATATTCATCAAATTATAAAATAAGGAAATTAAGGAAGAATAGGGGAAAGGTTAAGGAAAATGCAACAAAAACAAGGCCAATTATGGAAAGAAAAAAAAAAAAAAAAAAAAAAAAAAAAGCTCTGAACCAACACAAAACAAAAAACAACCTAAAACCTCACATCAAAACTGGATACATTGTGTCTGAGTGTGTGTGCACCCATCTGCATGCTTGTATTTATATTTTATTTACATTTTATGCATTATTTTTTAATGTTTAATTGTTATTACAAGCATTAATAGCATTAGATATGCATTTATTGATATTATATACACATATACATGTACATATACGTCAGTCGAGGGGGTGGGGGGGCTGTGAGGGGTGATTCTACTTTGTGGATTTCAATGGTCACATGGGGATCTCAGTCCCAATTAACCACAGAAAGTGAGGGATCCCTGTATTTATTGATATTATATTCACATACATGTACATATACATCACTCAGGGAGGTCGATCCTACCTCGCAGAAATCAGCTGTTGTGTGTGTGTGTGTGTGGGGGGGGGGGGTCTTGGTGCCCATTAACCGCGGAAGTGAGAAGTCCCTGTAGTTCTTTTCATTTAAGTGGAAATGCATCTGCACATCATACAGGCTGCTGCACAACAGGCTCTAAGTGGTAATCCTCAGAAACTTTCTGACTAGAGGTCACTATTAGCAAAAGCACATTTCCAACTTGTCCAGCAATAACACTTCTCACATCAGCCTTATGGCCACGCACAGATGTTACACACACAGCTCTGATCTCAGTGCATAACCGTGTAGCCCAGAGCTCTGCATTCAATGCATGTATAGAATGATGCAGTTCCTATAGCAGTGAGACATTTCCTGCCCCTTGGCGACACTTGTTCTTATTGTATGTTAAAATCTTTAAAGCACCAGGGCAGAATGAACAGCATGTCGTGCTACTTAAATGATCTGCCTACAGCTCAACATATGGAACAGTTGGGGGAGGACTATAAATTTTCATATATTCAATCCCTAGTTGAATTACTCTCCATCTTGAATCCGTACTGAGTGATTTCACTGTACCCGGGAGTCAATTTTTTTCTGTTGTTTTATTTATTTTTTTAATGAAACTCCAGATGGGAAGGAGCTTCTGTATCTTCGACTAATTTCTGTTTCTGTTTCCAGGATCTCAGTGTACATGAAAACCCACCAAAAAGGATTTGTGTTAGCTTGCAGCTTGTGCCGTGTTTAATTTAATATATAATATAAATATTCTATTTCATCATAGCTGTTTTAAACCAGTTGTTTTTCTTCTGCCTCACACCCAGCTGGGTAAATCAAAGTTGCATTGAGATGATTCCTACTGACTCTAAATATTCATTCATTCATTTTCTGTAACCGCTTCATCCTAATTAGGGCCACGGGGAGGCTGGTGCCCATTCCAGCCGACTCCGGGCGAAGGTAGAGTACACCCTGGACAGCTCGCCAGGCCATCGCAGGGTGGAAACACGCTAACGGCTTTGCAGCCTACTCTTGTTGAAAGTCAGCAATGGTTCTTTTACATGAACCTCACACCATAGACAGTGAAGGACATGGCCCGCCTTTGATAACTCAGTTAGCTGCACTGGGAAGACAGTGACAACCCGTGGAGAGAGGGCGGATAACGCTTTCTGTTAAATGTGTTAGACCGCCCCCAAATACGAATGGCATCACAGTTTGAAAAGAGGTGGGTTGCTAACATTGCATGTCACGGCGGGTGTGTGTGCATGCGTTTGCCTCTCCCTGGCCGAAGGTGGTCATGTGAGAAGGAAGGGAATTGGACACAACTAAATTTGGGAGAAAATATGGGGAAAAAAAGTCATTAAAAAAATAAAAGTTGAAAGAACTTGAGGCAGACATTGTTGAACAAACAACAACGTACGAGAATTGTATGTGATACTGTAAGGGTGCAGATTGGCCAGTGTAAGTCCAGTGTAAACATGTTTGTATTGGTTAAGGTATGTGGTGTTCAGTAAGTGGTGCAGTGCAAGGCAGGTGTGTGTGTGTGTGTGTGTGTGTGTGTGTGTGTGTGTGTGTGTGTGTGTGTGTGTGTGTGTGTGTGTGTGTATGTGTGTGCTGTGCTGTGCTAGCATCCCTCCCCATGCTCGAGGTAAAAAGTGTGATGTCATGGTGGAGGAACCATCTCTTCGGTCTGTCAGAGGAGCAGGACAAGTAGGGATTTTGGAGGAGGCCTGAGGAGATACTTCTTTCAAATGTTACTGGTACTCTAAATTATTAACCTCTAGTTTTAAATCAAGTCCTCGATTGGAGGCAACTGCAGCCGAATGATTAGAAAAGCGGTTTTGGGACTGATTCCCAAACCAGCAGGAAAAATGTGTGGCGATGGGGGAGTGAGTTGCATCTTCCCTTCCTCCACTCTCATGGCTGAAGTGCCCTTGAGCAAGGCACCTAATACCCAGCTGCTCTCCTGGTGTCACCATTGTGTATCGCAGCCCACCGCTCCAGGGATGAGCGTGCTTACATGTGCATGCTCAGCTTGGATGGGGTTAAATGCAGAAGTAACAATTCTCTCTTTTTGCGATTCCAACTATTGATAAAAATAAACAATCACTACTATATTGACAGTTGTGTTCAGAATAATAGTATAGAATAAAAAGCCAGGCATCACTAACCTGATCAATCAGCGTTTTTGGTAGAAATTATATTTCGAAATGTCAAATAATTGACTATCAGGTGTAGTAGAGTAATAGAATCCAACAGAACCAACAGTCCTGACCTGCATGCTGCTGATTCTGTGTAATTGAATAATTAATTGAAAGGGGCGTGTTCAAAATAATAGCAGTGCAGAGTTCAATTAGTGATGTCATTCATTCTTTGAAAAAACAGGAGGCAATTATTGTCCTCATTTAAGGAAGGAAGTAAATGTAGCACATGCTGATTTTAGAACATTTCTCTCTGAAATTCTGAGGAAAATGGGTCGTTCCAGACATTGTTCAGAAGAATAGCGTACCTTGATTAAAAAGTTGCTTGGAGAGAAGAAAAGTGCAGAAAATGACAGGCTGCGTCGATAAAATGATCACAAATGCTTTGCCATGGCAACCAAAACCTGAAAGATGTGGAAGAAAATGAGAAACTACCATTCGAATGGATGGAAGAAAAACCAAAATGGCAAGGACTCAACCACCAATCAGCTCCAGGAAGATCAAAGGTCTAAAGTTACCTGTTACAATTAGAAGACGCCTATATGAAGCCGAGTTATCGGCAAGAAGCCCCGCAGTGTCCCACTGCTGAAAAAAAGACATGCTGCAGGGGTTACAATTTACCAAAGAGCACATTGAGTGGCCTGAAGAGAAACGAAGCAACATTTTGTGGACTGATGAAAGTAAGATTGTTCTTTCTGGGTTTAGGATCTGGAGACAGTTTGTCAGACGAGCCTCAAACACTGAATTCAAGTACCAGTACACTATGAAGACAGTGAAGCCTGGTGGCGCCAGCATCATGACATGGGGATGTTTCTCATACAATGGTGTTGGGCCTATTTATCGCATCCCAGGGACCATGGATCAGTTTGAATCCATCAGAACACCTGAAGAGATCATGCTGCCTTATGCTGAAGAGGAAATGCCCTTGAAATGGGTTCCAACAAAATACTGACCCCAAACACGCCAGTAAATGGCAACACCTCAGTTCCAGACCAACACGATTGCAATGGCCCGATCACTGAATCTTATTCCAATAGAAACCTCGTGGTGTGGCATCAAAAATGCAGCTTCTGAGCAAAACCAATAAATACAGAAGATCTGTGGAATGTGGTCCAATCATCCTGGGCTTGAACATCTGCTCACAGGTACCAGAAGCTGGTCGACTCCACAACACAGATGTGCAGCAGCTCTCAGAAACAGTGATTATACAAATAAATATTAGTTCAGAGATTCAAAGGGAAACAAAATCTTACATTTTTCACTTTATACCCTGAAGGGTTGAGTTTGTGAAGAAGAAAGCAGACACTG
>CM045733.1:13795000-13810000 GCA_024760905.1 Plotosus lineatus
TATCCATTCGAGTGTGTGTTAAACAGAGACGGAGGATCAATATCTGAGTATAAGTTAGTGATCAGCTCTTAAAGATCTCTCTGGAGAAAAGAACAGACGGCTGACTCACAGTTTCTCGATGAAACAAAGATTTTAAAAAAGCGAGCAAAGATTCATCAAGGATAAATCAATTCATATGACAAAAATGCTTAAATGTGCTTCACAATGGCGTATTGATTGGCAAGTCCGCTGCACAGCCAAAAGCTCTGGGTTCGAGTCCCAGGCTTGGCCGGTTCTGTGTGTTTCTGAATGCATCTGTATGGGTTTTCTCTGTATGCGGCCTCTGTAGTGGAATTGATGTCTGATGAAAATCAACAAATAAGTCACCTCTGCTTTGTAGAAATTTGAGGTGTCAATTCAACCTTGAATCATGAAATATGAAAATTCTATAGGGGGCAGAGTTAGCATTTTAGCCTCACATCCGACCCCAGCATTAACTCCCTGTGTATATCTGTACTGTAATAGGATCAGCACTGCTGTTTACTTCACAGCAGTGTGCGCTTTACAATATGAATTAATTAATTAATAATTTTTGGCCGGTGGTGTAATGGTTAGGGTGGTGCACTCATGATCGAGAGTTTGTGTGTTCAAATCCCAGTTGGACCCCCACTGTGCTAAGACCCCTGGACAATTTCTGAACCACAAGTGTGTCTCTGTTCACCCAGCAGTATAAATGGTTCCCAGTAAAATATACTGGGAAGATAACCCGTGATGGACTTGCCTCCCACCCAGGAGGAGTTATACTCCAGGGGCCAGTTGTTCAAAACATGGTTATTTTAACCACCAGTTAACCCCTAACGGCTGGTTAAATCTTTAACCCGCCGTTAGCTAACCGACCGTTAAATATGTGTTGTTCAAAGCATGGTTAGTCACGTCGTTAGTTAACGTTGCCATCAAAGTTAACGGTGTGGTTAACGTTACTGGTTAGCACTAAGGGGTCATTCAACATTTTCAAAATTTTTCTAAGCATACAAAATGTATGCTAGGAGGAGGGTAAGATGTCTGGGTACACTTTTTAAATTTTATAAAAATTTCCATCAATAATAATACATGTGATCGTGATTTTTCTTTCTTTTTTTTTTTTATGCGTGTACATTTGAAACTCTCAATGCACGATTCAACAACCACCTGCGGTGTTGCATATCTGCAAAGTCTGCAATGAATACTACCCAACCCGGTATCAGCTGCTGAAACATCAGAAGGCAGCTGGTCTAGGGTGTAGGCTGGGGGGATGCGCAGGGTGCACGTGCACCCCCCCCCTCCTCCCTTCCTCACAGCAGGAGTTGAGTTCTGCTGCACAAGAAATTATGTGTATTCACAAGCTTATAAATAAACTTAATGACTGTTATTGAAGAGAAAGTCAGAGATAAGTTCTGCATGACTAGAGTCAGGAAGTAAACTGAAAATTAATGTGTAACGAGCACTGCGCATGTGCACGCCTGAGCTGACCAATCAACACAATATTATCAGTAAGCAATAACAGCTAAACACTGTAGGCACGTGACTATTTGCGGTTTCGCACTCACGGTTTGAGTACACGTGGTCTGCCCAGCAACCGGCACGTGATTCAAATTCAGCCAATTAGCCAACCTTCAGGGGTTGCCACAACGAATCATGTGCCTCACCCTATCCTCTGCATCTTCCTCTCTTACACCAACTAACTTCATGTCCTTCTTCACCACATCCATGAATCACCTCTTTGGTCTTCCTCTGGGCCTTCTTTTGCCTGGTAGTTCTAACCTCAGCATCCTACAACCAATGTACACACTATCCCTCCTCTGTACATGTCCAAACCATCTCAATCTTGCCTCTCTGACTTTGTCTCCAAAACATCTTACATATGCTGTCCCTCTGATGTATTCATTCCTGATCCTATCCATTCTCGTTATTCCCAAAGAGAACCTCAACATTTTCATCTTTGCTACCTCCAGCTCTGCCTCCTGTCTTTTCCCCAAGACCACAGTTTCTAAACCATACAACATCGCTAGCCTCAACACCGTCTTGTACACTTTTCCTTTCATTCGTGCCTATACTCTCCTATCACACATCACATCGGACACTTTTCTCCAACCATTCCAACCTGCCTGCACACGCTTCTTCACCTCTTTTCCACACTCTCCATTGCTCTAGACTGTTGAGCCTAAGTACTTAAAATCCGCCACCTTCCTTATCTCTGCTCCCTGTAACCTCACTGTTCCCCCTGGTCCTTGTCTTTCACACACATGCATTTTGTCTTACTAAGGCTAACTTTCATTCCTCTTCTTTCCAGGGCATATCGCCACTTCTCTAGATTTCCCTGCACTTCTTCTCTGCTCTCACTGCAGATCACAATATCATCTGCAAACATCATAGTCTATGGGGAATCTTGTCTAACCTCGTCTGTCAGCCTGTCCATCACCATCGTAAACAAGAAGGGGCTCAGAGCTGACCCTTGATGCAGTCCCACCTCCATCTTGAATTCTTCTGTCACACCGACAGCACACCTCACCACTGTCTTATATCTCTCATACATGTACTGCACCACTCTGACATACTTCTCTGCCACTCCAGACTTCCTAATGCAATACCACAGTTCCTCTCTCGGTACCTTGCCATATGCTTTTTCCAAATTAACAAAACCACAATTCAGCTCCCACTGACCTTCTCTGTACTTCTCTATTAAAATCATCAAAGCAAACACTGCATCTGTGGTGCTCTTGCTTGGCATGAAGCCAAACTGTTGCTCACAAATGCTGACCTCTGCCCTTAGTCTAGCTTCCACTATTCTTTCCCAAAACTTCATTGTATGGCTCATCAACTTTATCCCTCTGTAGTTGCCACAACTCTGCATGTCTCCCTTGTTCTTAAAAATGGGCACCATCATACTTCACCTCCATTCCTCTGACATCCCCTCACTCTCTAAGACCTTGTTGAATGTTCTTGTCAGAAAATCTACTGCTACCTCTCACACTTCTTTCATCAGTCAATATATTTCCCTCTCTGTCCTTAATCACTCTAACTTGCTGCACATCCTTCCCATCTCTATTTCTCTACTGTGTCAACCTGTATAAATCATTTTTCTCCCTCTTTACTGTTCAACCTATCATAAAAGTCATCATACGCCCTCTGTTTGGCCTTTGACACCACTACAGTTGCCTTACGCTGTGTCTCCCTGTACTCCTGCTTACTCTCTTCGGCCATCTCAATGCCCCACTTCTTCTTTGCTAACCTCTTCCTTTGTACACACTCCTGCACTTCCTTATTCCACCACCAAGTCTCCTTATCTACTTTCCTTCCAGAGGACTCACCAAGTACTCTCTTACCTGTCTCCCTGAATTATATTAGCTGTAGTTGTCCAGTCATCTGGAAGCACTTCCTGACCACCCAAAATCTGTTTCAACTCCTCCTTGAAGACAACACAACACTCTTCCTTTCTCAGTTTCCACCACTTTGTCTTCTGCTCTGCCTTTGCCTTCTTCACCTTCCTCACCATCAGTGTCATCCTATACACCACCATCCGATCAACAACTGTCCTTCTGTGTTCCTGTCCTGGATACAAAACCTCCCTGCCCATCACTCCTTCTTCCCCTCTGTTGCCTGCACCAACATGTCTATTGAAGTCTGCCCCAATGATGCCTTCATTTTCTAACTTGAGACTCATCACTCTGTCTGATACTCTGTTCTCTTCTAGAAAATTCCTGACAAACCCCTCCTTCAAGATGACCCCTACTCCATTTCTCTTCCCATCTACACCATGCTCAAACAGCTTAAACCCTGCCCCTAAGCTTCTGGTCTTGCTTCTGTTCTACCTGGTCTTCTGAATACACAGTATGTCCACCTTCCTCCTCTGCATAATGTCAGCCAGCTCTCTACCTTTTCCTGTCATAATTCCATCATTCAAAGTCCCTACTCTCAGTCCTAGACTCATGCCTTTCCTCCTCTCTCTCTCTGCCTATGGACACAGCTCCCACCTCTCCCTCTTCAACTTCTTCGACCAACAGTAGTTCAATTTCCACCAGCACCCTGTTGGTTAACAGCACTGATGGTGGTCATCAGTAACCCGGGCCTTGACTGAGCCGGTATGGATTTCTTAGTTTTGGTATGGAGCCTAAGCAATTTATTTATTCGTAAAATTCGTATTTATTTATTTATGCGCTGCTCTAATTTCTCCAGTCATACTGCAATTGCACTTTTTTCTCTCAATCCCAACTGAGTGGTCGGCTGCAAATTTAGCATGCGTTCCCTGGAAATTTCTTTCCAGATGACTCTTTTTGTTATTTGCCAGTTCTCCATGAAAGAGCAAACATACAGGCAATCCTTCCACATTGGCAATGAAAGCGAATGATTCGGTCTATTCTTCCTTGAATCTTCTGTTCCCATCAGCTATCTTTCTCTTTTTTTTCCTTTGGGATCCATGGCCCATGACACACCCCCTGGTTTGTTCACAACAGCAACTTGTCTGGCAACGCATCACTCTGAAACGTGTGTTGCAGGCTATGACACAAATCTTCGTTGACATAAATGTTGAAATGTAGGACTAATATTTTTATCCAAATTTTTACAACCTTGGAAAAACATTCAGAATGTTTGTCAGGGTTGTCCGCCTACATAAACCACATACAACACCCCGCCCCATCCATCTTTTTCCATTTTCATACATTTTTGAAAAAGCTTCAGGGAGTAACTCGGGTGGCGCTAAAGAGCCGCATGCGGCCCGTGAGTCATGAGTTGCTGAACCCTGAACTACACCTGTGTAAAGGAAACATTGACAGGCCTTTTGTGATAAATTTTGCATAAACATTCCAGGTGAGCACCAACATGATACTTCAAATTTGTTGCTCTATATCCAAACTAAGGCAGCACACTTACTGCTATATTAAATACTGTTTTATTGAGAGTATTTATATAAAATGCAAGGTCAAGTGAAGTCCCAAACCATTTATCTGAATAACGAATGCATTTTCCTTTGGTTCTATAAAGTGTTTGTCTGTCTGTCTGTCTGTCTGTCTTCCTTTCGGCTTTTTCCCTTTTACTCGGGAGTCGCCACAGCGAATCATCTGATTCGCACGTTTGATTTGGCAGAGGTTTTTACGTCGGATGCCCTTCCTGTCACAACCCTTTAGCAAGGGACAGAAACACGCTGACGACTTTGCAGCCTACAATATATACAACTATTTACAGTTTCATGGTGCAGAAAGTTTATTTCTTCATCATTTTGAGATTTTTTAGTAAGAGCTTTTCTTTGTTTTGTTTTTTTCTCCCTGTCTAACACCTCCTTGGCCTTTCTCTTGCTCTGCATGCTTGTGCTTGGCACAGCCATTGATATCTGGGTAGCTTTCTTCAGTTATTTCTTCGCCTGAAGTTCAGCCTTATACTTAGAATAAGATCTCTTCATGTTTTTCATCAGCAAAGGATCAACTGCAGAATGGAGTATATTTCCCTCTTGAAATACCCCCAGTAGTGTCTTCTGACTTGCTTTCATGTGGTAGGTCACCGTTTGCACAGCACTTAGTGTGCTGATCTCCATGCGGCAAGTCTTTTGGTCGAGGACGTCACCAATGATGTTGAAGCAGCCTTTCACCTGTGGACCATAGAAGTAGGACAGCACAGCATGGACCATCTTTGTTAGTGCTGGGTAAACATCCAGGAGAATCTGATAAGATAAGAAAAGATACAGCTTTTTTAATCTCACAATGGAGAAATTTACTGTTACAGGCTCTTGAAGTACCGTCAGTAGGGGGTGAAAAATAGCTCAGAAAGGTGTAACATCCTTGAGTTAATTAGAACAGAACAATAAAAAAATAAAATATAATAATAATAGTATAATATAAATAAATAATATAAAAATAATACACAATAAAAAACTTTGTAGACTGGCTGATATACAAATGTACATGAATCTTGAGGGCAGAGTAGATGGGTTGATATGGTTCACAGTCACAGTGGGGTAGATGTGGTTGATTAAAGTGCACGGGTTTTTTATTGCACATAACCGTTTTTTTCACAGACAGTTACAGAGTGGTGTTGTACATTGTACAGTGCACGTTGTACATTGTACAGTCTGACAGCGGTGGGGATGAAAGACCTGCGATAGCACTCCTTCCTGCACTGAGGATGTCTCAGTCGTCCACTGAAGGAGCTGCTCAGCTTCTCTACAGTCTGGTGCAGTGGGTGAGAGCTGTTGTCCATGATGGATGTGAGCTTTGCTACCATCCTCCTCTCACCCGCCTCCTCCACAGAGTCCAGTGGGCAGCCCAGGACAGCACTGGCCCTCCTGACCAGCTTGTTCAGTCTCTTTCTGTCCCGCTCTGTGCTGCCCGAGGCCCAGCAGACAGCAGCGTAGAGGATTGCAGAGGCTACCACAGAGTCATAAAATGTCCTGAGCAGAGGTCTGCATACTCCAAAGGACTTAAGTCTCCTCAGAAGGTGGAGGCGACTCTGGCCCTTCTTGTACAGGGTGTTAGTGTTGTGGGACCAGTCCAGTTTATTGTTGAGGTGAACGCCCAGGTACTTGAAACTGTCCACTGTCTCAATGTCCTGTCCCTGGATGTTCGCCAGTGGGTGTGTTGGTGTGCCTCTCCTGAAGTCGACCACCACCTCCTTCGTCTTACTAGTGTTCAAGCACAGGTCTTTGCGCTCACACCAGTCCACAAAGTCGATGATGACCGACCGGTATTCCAGCTCATTCCCCTCTGACACATGGCCCATGATGGCGGAGTCGTCAGAGAACTTCTGGAGGTGGCAGCTGTCCCTGTTATAGGGGAAGTCTGAGGTGTAGATGATGAAGAGGAAAGGTGAGAGGATGGTGCCCTGGGGTGCCCCCATGCTGCAGACTACCACCTTTGACTCACAGCCACGCAGCCGCACATAATGTGGACGGTCAGTGAGGTAGTTGATGATCTAGGCAAGATGTCCGTCCACTCCCGTGTCCTCCAGTTTCCCCTGCAGAAGCGCCGGCCTGATGGTGTTGAAGGTGCTGGAGAAGTCAAAGAACATGACCCTCACAGCGCTACCGGCGATCTCCAGGTGGGTGAGTGCCCGCTGCAGAAGGTAGATGATGGCGTATTTTACCCTGATGTTGGGCCTGTAGGCGAACTGCAGCGGGTCTAGGGTGGGGCTCACCAGACCATCTGACCACCAATGGTCATGTCGGTGCTTGGAGTTGTGCTGCTGGCACCGGAAAGGTGAGTTAGAATGGGCTGTCGAAAAGCACTTGGGATCGAATAGTTGCTTTTCAATAGAAATGTCTGCTTTCGGTGTTTCACCGAGGTTGCGTGACTCTGTAAGGTCTTCCATACTCTCGATCCATAAAGAATGGCATCATCACACACTATACAGAGAGCTTTGCCAGCAACATCGAGCTTTTTCACGAAATCAGACACACGTACAGTGGTACCTCACCTTACAAAATTAATCTGTTCCAGCGCCTTTTTCGTCACCTGCATTTTTCATAAATTGAACCACATTTTACATGTAAAACACCTGATTCGTTCCAACGCTCCCAATACTACCCCATAAACCCATTAAAAATTATAGAGACAACCAATGGGAAAGCAACTCGCGCAGGGTTTGAACGTTTGAATGGTACATTTTGAATTTTTTTAAGATGGGGCTTTCATAACATGAACTTGTTTCGTATCCAGAGACAAACATTTTAGGAAAATGCGTTTCATAAGCTGAATTTTTTTGTTTGATGAGACTTTCGTAAAGTGAGGTACCACTGTACAGATAATGGTTCCTGCTTACTGCTTCCCACTGGTGACACCATCACCTATGTATCCAACAAGTCCCATTGAAACTTGTTTTTTAGATCTGCTTCTATCTCACGCACTTTAGCTTCGTCACGAGTCTCGATAACATTCACCATTTTGATTGATACAAAACTGCATGCACACATATTGCTGCAGTAACTTTTTTCTCTCTACGATTACCATACGTGCAAAGAACCAATCATGTAGTGCAGGAAGGTGAGTTATGAAGGTGAATACAGATTGGTTGTCATTCAGCAAATACCGATACAAGAGCCAATCACAGCACAAGAGACATTGGTTATACACCAAATACAAACTAACGGTAAAGTAACGTCTAATGAGAAAGTACGATATTGAAAATGGATGCCTATAAAGGTGTGAATTATAAACATTACGCGAGTCCTGAGTCAGCTGGCGGCGAGTCACTCCGGCCATCCAGAAATCATACCAGGCCCTTTACCCCCCCCCCCCAACATTGGATTTGCAACAAAATAAACAAAGGTCCATTTTGACTGAAGACAGGTGGAATTCTAACAAAAAGTGAAAAACTCTCATCCCTGATATCGTAAAGCTCTTTATATTTTATTCTTAGGAATATTGTTAGTGAGAACATTATTCTATTGTAAATGCATTGGCATAGTCATGCTGTAACATCACTGTAGCACAGTTTTGTTTTTTGTTTTTTGTTTTTTTTTCCTTAGAGTCGTGAAGATGCATCATCTGTAATGTTCCTATAAATGTATTTTTATCAATTGTGCTGTTAGGTAGTGAACTTGATATCTTATGTATTTATTTATTACTTGCCCAGGGCCAACAGATGCAAATTATCTACGAGCTAACTCGGGTGCAAGTACTTTGCTGCACTGAGGC
This sequence comes from Plotosus lineatus, assembly GCA_024760905.1. Lineage (NCBI taxonomy): Eukaryota > Metazoa > Chordata > Actinopteri > Siluriformes > Plotosidae > Plotosus > Plotosus lineatus. Next base: position 13,803,640 of record CM045733.1, read on the forward strand.
ATATTGTGCTGTATTGCCCTTGAAAAAAATAAACAATAAAATAAATCTACGAACCAAGTCAGCATCAGAATTGGAAACAAAATTGTGAATGTATTTCAGGTTGGTGCTGTGGCATAGTTTTCCCTTAACAGAAGAAGGTCCTTGTCCACATTGGTAACAACAGGTCAAATTTGCTTCTGATGAGGCTTGGAGTCTGCCAGGGCCATTCTTTGTCACAGATTCTGTTCATAATTTTTATGGACAGAGTTTCTAGGTGCAGCCAAGGTGTTGAGGGGTTCTTGTCCGGTGGCCATCAAATCTCGTCTCTGTATTTGTGGATGACGTTGTCCTTTTGGCTTCATCAATCCAGGACCTCCAGCTCTCATAGGGACGATTCACAGCAGCTTGCAAAGTGGCCTGAATGAGAATCAGCACTTCCAAATCCAAGGCCATGGTTCTTAGCTAGAAAAAGGGTGGAATGTACCCACTGGGTCTGGAATGAGGTCCTTCTCCCAGTGGAGGAGTTGAAGTATCCCGGAATCTTGTTCATGAGTGTGTGAAGGATGAAGAGGGAGATCAACAGGCGGATTGCTGCAGCCTCTGCTGTAAAGTGGAGCCTGTACAAGTCCACCACGTGAAGAGGAAGCTGAGCCACAAAGCAAAGAGCTCAATTTACCAGTTGATTGGCATTCCCACCTTGTGGCAAGGCTCTCCCTTAGTGATTGGGTGAGAAGTTAATCGATTCGAGAGGAAATTGGAGTAGAACTGCTGCTCCTCTGCATTGAGAGGAGCCAGTTGACCACTTCTGCATCTGGATAGAATGCCTCCCAATCGTCTTCCTGGTGTGGTGTTTCTGGCATGTCCAAACGGGAAGAGACCCTGAGGTTGACCTAGAACATGCTGGAGGGTTCTCAACTGGTCTGGAGGAAGTAGCTGGGGAAAGGGATGTCTGGACCTTATTGCTTAGGCTGCTGTCCCCATGACCTGACCCCATATTAAGCACAGGAAGGTGATTATCATGATGATGATGATGATGATGATGATGATGATGATGATGATGATGATGATGATGATGATGTTTTGTTTTGCCTTTAACCTTCGGCTTATCTTTAACCTTGCTATAGGAGGATACCTTGTGCAACTTCTCCTGAATTATTCTTACAGATTTCCACCTGAATGCAGCATCATAAATTACCTTTAGGGAAAAACAAACTTTGTATGTGTTGTCGCTGGTGGCTGGGTATATACCTATGAGGAAGGTTGTGCTTTTCATTTGGAAAAGAGAGAGAAGGAGAGAGAGTGAGAGGCAGAGAGAGAGAAAGCTATACAGAGCAAAAAGAGTAAAAGAGGAAGGGAGAGACACAAAGAAAACAAGAGCAACAGAGGAGTGACGGAGAAAGAGAGAGAGAGAGAGAGAGAGAGAGAGAGAGAGAGAGAGAGAAGGAAAGAAAGACAGGGAAAAGAAGAGAGAGACAGACAAACGGAGAGAGAGAGGGACAGAAAAGGAGAGAGAGAGAGAGAGAGAGAGAGAGAGAGAGAGAGAGAGAAAGCGAGAGCGAGAAGGAAAGAAAGACAGGGAAAAGGAGAGAGAGAGAGACAGACAAACGGAGAGAGAGGGACAGAAAAGGAGAGAGCGAGAGAGAGAGAGAGAGAGAGAGAGAGAGAGAGAGAGAGAGAGAGAGAGAGAGAGAACCGCTTCATTGAGAAAACAATGGGGGTGAAGCTTCATACAGCTCTAACCTGTTGGTGCCATTGTTTTTTCAATGCTGATTTCTACTCTGTATCTGTATTCTGACCTTGTGCATTTTAGGTGTTTGTACAGATGAAGAAGTGTGTTTGTGTGTGTGTGTGTGTGTGTGTGTGTGTGTGTGTGTGTGTGTGTGTGTGTGTGTGTGTTTCATGTTTTGGTTCTCTTCCGTTGAGATGCTCCTATGTATTATTCATATCTGCTCCAGATATTATTATTTATATCTACTTAACCGTTTTACTGTGTGTGTGTGTGGGGGGGGGGGGGGGGGTGTTCAGGTCAGCATTATGCCTTAATTAAGAAACAGAGTCCTTCAGAGACATATCCTGCAGCCATTCCTGGTGTGATATATTTGGTGTGTGTGTGTGTGTGTGTGTGTGTGTGTGTGTGTGTGTGTGTGTGTGTGTGTGTGTGTGTGTGTGTGTGTGTGTGTTTGTGTTGCCTGCTCTTCCATTACATATGTTGCATTAGGGAAGCTTAAGGAAAGCATCACACTATCTGTACAAAGCAATTTGACATTTATGGAACACTCAGTGTGGCTTTCTTTATTTCTCGGTGAATTGATGTTACAATTATCATTACACTAGTTTCTTTTATTAAATTAAAATTTAATTAAAAGAAAATGTAGTTTCATTAGTAGCATAAATTAAAAGTCCAATTAAATTTCCAAAGTTGATTTTTTAAAGGTGGCATATTGCTGTAGTGGTTAGCACGTCTGGCTCACAGCAGGAATGTCCTGGGTTAGATTCTTGGGCCTGGGATGTTCCTGTGTGGAGTTTGTATGTTATTTCTGTTCTTGGTGGGTTTCCTTCCACTGTCCAAAAACATGCACAGTATGCTGATTGGCGGTTTCAGATTCCCCTAGGTCAGTGCTTCTCGAATAGTTTGGCATGATGCCCGGGGGGGGGGTGTAACCAGGAGGGGGGTGTTAAAGTCGTGCAGGGGGGAGCATGTAAGACCCTAGTGAACATGTTTTTTCTGGAATTGTGTACGAGAATTAAGTGTAATTGCACCTCCGATCCACTAGTTGGCAGTGGCGTTCTCGTTGTCGGGCTACGGTGTGGTGGTTTTTTGCACGGGCAAACAATATGAAGTGCAGTAAACAACCCCTTAAGAAACAACTTTTCTAACAGGAATGAAGAGAAAGGTCTAGAGAGAGAGAGAGAGAGAGAGAGAGAGAGATGGAGGAATGAAGACAAATAAGTTGAATGAGTTTAAATAAGAATGTTTTTTTTTTGTTTTTGTTTTTTTGTTTTTTTTCGTACATTGGTGCACTTTAAATCTTTTCTGTTACAGATTAAAAAACAATGTTATTCAAGTTTTTCTTTAATGTAAGTTATACATAAGTTGTTTGTGTGATGCCCTCTGATGGTCTGGCAAGCTTCTCATGGTGTATCTTGCCATCAGACAAAAGTTGTCTGAGACAGGCATCACAACTTCCTCACAACCTTAATCAGGACTAATCCGCTTTAAAATAAATGAATGCATGGATGAAATTGTTCTTCAGTTTGGTTTGGAAGCAGTTTGTGTTTCATGTCGTTGGTTGTGTATTGCGGTGGATTTGTCAGATTCGGTGATTTGAGTGCTGATGTCTGACTCAGGTCCATCAACTGTCTGTATTTTCTGTTTTTCCTGTTCAGTAACAGTGAGACACAGTGACGTAGTGACTAAAGCAGCCATTGGCATGTTCTCACTGTGCTTTCAAGTGACTCCTCCGGGAGTCCAGTTTCTTCCCATAATCCAAAGACCTGCACATTAGACCTGTGTTTCTGCTCATTACATGTGGAGCAGCGTGAGAATGGTTGTAGCATGTGTTGCCTTGATGGTCTTGTGAGCTGTTCCTGCTGTACCCTCCCTGCACCCAGTGTTGGCTAAGATAGACTTCAGGCTCCCTAAAGTAGGATTAAATTGTTCAGCAAACGAGGGAGGGAGGGAGGGAGGGAAGGAATGTTCTGTTAAAATGACAGAGGCACGTGAAAAAAAAAAGGAATGAGAAACGAGTGATTGATTCATGACTCAGATATTATAACTGAGTAGTAAAGCAAAGCTGCTGTCTTTGTGAAATCTCAGTGCATGAATTGATGTGAACGTTAACCTTGAGAAATGGAAAAAAGACAAGCGAAAGATATTTGCCTTGAACAGTAATATCCAAAATATTCTTGAATGTTCTGTGTTAATTTGATGACATTGAGTTCAGTATTTCTTTAGCACCCGTGTGTATCTTTCTTTATGTTTATCTTTCTCAATCCATGAGATGATTTGTGAAAATATTAATTCTAAATAAATGTATTGTCATCATTCCTGTGCCTAAGATGACCACAGCAAGCTGCCTGAGCAACTACCGCCCAGTTTCCCTAATCCCCATCATCATCAAACGTTTCATGAGACTTGTCTTGCCTTACATCAAGGCTGCCATCCCCGCTGATCTCGATCCACATCAGTTTGAATACAGAAGAAACAGGTCAATACAGACCTCCACATACCTGGACAGCAGCAACTCCAAAATCAGGATGCTGCTCATAAACTTCAGTTCCGGTTTTAACACAGTCCAACCCCATAAATCGGTCTTGAAGTTGAGCAATCTGAGCCTAGGGTGCTCAGTGTGCACCTGGATACTGGACTTTCTCAGCACCAGACCTCAGAACGTCGGGATAGGAGAACACCTTTCTTCCACTCTTATCCTGTACACCTGATCACCACAAGGGTGTGTTCTTAGCCCCCTTTTCTTCTTTGTCTTTGCTCACAACTGTTCCCCCACTCACACCAGCAACACCTTCATAAAATTCGCCACCACCGTCAAAGGTTTGATTACGAATAATGACAAGTCAGCTTACAGGAAGGAGGTCCTGCATCTGCGGCGATGGAGCGAGAACAGCAATAAGGAACTAAACACACCCAAAACCAAAGAAATAATAATGGACTTCAGCTTTGTATGCAGTACTTGATCAGATGTATCTTGTGCAATGTCTGTTTTTTTGTTTTTTTTATATAATTGCTCCCAAACAAAGAAATGCTAAACTGGTTATTCATGCAGCAGCTGACAACAAAAATCTCTTTATCTTTATCTAATATAAAGTTAGAATTAAACTACGTAAAATCTATGGATTGGGCAGTGGTGGCCTGGTGGGAAAGGTGATGGATCGCTGACCAAAAGTTGGGGGTCCCAGTCCCACTCTCCACAAGGTTGTCACTGTCCCCACAGTGTAGCTAACTGGGTTATCAAAGGCCTGCATGTTTCCACCCTGCGATGGCCTGGCGAGCTGTCCAGGGTGTACTGTGCCCTCACCCAGAGTCGGCTGGGATGAGTGCCAGCCTCCCCGCAAAACTAATTATGATTAAGCGGTTACAGAAAATGATGATGAACTGAAAACTACTTATTAACACTTTTTGCTCGGACTGTACAGAGACATCTCAGCCCGTGATCTTTAGTGGCGGCCGTGCACATTAACATAATACAATTAACATAATACCAAGGACTGAGATTTCTCTGCATCGAGTGGCAAGCTGCTAACACAGTGATCCCTCGTTACTTCGTACTTCAGTTTCTGCAACTTCAGTGCATCGGGGGGTTTTCAAAAATATTTATTGAAAATTAAAAAAGGAAAAATAGAGAAAAAAGTGAAGGAAAATGCAACAAACAAGCCCAAAACCCCCAACAAAACGACTTACATTTTTATGTGAGGTGCATATTTTCTTTACATCTTATGCATAATTTTTGAATGTTCATTTTTCTGTAACCGCTTCATCCTAATTAGGGTCGCGGGGAGGCTGGTGCCCATCCCAGCCAACTCAGGGCGAGGGAAGAGTACACCCTGGACAGCTCGCCAGGCCATCGCAGGGTGGAAACACGCTGACGGCTTTGCAGCTACTCTTGTCGAAAGTCAGCAATGGTTCTTTTACATGCCTCACACCATAGACAGTGACAGACATGGCCGGCCTTTGATAACCCAGTTCGCTGCACTGGGGGAATTTTTGAATGTTTAATTGTTATTATAAGCATTTAAAAATGTTTAATATGTATTTGTTGATATTCTATAAACGTATACACGTATACATCAGTCGGGGCAGTGGTGGTCTAGTGGTATATGGCGCTGGATCGCTGATCCAAAGGTTGGGGGTTCGAGTCCCACTCTCCACAAGGTTGTCAATTCCCCCCCCCCCCCCCACACACACACACCCCCACACCCCATGCAGCTAACTGGGTTATCAAAGGCGGGCCATGTCTGTCACTGTCTATGGAGAGAGGCATGTAAAAGAACCATTGCTGACTTTCGTAAAGAGTAGCTGCAAAGTCGTCAGCGTGTTTCTGTTCCTTGGTAAAAAGCGTTGTGACAGGAAGGGCATCCGACGTAAAAACCTCTGCCAAATCAAACGTGTGAGTCAGATGACGCGCTGTGGCGACTCCCGAGTAAAAGGGGGGAAAAAAAAAAGGCCGAAAGGAAGACAGACATATACAGAAACATCAGTCGGGGGAGGTCGATCATACTTCGCGGAAATCAGCGGTTGCGGGGGTCTCGGTCCACATTAACCATGGAAAGTGAGGGATCCCTGTACTAGCCTGTCTACTTCAAGTCAGGCTTTGCTACCGAGGGTCCAGCCAGCAGTGGTGACAATACCGGCTAATACTGTCGCACA
>CM045733.1:13815000-13925000 GCA_024760905.1 Plotosus lineatus
GTGCTCTTGCTAAATGGAAAGTAATGTTGGGATGTGAGATTTAATATAATTATGAATAAATGTTCAAGGCGAGATATTTTTCTATTGTACAATGGCAGTAGATATAACATCAGTCTCTTGATATCTGCACAATTTTCCGTAGTGGCCCAATGGTAGGGTGGTGGATTACTGATCCCGAGGCTTGGGGTTCCACTATCAATGGGGTGTGACTACAATTGGATAGGAACTTTCACTGGGTAATCGATCAATTGATCAATCAATCAACCAACCAACCAACCAATCTATCTATCTATCTATCTACAGTGGGGCCAATAAGTATTGGGCAACGCAAAAATGTGCAAGTTGACCCATTTAAAAAGATAAGAGAGGTTTGTAATTTTCATCATCGGTACACATCAAGCTTGAGAGACAGAATGTAAAAAAAAAATCCAGGAAATCACATTGTATGATTTTTAAACAATTTATTTGTGAAAATGGGAGGCCAATAAGTATTGGGCAGCCAGCAAAAGTTACTTTTAATGTAGCCTTGGTTGGCAATGACAGAGGTCAAACGGTTCCTGTAGTTCTTGACCAGGTCTACACACACTTTAGTTGGTATTTTGGCCCAGTCCTCTGCACAGATCTTCTCTAGAGCTGTGATGTTTGAGGGCTGTTGCTTGGCAACTTGAAGTTTTAACTCCCTCCACAGGTTTTCGATTGGGTTGAGGTCTGGAGACTGGCTAGGCCACTCCAGAACCTTGATATGATTTTTACGGAGCCACTCCTTGGTTTTCTTGACTGTGTGCTTTGGATCGTTATGATGCTGGAAGACCCAGCCATGTTTCATCTTTAAGGCTCTGATCAAGGGAAGGAGGTTTTTACCCAAAATGTCACAATACATGGTCTCATTCATGTTGCCATTGATATGGTGCAGTCTTCCTGTCCCTTTTGCAGAAAAGCATCCCCAAAGCATGTGTCCACCCCCATGCTTCAATGTAGGTATAGTGTTCTTGGGATGCAACTCAGCATTCTTCTTCCTCCAAACACGGCGAGTGTTGTTTCAACCAAAAAGTTCAATTTTGGTCTCATCTGACCACATCACATTCTCCCAATCCTCCTCTGGATCGTCCAGATGGTCTTTAGCATATTTCAACCGGGCCTTTACATGTTTTTTGTTTAGTCGGGGAACCTTTCGGGCAATTCAGGATTTCATCTCATGACGACGTAGTGTGTTAGTTATTGTCATCTTTATGACGGTGGTTCCTGCCATTTTCAAATCATTGCCCGGTTCCTGTCGTGAAGTTCTGGGCTGATTACTCACTGTTCTCAGGATCCTTTGAACCCCACGAGGTGAAATCTTGCATGCAGCGCCACTCCGAGGGAGGTTTTCAGTGATGTTATACTTTTTTCCATTTTCTAATATTGTTTCCAACTGTTGATCTTTTCAGACAAAGTTGTTTACCAATTACAGTTTGACTCATCCCAGCTTTGTGCAGTTGTACAATTTTATCTCTGGTGTCCTTGGGAAGCTCTCTGGTCTTGATCAAGGTGAAGAATGCAGTCTGACAGTTTGAAGGTGTGTGCAGATTTGAAGGTATCTCTTATGCATTGTTTGAAGGTGTGTGCAGGTGTCTCTTATGCATCTAATCAGTTCAAACAGGTGTCATTCATACTGGTAACGAATGGGGGCTGAAATAATGTTTGTTTTCTAGCTGTCCAATACTTATTGGCCTCCCAGTTTCACAAATAAATTGTTTAAAAATCGTACAATGTGGTTTCCTGGATTTTTTTTTTTTTTTTTTTTACATTCTGTCTCTCAAGCTTGATGTGTACCTATGATGAAAATTACAAACATCTCTTATCTTTTTAAATGGGTAAACTTGCACTTGTAACTAAACAGAGAAAATGTATCATTTTAAGAATGAAAATGATGATTTTAAATTTCATGGTATCAACAAATCTCAAAAAAGTTGGGACAGGCAGGAATAAGAGGCCGGAAAAGCCAATTGCATTCATAATGAAAAGCCAGAAGATCAATTACCACTAATGAGGTCCATTGGAAACATGACTGAGTATAAAAAGAGCTTCTCAGAGTGGCAGTGTCTCTCAGAAGCGAAGATGGGTAGAGGATCATCAATTCCCCCAGTGTTGCACAGAAAGATTATGAGCAAAAAAAATCAGAAAGGTGTTTCCCAGTGAAACACTGCAAAGAGTTTGAAGCTATCAGCTTCTACAGTCCATAACATCATCCAAAGATTCAGAGAATCTGGAACAGTCTCTGTGCGTAAGGGTCAAGGCCAAAAAGGCATAGTGGATGCCCGTGATCTTCGGCCTTTTAAACGGCACTGCACCACAAACTGGAATGCTTTTGTAAGGAAAATCACACAATGGGCTCAGCTGTACTTCCAGAAACCATTGTTGGTGAACACAATCCACCGTGCCATCCACCGTAATCGTCTGAAACGATACAGTACATCGAAGAAGCCATTTCTGAACAGGATCCAGAAGCGCAGGCATTTTCTCTGGAACAGGGGTCATTTAAAATGGAGTGTGGCAAAGTAGAAAACTGTTCTGTGATCAGACGAATCACGATTCAAAGTTATTTATGGAAAACTGGGATGCCATGTCATCCGAACTAAAGAGAACAAGTACAATCCAAGTTGTTATCGGCGCTCAGTTCAGAAGCCTGCATCTGTGATGTTATGGGGTTGCATGAGTGCATGTGGCATGGGCAGCTTGCACATCTGGAAAGGCACCGTCAGTGCAGAAAGGTATATTCAGGTTCTAGAACAACATGTGCTCTCATCCAGACGTCGTCTCTTTCAGAGAAGATCTTGCATTTTTCAACATGATAATGGCAGACCACATGCAACATCAATTACAACATCATGGCTGAGTAGGAAAAGGATCCGGGTATTGAAATGGCCATCCTGCAGTCCAGATCTTTCACCTGTAGAGAACAATTAGCGCATCATAAAGAGCTTGGTGCAACAAAGAAGGTTCAAGACAGTTGAACAGTTTGTGGCCTGTATGAGACAAGAATGAGACACCATTCCTATTTCTAAATTTGAGAAACTTGTCTCCTCGGTCCCAGACGTTTGTAGATTGTTGGGAGAAGAAGAGAGGCTGTCTCCTAGTGGTGGAAATGGCCTTGTCCCAACTTTTTTTGAGATTTGTTGACACCATGAAATTTAAAATCAACATATCTTCCCCTTATAATGATACATTTTCTCAGTTTAAACTTTTGACCCTGTCATCTATGGTCTATTCAGAATAAAATATTGAAATTTGACATTTCCACAGTATTGCATTCAGTTTTTATTCACAATTTGTACCATGTCTCACAGTTTTTTTAGAATCCGGTTTCTTCTTTCTTTCCTTCTTTTGTTCTATCTATCTATCTATCTATTGTTTGATCTATCTTATTTGTTTGGGGATAGAAAGCCTTCATGCCACATTAAAATTTATAGTGTGGGTGGTGATAGTCCACAGTCTGTGCCTTGGGTGGTGGTGAAGTGGTTAGGGCTGTAGATTAGCAATCAAAAGTGAGGGGTTCCAATCCCAGTACTGCCAAGTAACTCATTCACGCTCTCCTAATCTTCAGTTGTAAAACTGTAATGAATCTAGATCGCTCTGGTTAATGGCATGTACCAAACGCAATATAGTGGAGCTGTGGCACATGGGGACCTGTCTACTCCTCACTTGGCACACAATAGGATTGAACTTTTTTATTTTATTATCATTTTTTTTAACACACAGTGTATCATGCTGGTCCACAACATGGCAAAAAAAATAAAAATAAAAATCCCGGGTTCAAATCCCTGGCTTAGGGCTTTTGTGTGGTCTTTACATGTTTTCTCTTTGCTTGCAGTGGTTTCCTCCAGGTACTCCAGGTTCCTTACGCAGTCCAAAAACATACACATGAGGCCAAGCGGCTGTTCCAAATTGCCTCAGGTGTGAGGATGAATGACTGTGTATGTGAGTGTGCCTGTTGCCTTAGTGATCCCTGACATCATCCACTGTAAGTTGAGATAGGCACCAGCCTCTCTGTGAATCTAGTAGGATGAAGCGGTTCAGAAAATGAGTGCGAGAGTGTATCGTACAAGTATACCTCCTGAAACTCTGCTGGTCCCAATTGCTTTAATTACTGCATGGCGGTTTTGTCACACCCAGCTGTTATGACTGAGTATACTTGCACCACTAGCATAACCCTGAACATTAATTGCGTAGCATCTGTTCTCTCTCCTTTACTTGCTTTTACTTTGGTCCCTCCAGACAAGTCCACATATTGGCCTATTTTGGATTCAAGTTTAGTTTTGATTGCAACGTTCTGCTTTTTAATTTTAAAGGCCTTTAAATGGCTTAATGGTAGTATTTTGAACTTTTTGAGTCCATCACACATCCCGGAGATTCTTCTTGAGCTCTCTAAGTGTTTTAAACGTAGGTTTTAAGCTTCACATTGATGGTGAAGAATATATATATATATATATATATATATATATATATATATATATATATATATATATATATATATATATATATATATATATATATATATATAAATAATTTTCTGAGTAGATCCTTCCGTAAGAGAGTGCTCAATACTTTTCAGAGAGCAAATATATATATATATATATATATATATATATATATATATATATATATATATATATATATATATATATATATATATATATATATATATATATATATATATATATATATATATATATATATGTATCTATGCACCAGCCTCCCCGTGACCCCAATTAAGAGTATGGTAATTGAAAATATATGAAATGGATTTTTCTTCATTTTCCCTATCACATGACCAAAGAGGGGCAGTGGTGGTCTAGTGGTATAGGGTGCTGGATCGCTGATCCTAAGGTTGGGGGTTTGAGTCCCACTCTCCACAAGGTGGTCAATGTCCCCCTCAGTGCAGCTACCTGGGTTATCAAAGGTGGGCCATGTCTCTCACTGTCTATGGTGAGACATGGCTATAAAAGAACCATTGCTGACTTTCGTGAAGAGTTGCTGCAAAGCCGTCAGCGTGTTTCTGTCCCTTGCTAAAGGGTTGTGTCAGGAAGGGCATCCGACGTAAAAACATATTCCAAATCATACGTGTGAATCATTCGCTCTGGCGACCCCTGGGAAAGAGATAAATGTGAAAAGACATCTCATATATATATATAGATATATATCTCAGTGGTAGGCCATTAGGGCAAGCAAATCTTTTCTAATGGACTCAACAAAATCAGAAGCCCTGACCTACATTTACAACTTAAATTCTGGTATTTGTTCCATTAAATTGTATTCCTTAATTCCAAACATTGTGTTCTCTTCTTCATTCGTAGCACGTCTGTTGGCTGCACTGCTTCCAGTATATGCATGTTAGATTTTTAGATATTTTTGGCACAGGGCCAATTTACCGGCAGTTTCCACCTGTGAACGCCAGTGAAAGTTATGTAACTCTTAGAGTTTCTTGCAGAAATGCATGATCTCTCTCTCTCTCTCTCTCTCTCTCTCTCTCTCTCTCTCTCTCTCTCTGCAATGTCATGCTTTGTGCTTTTCTTTGGTTTATATAACTGTGACTTGATAGTGGTGATAGTGTGGTGCATTAAGTCTTTTAAGTCCCACTGAAGAGCCTGATACCAAATGCATGGTCTGCCACTGATATAAATAAAAATAATAATAATTATATATACACTGACCTCCATATTTGGTTATGATATCCATACCTGGTTAAGATGTGTTTTTTAGCTTTTAATAAATTCAGGGTTGTTTTTTTAATAGTATAGGACCACAATGAAGAAAAGATGAAAACCCAACCTTTAATTCGAACATATTTATTTGTTGGGGGGGGGGGGGGAGATCGCACATTAAGAAATAGCATCTGTTAATATTACTAGAAATAACACCCCTGATATTAATACGTGTACAACCACCCTTCACCAATAAAACAGCACCTCGTCTTCTCCTATAATGTTTCAAAAGATGGGAGATTACAGAAAGAGGAATATTGCCTGTTTCTCTCTGCACAATCTCTCTAAATATCATCCAGCGACTTGGTCCTCTCCTCTGCACTCTCCTCTTCAGCTCACTCCACAGATGTTGAATGGGGTTGAGGTCTGGGGACTGAGATGGCCATGGGAGGAGCTTGATTCTGTGATTGGTGAACTATTTCTATGTAGATTTGGTCACATGTTTAGAGTCATTATCTTGCTGAAAGACCCAGAAACAACCCACCCTCAGCTTTCCGGCAGAGGCCACCAGATTTTTATTTAAAATTGCTTTCTTTCCTTTTGGCTTTTTCCCTTTCTTGGATTTTTTTTTTTTTCTCAAATTGTTGTTGCTACCTGACAACACTGTGTTAGTTAAAGGTATACCTCTGATTCTTTGACATATTCAGACTTGAACAGTTAGGTTGAGAAAAAGCATAAGAAGCACCAATGCTAATTAAAACCAGCTGCTTGGAATTGCCATTCATGGATGAGCTCCATATGGCCAAGCAGATGAGTTCACCTGAATTACAACTGAGCACATACACACTAATTGTGGTTTGGGGAAATACCTACAGACATATTCCTCGGGCTAAGTAATGTCCTCAGTTTTAGTAAAGATTTTTCCTAAAATTTCAACCCTCTTCTATTCTATTAACTCTCAAGCGACCAAGCTATTTCAGCGACTAATATGACCAAGTGGGGGTCATTTGTGGCCCCATTGACTTTACATAGGACTAATTGTATAGAAATGATTGTTTAGGGTTCTTCATATTTATTTCTCATATTTCTCTCTATAATATATTTGTCCATCATCGTATGTAATAAGTTATGTAATTATATAGAGCAAGTAGAGCAAATAACAAAAGGACAGGACAAAGACTTTTTATTGAAACTCCATTTATCACTACAGATCTGTTTCGAGGGGTGGTGAAACCATCCTCTCTCTTCAGGTGATTATAGAAGAATATAATCACCTGAATCACCTTCTTCTATAATCACCTGAAGAGAGAGGATGGTTTCACCACCCCTCGAAACAGATCTGTAGTGATAAATGGAGTTTCAATAGAAAGTCTTTGTCCTGTCCTTTTATTTTTGTTTATTTGCTCTACCAAAAAGTATTGAGCACTCTCCTACGGAAGGATCCACTCAGAAAAGCATATATATATATATATATATATATATATATATATATATATATATATATATATATATATATGTGTGTGTGTGTGTGTGTGTGTGTGTGTGTGTGTGTATTGTTATTACTTTTTTTTTTTTACAAAAATGCAGCAAAAACACACATTGATAGTACAATATTACATTTATTTAGATGATCCTTGTCTGTAACATCTTGTAATATGCATGTTACCTTTTATTTCTTTGCATTTTTTTCATTGCATCAAAAATGAAAACAAATCATAAAAATTAAAGTTACTTTGCATAAAATATGCATTACAGTGTGGTAGGATAATTTAGATATCACGCAATACGTGAAGTGCGCCACAAGAGACAATAAAACACTGGACTTACTGTATGCAAATGTGAAGGACGCTTACAGCTCCTCCCCCCTCCCCCCACTGGGACGATCAGACCACAACCTGGTCTACCTGCTCCCCCAATACACACCCAGGGTGCGAAAGGAACCTGCACAGAAGAGGTCTGTGAAAGTGTGGACCGAGGAGACCAACGAGAGGCTTAGGGACTGTTTCCAGACCACAGACTGGAGCATGCTCTGTAACTCCTTTGGTGATGACATCGACGGCCTCACACACTGCATCACCGACTACATGAACTTCTGCGTGGACAGCACTGTGCCAACACGGAGGAGTGCAGTCCAACAACCACCCATGGGTCACCCCTGAGCTCAAAGTCCTCCTGAACCAGAAAAGAGGGCTTTCATCTCGGGGACAGAGAGGGAGCAGAAGAAGGTCCAGCGTGAGCTCCAGTGGAGGATCAGGAGGGCAAAGAAGGACTATGGGAAGAAGATGGAGGAGAAGCTGGCTCAGAACAACGTGCGGGACGTCTGGAGAGGACTAAAGACCATGTCTGGATTTGGGCAGAGTGTCAGAGGGACAGCTGATGGTGACCAGCGCTGGGCGGATGAACTAAACTGCTACTTCAACAGGTTTGATTCTCCCCCCTCCCCCTCTGCACCCTCCCCGTTCCCCTCCCCTCTTCACACGTCTCCAGACCAGCTGACACCTCCCCTCCCCAGGCCAATCCTTCACTTGACTGCTACAGCCCGACAGACACATCCCCTCCTCTGCAGCCCACCCCCAGCCCCCTCTCCCTCACATCAGACCAGGTGAGGAGACAGCTGAGGCGACTAAATCAGAGGAAATCTGAAGGACCTGATGGCATCAGTCCCAGGCTGCTGAGGACCTGCGCAGACCAGCTCTGTGTGGTACTATGCTACCTGTACAACCTGAGCCTCAGCCTGGAGAAGGTTCCAGTCCTATGGAAGACCTCCTGTGTGGTTCCGGTTCCCAAAACAGCACAAGCGAAGGAACCAGCCCACTACAGACCTGTCGCCTGACCTCCCACCTCATTAAGACCATGGAAAGGCTCCTCCTTGAACACCTCCACTCTATGGTGAGCCCCACCCTAGACCCGCTGCAGTTTGCCCTACAGGCCCAACATCGGAGTAGAAGACGCCGTCATCTACCTTCTGCAGCGGGCACTCACCCACCTGGAGATGCCGGCAGCGCTGTGAGGGTCATGTTCTTTGACTTCTCCAGCGCCTTCAACACCATCAGGCCAGCGCGCCTGCCGAAGGAAACTGGAGGACGGGAGTGGACGGGCATCTTGCTGCCTGGATTATTGACTACCTTACTAACCGTCCACAGTACGTGCGCCGCTGCTTGGGCTGTAAGTCAAAGGTAGTCTGTAGCACGGGGCACCGGCAGGGCACCGCCCTCTCACCCTTCCTTTTTAACATCTATACCTCGGCCTTCATATATAACACAAACAGCTGCCACCTCCAGAAGTTCTCAGGACGACTCCGCCATCGTGGAGCCGTGGTGTCAGAGAGGGAACGAGCTGGAGTACCGCCGGTCGATCATCGTTGACTTTGTGGACTGGTGTGAGCGCAACCACCTGTGCTTGAACACTAGGAAGACGAAGGAGATGGTGGTCGACTTCAGGAGAAGCACTCAAACACACACACACACACACATTTACTAGTGAACATCCAGGGACAGGACATTGAGACAGTGGACAGTTTCAAGTACCTGGGTGTTCACCTTAACAATAAACTGGACTGGTCCCTGGCAACACCAACGCCCTGTACAAGAAGGGCCAGAGTCGCCTCCACCTTCTGAGGAGACTCAGGTCCTTCGGCGTATCTGAACCTCTGCTCAGGACTTTTTATGACTCTGTGGTAGCCTCTGCAATCCTCTACGCTGCCATCTGCTGGGCCCCGGGCAGCACAGAGCGGGACAGAAAGAGACTGAACAAGCTGGTCAGGAGGGCCAGCTCTGTCCTCGGCTGCCCACTGGACTCTGTGGAGGAGGTGGTAGCAAAGCTCACATCCATCCTGTTCAACAGCTCTCACCCACTGCACCAGACTGTAGAGAAGCTAAGCAGCTCCTTCAGTGGACGACTGAGGCATCCTCAGTGCAGGAAGGAGCGCTACCGCAGGTCGTTCATTCCCACCGCTATCAGACTGTACAACGCCACTTTGTAACTGTCTGTGAAAATACCGGTTATGTGCAATAAAAACCCCGCGCACTTTAATCAACCACATCTACCCCACTGTGAACCATATCAACCCATCTACTCTGCACTCAGATACATTACACTTTAATATAGGCCAGTCTACAAAGTTGCTCCATTCTTTTCTTTTATTGTTTATTAATTTATACTATTTATGTATCTATTTATTTATTTACTTGTATAATATATGTACGTGTGTATGTTTGTACTTGTATCTATTTTTGCACCCCCTACTGATAGTACCTCAAGAGCCTGTAACAGTGAATTTCTCCATTGTGAGATTAATAAAGCTGTATCTGTATCTTATCTTATATGGTCATAGAAATAATAATTTTATGGCTGATCTATCTGAAACATGTAACTGTCAGAAAGAAGAACCATCAATACCATCTGAAGCTATAATATCAAAAATCTCTGAGATTTTCCTTGGGTTACAAGTGACCTGAACAAGTTTGGATTATACTCGCCACACGGATTGGCCGATCCTTTAAAAATTCTATCAACAAATGCAGGACAGATAGATTGACAGATTCTTGGTAAGCAACTGTTTTCTGATTAAAATGAGAAAAAAAATGGCACCCAAATACATATACAGGGATCCCTCACTATTTCACACTTTAACTCATGCAACTTCAGTGCATCATGTTTTTTTTTTTTTTTTTTTTTTTTTTTTTTAATATTCATCCAATTAAAAAAAAAGAAAGGAAGGAAGAATAGGGGAAACAGTTAAGGAAAATGTCACAAAACAAGATCAATTATGCAAAAAAAAAAAAAAAAAAAAAAAAAAAAAAAAATATATATATATATATATATATATATATATATATATATATATATATATATATATATATATATATATATATATATATATATATATATATATATAAACAACACAAAACAAAACAAAACAAACAAAAAAAATAATAAACAACAACCCAAAATCTCCCATCAAAACTAGTTACATTGTTGTGAGGTGCACATCTGAGTGTATACATTTGCATCTGCATCTGTAAGTGTGTGCATTTATATCTTATTTACACTTTGTGCATTAGTTTTTGAATGCTTAATTGTTATTATAAGCATTTATATAATTGAATATGTATTTACACACATTATATATTGTATATGTATTATATACACATATACATGTACGTATACGTCAGTCGGGGGGGGGGGTATTTTGCGGATTTTGGTGGTCGTGTGGGGATCTCGGTCCCAATTAACGGAACGTGAGGGATCCCTGTATATGCCCGGCATCATATATGACCCCATTTGGTCGCTTGAAGGTTATAAATATCTGTGCTTTAAAAATCTACTGGCAACTAACCCAAGCCATCGACCCCAATCTACCTGTTACTACACAATTATCTAATGCACAATTTAATATTGTTGCAGATTTTTCACATTGAATCAATCCATTTGATATGAAGTAGTCAGCCATGTTCTAAAGGTGAGAGACGGAGGAGTGTGACCGAGAGGTTGCCACTTTGATTCCCAGAAATGGGCAAGGGCAGAGTACACCCTGGACAGCTCGCCAGGCCATTGCAGGGTAGAAACACATGGATGGCTTTGCAGCTACATTTGTCACATGTCAGTAATGGTTCTTTTACATGAACCTCACACCAGGTGAGAGACATGGCTGTCCTTTGATATCCCGGTTATAACCGGTTGCACTGGGGTGACAGTGACAATTTGTTGAGAGTGGGACTTGAACCCCCAACCTTAGGATCAGTGATCCAGCACCTTTACCACCAGACCTCCAGTGCCCATACATCTTAAACCTTTTAAATTTCATCCTCATTTCCATCCTGTAGCTTGTTTTCTCTTACTGTAGTCCTGTTGTCTTCCCCTAGTTCCTCTTGCTCAGGAAACATTCAAAGAAAATGTCTTTTTCCATTAACATTCATTCATTTTCTGGACTGCTTAGTCCTAATTAGGGTTGCGAGAAGACTGAGGATGTCTCTGATCAAGGGTGGGTACACAATAGACAACTTGCCAGGCCATCGCTTACATAACCATTAATACTCACATTCACACCTGGGGGTGATTTGGAACAGCCAATTAACCTACTGTGCATGTTTTTGGACTGTGGGAGGAAACCGGAGTACCCGGAAGGAACCATGCAAGCACAGGGACAACATACAGAAACACCCGAGCTGGGAATCGAACCCAGGACCTGCTTGCCGTGAGGCATACATGCTAACCACTACACCACTGTACTGCCTCGATTAATGTATAAAATATAATCATAAAAAATACAATAATATATTCTGGATAGTGCATTTTTTTTTTTTTTTTTTTTTTTTTTTTGGTAAATTAATGAGCAAGCACAGAGAAGAACAGGCTTCCTGGAAGGGCTGCATGCCAGAATATAAATAATCCATCCGTTATATGTTTTAACAAAATATATATATATATATATATATATATATATATATATATATTTTTTTAATTATTTTATTTATCCTGACTTTGTGAACACTAAAAAATTAAAAAGCAAAAATGGCTAATTGATGGTTTGAGGTTTGGATATGTGGGGGCGGGACATATCGAGGTACATAATTTCAGTGCGAAACATTTCAATACTTGCAATTCAAATTCTCATTAATTTCACAATCTGGTGAGACTGTTTTGCTTTCATACTAAACTCCTGGGTGCAGGTTTGCTGCCAACTGCTCGCGTGCCTCGAGGTTGTACGTGTGCTCAGTCCTGGTGTGTGAGGATGGGTTAAATGCAGAGGTTAAATTCACTGTTTACACTGCATGTGCACAATCACAGGGATGTATTTATTGTAATTTTACTGATTTGCTTAAATAATTAATAAGTATGAGGACCAAACAGACACACTGTGTTTCAGGAACTACCGGGTGAAAAATAAATAAATAAATAAAAAACTCAGCTTTTAATATTTTACATTATTTAATGCAAATACTCACCAGCCTTAATGTGTTTTGTTGACATATACTGTGCAAAAAAAACAATTGTAAATGGTGTGTACTTGCAACAAATAATATTATGCACTCATATATATAATATGTGTGTGTGTGTGTGTGTGTGTGTGTGTGTGTGTGTGTGTGTGTGTGTGTGTGTGTGTGTGCGTGTGCATGTGTGTGCTTTCCATTTAGAGCAAAATGCTGCAATGGAAACCTGGCAAATGACATTGAACTAAAATGATGTAGTAAAATAATAATTTATTAAAATAATTTAATTCGATCTTGCTACTCTATAGGGCAGTGGTGGCCCAGTAGTAAAGGTGCTGGATCGCTGATCCTAAGGTTGGAGGTTCAAATCCCACTCTCCACAAGGTTGCCACCCACCCCCCCCAGTTCAGCTAACTTGGATATCAAAAGCCGGCAAAGCTGTCAGAATGTTTCCACCCAGTGATGGCCTGGCGAGCTGTCAAGGGTGTACTCTGCCCTCGCCCAGAGTTGGCTGGGATGGGTGCCAGCCTCCCCGTGACCTTAATTATGATTAATTAATTAGGATGTTATTCTATTATCATGGCTCACAAATATGTACTTACTATAGTTGTGCTTTATACATATACCCCAGTGTATTTATATATTTATATGTAATATAGATGCTGTTTGTTGTTTTTCTTCATCATCATTATTATTATTATTATTATTATTATTATTATTATTATTATTATTATTATTATTATAACTCTAACTCTCAGCAGTACTCTGTGCTGAATTAAAAGATCACTGCAGGGATGAATTAATGACTCCACCCCCACTGTAGTTTTACCACAGGAAGCATCCCATAATGCTACAGGTTGGAACAGGTTGGAACAGGTGTCCCCCTGAGCTGGCAGCTGTAAGGCTATAGTTCTGGCTTTGCAAGATGGGCCCTAGACCAGAACCCTGAAGGCCCCAACAGCGCTCGCGCGCGCACACACACACACACACACACACACACACACACGACAGATTATTACATGTCACACCAGGAGCATAGCAACAATAACAAAACAAAAAAAAAAACAAACAAAAAAAACCAGATAGTTTCAACAAAGCAAAACTGAAGAAAAAATAAAAACAAAACAAAACAAAAATTACCCAAAATGCATTAACCTCTGCCGAGAGTGCAGAACCGTCCGTCACACTGTAGTGAATTCCAGTCCAAAGAGGATTTAAAAGTACAAAGATGATCACTGTAAAGCTTCTTTGCTGTCTCACTTGTCTTTATTTGCTTGAGTGAGCAGCACTCAGTCACTGTGATTTTTCTTTGTCATGAAAAGTTTTTATTTTTTTATTCATACCTCCAAAACCCTGTGAAATTGACGAGCGCATATCCTTAAATGAAAGATGCGTGTAATTGCATTCTCAATTGGAAGGGAAGACAAAAAATTCTGTCATAATTGCATTCTTGAATCTGCCAACTCCACAGAAGTTCATTGTATACGCGATGATCTTTGTTTCCTGTCGTGTTTCACTGCTGCACTAATATTTCTAAGAACGGAATCTCGGACCTATTTTCACCATTTTACCGTCTTTAAGACCAGATATAGCAGCCTGTTCATAGTCCGAGGCACATTGTTTTACTTTCGATAAAAAGCAAAGTTATAGACAACATTTATAAAGACTATTCATTCATTTTCTGAACCGCTTGATTCTAATCAGGGCTGCAGGGAGGCCGGCACCCACCTTAGCCGACTGCAGAGTACACCCTGGGCAGCAACATGCTGATGACTATGCAGCGTATTCTTGACATGCCTCTCATCCCAGATAGTGAAAACATTTGATAACCCAGTTCACTGTACTGGGGGGGGTGCGCACAGGAGTGACCACCAGGCCACCAGTGTCCCCATTCAACTCTGCCATGACCAGAGCTATGTGTAGCTAACAAGATGTTTTTGAAGCAATTCAGATTTTTAGCATACACAACATGAAAAGGAAAATTCACCTGTCATTGTATATTTTCAAGTGAGCAGTGGTGGTGTGGTGGTAAAAGGTGCTGGATCGCTGATCCTTGGGTTGGGGGGGGGTTCGAGTCCCACTCTCCACAAGGTTGTCACTGTCCCCACCCAGTGCAGGTAACTGGGTTATCAAAGGCCGTCCATGTCTCTCACTGTCTATGGTGTGAGGTTCACGTAAAAGAACCATTGCTGACTTTCAACAAGAGAAGCTGCAAAACCGTCAACTTATGAAGACCCCTGTGTACGAAATCCCCGGGTTACGAAAACAATTTCCTGAGTTTCCCTCCCTGAGATACGAAACAACCCCCTCTTACGAAAAGAAATTCAAAATTCAAACGTGCCAATCAAAATTTCACACCACGCGCGAGTTGCTCTCTCATTGGCTGGCCTCCCGGGGGGGAGAGAGAGAGAGAGAGAGAGAGATGGAGAGAGAGAAAGAGAGATAGAGAGAGAGAGGTGTGTGTGTGTGTGTGTGTGTGTGTGTGTGTGTGTGTGTGTGTGTGTTAATAAAAATGTTTCAGAATGGTTTAATTAATAAATATGTTAATAAAATGGTTTAATGAATAATTTTATTTTACTTTTAACACACATTTCATACAAAATTGGTGCACTTTTATCATTTTTAAAGGGTTTATTGGGTTTATACAGTCCAAAGACTGGAGCCTTGGAACGAATTAGGCGTTTAACTAAAATGTAAAATGCGACCCCTACTTACGAAATCCCCACAATACGAAAAGGGCTCTGGAACGGATTCATTTTGTAAGTTGGGGGCCAACTGTGTGTGTGTGTGTGTGTGTGTGTGTGTGTGTGTGTGTATATATATATATATATATATATGGATACATCCAGAGCACACTGTGTTTTATATATATAAATGGATATATAAATATATATATAAATGGATATATAAATTTATATAGATAAATGGAGTTTCAATAGAAAGTCTTTGTCCTGTCCTTTTATTTTTGTGTATGTATATATATATATATATATATATATATATATATATATATATATATATATATATATATATATATATATATATATATATATATATACAGTGTGCTCTGGATGTATCCACAGTAGTGGAAGAAGAGCATTTTGAATAAATTCTAAGTGTGGAAGCATGTGCATCAATAACAGAAAAGCATAGTGTCTAATTCTTGTCATGTCCTCCATTAGGAGGGGGAGAGCTGCACAGCCAATCAAATGCAAGTTTCATTTATGAAATCAAACATAAAACAATCTTTACTAGCTAGGAATTTCTCTAATGTTTTATAGCAATGAACCACTTCAACTGTAAACTATATTCTGCAGACCCTCTGGGTACTAATTCATTTTACAAACATAATTTAAAATTCATGGTATTGAAGCTGGGATTGATGGTTGATTCCCCATAATCCCTGAGGTTAACAGGCATAGATGGATGGAAAGATAGACTGATGAATGGATGGATGGAGCTTTTAACTGACAACATGTCCATGTTGACAAAAGATAAGAACTGATTTCTTTTTGTATTTTTGAAGGGAGAAGACATCACCTGTGAAAGGTTAATGCCTCAAGACGAACGTCTCCTTGTGTGAAAAATTTCAGGCTGATAGCTTCTGTTTTAATGATGCTTTTGGCATTAACACGAGATCTGAGTCTCAGAATGATGATGTCATTGCCTGTGAAGTGGGAAACTGTATAAGCACCAGGATAAATATATTTAAGCTTGAACACCTGGAATACTAAAAGAAATTGTGTTTACAGTTGTACCTCACTTTACGAAAGTCTCACCAAATGAAAAATTCACGTTATGAAACGCATCTTCCTAAAATTTTTGGCTCTGGATACGAAACAAATTCACGTTATAAAAGGGCGATCTTAAAAATTCAAATGTGCCATTCAAATATTACACGAGTTGCTTTCCCATTAGCTGTCTCCCAACACCCACTGGCCTCCCATTGGCTAGGAGGGACCTGAATCTCCATAATACTACTGTACCCATAATGCTTTGTGTGTACCTTCGACCCATTGTTCGTCACACGCGTGAAGGAGAGTTGCACTGTTGGTTTGTGAGTTATTTTGAGTGTGCTCATTGCAGCATTATTTTTCGTTATTAATCATGAGCCCCAAAAAAATGATTCTCGGTGAGACTGAAAAGAAGAAGCGGGCTCCGTTATCAATAAAAGTAAAACAGGAGATGATAAACAAATATGAAAGTGGGATTCGGTTGGGTGAAATCGCAAAGGAGTATGGCCGAAGCCCTCTACAATCGGGACGATATTGAAACAAAGACGAGGTTGTCACTGAACGACAAATGGGGAGACTGTTATTCCTTTGGATAAAGGAGAAAACAATTGCCGGAGACGGTGACGGAGACGATTATTTCGGAAAAAACAACTGCCATATTTAAGGACCTTGTGAAGGAGGTAATTTTTCTTTTACTTTTAACACATATTTCATACAAAATTGGTGCACTTTTATAATTTTTAAAGGGTTTATGGGGTAGTATTGGGGGCCTTGGAACGAATCACTGTCTTACATGTAAAATGCGGTTCAATTTACGAAAAATGCAGGTTATGAAAAAGGCGCTGAAACGGATTAATTTCGTAAAGTAAGCTACCACTATACAGCTATTGTCCTCTATGCGAATATGGGACTTGATGATGTCACTATTCTACGATTCAGTTTTGAAATAACCGCACAAAAAATAAATAAAATAGTAACTATCAGTCGAGATTTTGCACAGAGACAGATTTTAATAAACATGATTTATTGGGATGAACTTTTAAAAAGTGCTCTCTTCTCCTAAAAGTGTGATTTAAACCATTTTAATTCAAATTAATGCCATTAATTTTCTGAACTGCTCAATCTTAGTTTGTTTGGGTCACAGGAAGGCTGGTGCCCATCTCAGCTGAATCTGGGTGGGGGTGAGGCAGTGAACTCTCGAATGTGTGTGAACTCTTGAAGTGAAAGTGAATACTTGCAATGTTTTTTTTTTTTTTTTTTTTTTTTTCTTCCTTTTATATGCATCTCACCACAGACAGTGAGAGCCATGATTGCTTTTTGTTAACTCGGTTAGCTGCACTGAGGGGACACATTGACAGTGAGGCTTGAACCCTTGACCTCGGGGTCAGTAATCCAGCACCCGTTTAATTCAAGTGACCTGGCAAAGTAAATAGCATAAATATTAGAACTCATAATAAGAAATCAGAACAGAATAGATTGTGAATTAGGATTTCTTTTAGTTGAAGCTATGTTCAAAGCTACAAACACTGAACTTTTTACCGCAATGACATAATGTCTCAATCTAGACAGATTCTAAATGTTCTCAAGTGTTTAAAAGGTAATCGACAGTAATCAAATTACTCTTGCTTTATCTGCGGCTTTGAGACCAGTTTGTGTTTCACTCTTTTCAACATCAGTCAAATTATGCTGAAAGTAGGTGTAATTATTGAGCGTGTCACACTCTCTGACAGAAGTAACAAGGAAGGACTGCCATTGCTGACAACTATTTAGCATGTTTTTTCCTGGAAAAAAACACAAGTTTGTTGAATTGTGAGAATTTTAAAATATTGAGTCTTTATATAGACTAGGATCCAAAATTCTGTGACCACACTGAAAGTTGTGCTTGTGTGTATCTATCTATCTATCTATATATATATATATATATATATATATATATATATATATATATATATATATATATCTATATATATATATCTATATATATATATATATCTATATATATATATATATATATATATATATATATATATATCTATATATATATATATATATATATATCTATATCTATATATCTATCTATATCTATATATATATATATATATATATATATATATATATATATATATATATATATATATATATATATATATATATATATATATATATATATATATATATATATAGAGAGAGAGAGAGAGAGAGAGAGAGAGAGAGAGAGAGAGAGAGGATTTTCTGAGTAGATCCTTCCGTAGGAGAGTGCTCAATACTTTTTGGAAGAGCAAATAACAATAAAAATAAAAGGACAGGACAAAGACTTTCTTCTATAATCACCCGAAGAGAGAGGATGGTTTCACCACCCCTCGAAACAGATCTGTAGTGATAAATGGAGTTTCAATAGAAAGTCTTTGTCCTGTCATTTTATTTTTATTATATATATATATATATATATATATATATATATATATATATATATATATATAGGGAGAGAGAGAGAGAGAGAGAGAGAGAGAGAGAGAGAGAGAGAGAGAGAGAGAAAGAGATTTAGTGGCCTGGTGGTCAGGTGCTGGATTTACTGGTCCTAAGGTTGGAGGTTCAATCCCCACCATCACCTGGTTGTCATTGTCCCCCCTCAGTGCAGCTGACTGGGTCATCAAAGGCCGGCCATGTCTCTCACTGTCGGTGGTGAGAATCATGTAAAAGAACCACTGCTGACTTTCATCAAGAGTAGCTGCATTGCTGTCACTGTGTTTCCTATCTGCGATAGCCTGGCAGGCTGTCCAGGGTGCTGCCCGCAACTGAGATGTGCACCCACTGGCCTCCCCATGACCCTAATTTGGATTAAGCTGTTCAGAATATATATATTTATATTCTCGAAACTGTAGTCATCAGTCAATTTAAGAAACACGAAGAAGAAGTCAGACAGGCTGCTGTGGTCTCAAAGGGGCACAAAGTTTTGGTGAAGTTATGTAGACATGCCTCGCACTTCAGAAGCTGAAGGATTGTAAGGTTTTCAGGAAGGTCGAACTGTGGCTCAGTAAGTGAGTGGCATCAGCCAGTGACAAATAGATGACAATTTGAATATTCCTCTGTCAGTGGTTAAGAAGTTCAACAGTGAAGCTAAGACCACCATGGATTCATAACCAGGTCGACCTGGACCATCAAAAACACGCCTCACTCCATGAAGAGAGCAGAAGAGAATAAACCCCAAACATCAAAACCAACTCAAAAACTCATTTATTCATTCATTTTCTCTCTTGTTTAAGACTAATTAGGGTCATGGGGAGGCTGGCACCCATTTCAGTTGACTCCGGGTGATGGGGGCTACATACTGGACAACTCATCAGGCCATTGCAGGGCCAAGACACACAACTCTTCACACTCACACTCACACCTGGGAGTGATTTGGGACACTTAAAATAAACACTGCAAATTTTTGACCAGCCTTTGAAGGTGTACCTTTCCTTTGCACAGAGTGGACTGAGATAGTCTCCAGCCTTTCCGCTCCCCTTTAAGATTAAGCAGTTTGGCAAATGGATATTCCAATGTAACAAGGTATGGACACTCCCTGTGGAAGGAAATCACCTTAGACCAGTCTGTCCAGAATGTATTTATTTATTTATTTGGTCTTAAATACTGATTATGTAATCCGTGTAAATTAGTGTGATCATGATTCCTGGAATGACTGCTTACCTGATTTTATTTCAGGGCAAGATGCCCATGATATCTGCTATTTAAAAAAAAAAAAAAAAAAAAGCATGGAGTGCCACTATTTATGGTCACATTGGAACATGAGTGATTTTCCTTTCAGCTTTTTCCCTTTATCAGGGGTCATCACAGTGAATGATTTGCACATTTGATTTGGCGTAGGTTTTTAGATCAGACGCCCTTCCCGACACAACCCTTTAGCAAGGGACAGAAACACACTGATGGCCTTGCAGCTACTCTGTACGAACGTCAGCAATGGTTCTTTTACATGAACCTCTCACCATAGACAGTGAGAGACATGGCCCACCTTTGCTAACTCAGTTAGCTGCACTGGGGGTGCTATGGGGGGGGGGGGGTGCTGTGGTAGTGACAACCTTGTGGAGAGTGGGACTCAAACCCCCAACCTTAGGATCCAGCACCCTATACCACTAGACCACCACTGCCCCACACATTGGAACATGACTGGGGTACAAAAACAAGACAGGATGCATCCAAGAGAGAAAACTTGTAGAAATCATGTTTTCAAGTTCAGCAAGATCCCCTAGGATGTCGAATCAATATCTGCCCACTCTGATCAGGTCTGCTAAGCTCTACAACACTATACTGTGAGTCGCATGTCATATCACAGTTGGCATCAAATCATAATTCTGTATATCATGATAAACATGGAAAAAAAAATTGACAGTCAAAAATTTTGCGACAATAAACATGGTCATCAAGATTCCATCAAGTTATCGCAAGATCATCATGATTTGCTCCGACAACCCCCACCACCACCACCACCCCACACCCATCACCACCACCATCACCACCCCAACTCTGTGTGATACTCTGAAGGCAAGGAGCTTGGCTGATGAGAGGTTAAGTTGAGCATTCTTAACATCACATTTGTCAAACTAATTATTTGTCTTTATTATTTTTTTAAACCCCTCCAACAAAACTACTTGCATTTTTATGTGAGGTATGCATCTGAGTGTGTGCGCGCACGCCTCTTACATAATTATACATTATTTTTGAATGTTTAATTGTTATTATAATCATTTGTGGGCAGTGGTGGTCTAGTGGTATAGGGCGCTGGATCGCTGATCCAAAGGTTGGGGGTTCGAGTCCCACTCTCCACAAGGTTGCCACTGTCCTCCCCAGTGCGGCTAACTGGGTTATCAAAGGCGGGCCATGTCTGTCACTGTCTATGGTGAGAGACATGTAAAAGAACCATTGCTGGCTTTCGTAAAGAGTAGCTGCAAAGCCGTCAGCGTGTTTCAGTCCCTTGCTATAAAGGGTTGTGACAGGAAGGGCATCCGACGTAAAAACCCCTGCCAAATCAAACGTGCGAATCAGATGATTCACTGTGGCGACTCCCGAGTAAAAGGGAAAAAGCCGAAAGGAAGACAGACAGACAGAATTGTTATTATAATCATTTATAGCGTTGGATATGTATTTATTGATATTATATACACATATACATGTACACATATGTCAGTCGGGGGGGGGGAGATCCTACTTCGTGGAAATCGGTGGTCACAGGGGGGTCTCGGTCCCCATTAACTGCAGAAAGTGAGGGATCCCTGTAGTACACACGTCTCTTGTCAGGGCATAGCGGTTAGCACGTTTACGCCACAGCAAGAAAAAAGAACTGGGTTCAGTTCTGAGCTCAGGTGTTTCTGTGTGGAGTTTGCATGTTCTTCCCGTGCTTGCTTTGGTTTCCTCTGGGACCTCTGGTTTCTCCCCACAGTCCAAAAGCATGCACAGTACATTAATTGACTGTTCCAAGTCACCCCTAAGTGTGAGGGTGGATATTTGTGTGAGAGTTACGTTGCGACGGTCGGTCTGGTGAGCTGTTCAGGATGTACCCCAACATTGCCCAGATTTGGATGAGATAGGTGCCAGCCTCCCCATGACCCTAGTTAGGAATTAGCAGTTCAGAAAGTCACTTAATGAATGAACACGACCCTCTTCCTGGATCCGCAAACAAAGATCTGTATTACTGGTCTGCATTCATCTTTCACACACTCTCAATGAGCAGCATTAATACACATTCAGAATCAAAAATGAAATGATATACAGTATATTTTCAGGGGGGAAAAAAAATATACCACAATAACTGTAATAAACCCCAAGTGCAGCTAATTGGGTTATCAAAGACCGGCCCTGTCTCTCACTGTCTATGGTGGGAGGTTCATGTAAAAAAAAAAAAAAAAAAACATTGCTGACTTTCGACAAGAGAAGCTGCACAGCCGTCATCGTGTTTCTGTCCTGCGCTGGCCAGGTGAGCTGTTCAGGGTGTACCTTTCCGTCGGCTGGAGTTGGCTGGGATGGACACCAGCTTCCCTGCGACCCTAATTAGAATTAAGTGGCACAGAAAATTAATGAATGAATGAATAACTGTAATAAAGTTGAATCTAAATTATTTCAGATTCATGATTTTGAAGAGGAGGGCAGTGGTGGCCTGGTGGTAAAGGTGCTGGATCACTGATCCTAAGGTTGGCGGTTCAAGTCCAACTCTCCACAAGGTTGTCACCATCCCCCCAATGCAGCTAACTGGGTTATCAAAGGCCGGCCACGTGTCTCATTGTCTATGGTGAGAGGTTCATGTAAAATAACCATAGCTGACTTTCGAAAAGAGAAGCTGCATAGCCGTCAGTATGTTTCTGCCCTGCGATGGCCTGGTGAGCCTCACCTGGAGTCGGCTGGGATGGGCACCAGCCTCCCTGCAACCCTAATTAGGATTAAGCGGTTACAGAAAATGAACTGATGAAGATGAACTAGTAATGTCTGTCGCAAACTACTTCTTACATCACATGGCATGTATCACATTACACTTCGCCATGCACTGACTGTAAATGCATCTATTCCACCCATGTCCATTTGCTTTTTGTGGTTTTAGGAAAGCAGAACTGTCATTCTTTCTGCTTTGTTTCTTTTGTGCTTCTACATCACGGTGTAAAAGGTGAGCTAGCTGTGCCTTCTCGATTCAAAAATCTTTCTCCTGCCTAAAAGAGCCTAGAAACAGATAATCCACCTTTCACAGGTACTGCCACCAGACAGAGAGAATGACCGCAGGTGGGGAATTAATTTGCATAATGCAAGGCGGAAATGTACGATATCTGCTGAAGTGATAACCTTGTCATCTGGGTGATGTTGCTTCTCTTCAGGCAATGTGACAGCAGCCGGTGCTCCGTAATAATTTTGTTATGATCTTCAGGGCTCTGAGAGGAAATGTGACTGGATTATTCCTCAGCCATTCCTTTTCCTCTCTTCTTCTTCTTCTTCTTCTTCTTCTTCTTCTTCTTCTTCTTCTTCGAAAAAAATCAACCAAAAAAATAAATGTTATTGACAAGGCGTATTGATGGTATCCAAGTCAAATACAGGTCAGAATGATCAAGGTAACCTTCCGAAATTGCAGATTTTCTTCATTTATTTATTTATTTATTTATTTAACTTTTTTTTTTTTTTTTTTTTTTGGGGGGGGGGTGTTCTTAAAAAGTGAAATCAAATTATCTTCGAGTCACTGTTTCTTTCAAAAATAGCAAGAGATTGAATTACAGTCTGTTTGATAAATTTTAATTTGTTTTCAGGTTAATTAAGGTCTTCTATTTTTTTCCCCGAGGTCTTATCACCATAGCAACAACCTTCAATGTAAGAAAACTAAAGATGAATGAGCCAGATGAGAGCAGGATGGTAAGTGGGTTTCGAGAGAATAAATAATGATTCTATTTAAAAAGCAAGGTAAATTTAATTTCCACAAATTAGTCGAAACAGACAATGACGCCATAAAGCTTTCTGAGCAGGCCATAAGAAATTGTGTTCTTGTTTAATTGTTTAATTAGAGTTTAGTCATAGAGAGCATGGTCACACGGTAGTATCGGCGTTAGCGCGCTAGCCTACACAGCAAGAAGGTCATGGGTTTGAACTCCATACCCGACATTGGCTATTTCTATATGGAGCTACCATGTTCTCCCTATCCTGAGGTTTCCTCTGGGTTCTCTAGGTTCCTCCAAGTTCAAAGACACATTAGGCCAATTACCTAACTTGGATTGCCTGTAGGTATTTTCATAAATGGTTGTTTATGTGTTTTAGCCCTGCAATGGTCTGTCCGCCTATTAAGTGTGTACCCCACCTTTTGCCCAGAGTCAGCAATGTTTGAGAGGTGTAAGGGGCTCTGGATAGAGATAGTACACTTGTATTCCCATAGTTGCACCCTCTCCCTCGTAGGGTTGATGGACAACCAGTTCTCATTCATCACTCAAACCTCTCATGTGCTGGCTCCAAGTGCCACACCCAGGTATACCGTCTCAGCTGATGGACCAAACCATGTGAGGGAAAGGGAATAAACCTTCAAATCCACAGTGGGGACCCGCAGACGGTTCAGTGCTACAAGTAACACCATTCCAGCATCTCCCGTATTCCTTTGGACCTCATCAGCAAAGCAAATCCTGACAATTGGGCCACCCAGGACCTCCATAGCCCAGGTTTTGCACCCTGGAGAGGATTCTCCAGCGCCACTATTTTTTTGGCAGTGGTGGCCTGGTGGTTAAAGGTGGTGGATCAATGATCCCAAGGTTGGGGGTTCAAGCCCCACTCTCAACTGGTTGTCATTGTCCCATCCCGTCCCCCTCCCCC
Organism: Plotosus lineatus; assembly: GCA_024760905.1. Taxonomy (NCBI): domain Eukaryota; kingdom Metazoa; phylum Chordata; class Actinopteri; order Siluriformes; family Plotosidae; genus Plotosus; species Plotosus lineatus. The sequence goes on from CM045733.1 coordinate 13,839,673, forward strand.
CAGTGCAACTAACTGTGTTATCAAAGGCCGGCCATGTCTCTCACTGTCTATGGTGTGGAGTTCATGTAAAAGAACCATTGCTGACTTTCGACAAGAGTAGCTGCAAAGCCGTCAGCTTGTTTATGTTCTGCAATTGCCTGGCAAGCTGTCCAGGGTGTACTCTGCCCTCGCCCAGAGTACCATGAACAGCGTGAACCCCATTGGCTCTCGAGACAGAAGGGTGCCAACAACAGCAACAGCTATGTTTGAATAATGAATGAACAAACCTATAGAAATCTAAATCAATGTATTCTCATTATAACTTATGGAACGAATACTTACCAGCAAACATAGCAGAGTTATAGATATAAAATATGTTACTTTTTTTTTTGTTTCTCTGATGAACCCTTAAATAGACCTTGAGCGAATCCTTTCAAGCATTTCTCTGCCAGAGTAGATAGATCTGAGTAGAGCTGCATTAGGACGATAATGACACTTAATTCTCAAGAAGAATCCTTCAAATCCCTGAAATTATATGAATATGCAATGAATCATAACACTATTTGTGTGTAGGTTGGCATGGAATTTAACAAAACACTCACAAAAGTATTCATATGCAGATTATCAGCTCTTGGTTCAGTATATGATGTTTTGGCGAGCATTGGTTCTTGGCGTCATAATAATATTTAAGAATTAGAATTAGAATCCATCTCTTCCATTGGGATCCCTAAATTCGATCGATCCAGCTGTGAGATGACTCTCCAGTAAGTCCTGGGTCTTATTCAAGTCTATCCTTTGTTTGATACCTCAAATGGATCAACGGGTTCCTTGAATCGAAGGCGCAGCATCTCCATGCTAAGGTTCTATTTGCTGATCATGGTCCTCATCAGTATTTACGTCCCAATTTGTTTTTGAGTATAGTTGGGCATAGTCTCCAGTAAATAGATTACTTCATCCAGAATTAAGCTCCTCCTTCAGCAGTGCAGTCTGGTAAAAGGATATCAACAATAACATTAAGGTGGACAGTAAATTATGGGGTTCAGTCAGGGGTTCACCAAGTTTAGATGTCCTCGGTAAGACTATTTATTTGATTTCTTCCAAGATACCTTAGATCAGGAGTCCCCAATATTTTTATCACCGCGGACCGGTCAACGCTTGACAATTTTACTGCAGACCGGGGGCTGAGGGGTGTCATAGATTGTTTATATTGTAAATATAATTTATTTATGTAAATTATTATTATTATTGTTATTGGGGCAGTGGTGGTCTAGTGGTATAGGGCGCTGGATCGCTGATCCAAAGGTTGGGGGTTCGAGTCCCACTGTCCACAAGGTTGTCACTGCCCCCCCCCCCCCAGTGCGGCTAACTGGGTTATCAAAGGCGGGCCATGTCTGTCACTGTCTATGGTTGTGATGCATGTAAAAGAACCATTGCTGGCTTTCGTAAAGAGTAGCTGCAAAGTCGTCAGCGTGTTTCTGTCCCTTGCTAAAAGGGTTGTGACAGGAAGGGCATCCGACGTAAAAACCTCTGCCAAATCAAATGTGCGAATCAGATGATTCGCTGTGGTGACTCCCGCGAATAAAGGGAAAAAGCCGAAAGGAAGACATTATTATTATTATTATTATTATTATTATTATTATTATTATTATTATTATTATTAATGATAATGATGTTAATGATGATAATAATAATAATAATAATAATAATAATAATAAGCACTCCATGAATGTTATTTTTCGACAGCTGAAATAAAGTTGGTTGGGAAGTAGAACTTGAACTTTTCTAAAAAAAACAAAAAACAAACAAAACAAAAAAAAAACAGGTGCACCAGCTGTGAGAATGAAGGCTCAGGCTCAGTCTCACTCAAAATCCCTGCTATTGTTTGAAACATGTCCAACTCGCCTCTGTTCCTGTACCGATCCCATGGGGGTTACATTTTAGCGCTCAAATGACCGACATGTAACCGAGAGAATCCGGTCATTTTTCAAAATAAAAGATTTTTCAAAAATAAAGATAATTCAGAATCACATAATAAATAAAACGGAAATAATGAATTATTTCTTTTGCGGACCGATACCAATTGACCGGTTGAAAGAGGTTTGGGGGGGCTGCCTTAGATGTTCATTACTGTCAGTTGTCTCTCCTTTTGCCATTGACAAGAATTTCTAATCAACAAAATATTTCTGTGTGGAGTTTGCATGTTTTCCTCCTCTCCAAGTTTCCTCTGGGTGCTCTTGTTTCCTCCCACAGTTCAGAGACATGATGTACACAAGGCTAAAGAGCTAATATAGAGTGCATGTAAGTGTAAGTGTAAATGGTTCTGTATGTGCTTTAGCCCTGCAATGGTGTGGTAACCTGTTCAGGGTGTACCCCCAACTTTCCTCTAGAGTTAGCTGGCTATATACTTGATACATCCTGGTGCAACTAGAATTTGGAATTACCAGTGACCTAAAGTGAAAAGCAAGTGAGTTTTGTCTTCAAATAATATTTGTATTTTTGAACTTACACGACATCAAAATGCAAAGTTGTCCTCTATGAGTTCAACAATGCTGCTTTGCATATTAATACACTTCCTATGAAGGTAACACAATGAAATGTCTCTCAGGCTCACACTCAAAGATCAAGACACATGTTTGAAAGAGGCAGTTGCATTGTACCCATTAATCTGGTGAATCAAAGCCCTCCCTCGTGTTCATTGGTTGTGGAATGTGCACGCCATTCAGAAGTGTGTGTCTCTCTCCAACTTAGGTATATCTACATGCCTGGAAACCTGAGCTCTCACAGAAACCTGTTTTCTGTTAGGTTGACAAACTAATCAGATCAGTGAAAGAGATGCCATCCATTCATTCATTTTCTGAACCACTTAATCCTAATTTGGGTTCCGGAGAGGCTGGCGCTTATCACAGCCAACTCCAGGCGAAGGCAGTGTACACCCTCGACAGCTTGCCAGGACATCGCAGGGCAAAAACACACTGGCAGCGATGCAGCTACTCTAGTTGAAACTCAGCACTGGTTCATTTACATGGCTCACACCATAGACAGTGAGAGATATGGCCGGCCTTTGATAACCCAATTAGATGCACTGGGAGGACAGCAATGACAACCATTGACAGTAGAGCTTGAGCCCCCAACCATAGGATTGGCAATCCAGCACCTTACCACCAGGTCACCATTGGTCTTCTGAAGTTTTAATTTTCCTAAAAAAGCAGAGGCATCATTCCATGTGCAGCACTGTCCATGTCCATGTCATGCAGTCCTGATCATGGCTATCAAATAACTTCAAAAGGACAAAAACATACAGAACAGTAAAGGTCTGATAGAGAACCTTGAGGAATACCGGATGCCAGAGACTTGCTTGAATAGGCTGCATCTTTTGCCCTAAAAGATTGCGTTGAAATTCATAATAATGGTGGAGCCATTCTAACAAAAGTGTGTCAGTAGTTTCAAAGGAAGATGGTCCAACAATGACCAGAACTATCTCTTATTTAATGTCTACGTGAGAGAGAAGTAAAATTGTCTGTCTGTAGACAACATTTTTGCAAGTAAACTCTCTCCAAGGCGGTAGTTAATAGTTTGAGTAAGAGCAACTGGTTCAAGTATCTTTTTGACAGGAATGCAATATCTGTAACAGGCCGGTAGCATAACAACTCACCTCAATTAGTTTGCAGATGTTTTAAATGATTACTTGAAACCAATCAATGAAACATTACCTTCTTTAAGGGAGATAGGGGGAAAATCCAGAGTTAAAAGCTGATTATTTTAACAGTGATAGGAGTGACTAAAAAAATACGGGTGTTAGTATTTGATCCTAACAACATGACTTTTATGGGAACTGGTCGACCACATCAAAGACATATTTCTAAGTCACACTGAAGAATTCCTTGAAAGCTCTCTTGCATGGTGCTTCCTCCAGAGGAATAACAAGGTCAACAGTAGCGAAGCCTGAACACAACAAGCGCCCACACATTTCTAAAAATATTTTAATTAAAACAGCAGATGAAAGAATGAACATGGAACTCAATGGACTGACTGAACTAGACTTGAAGAACCCATTAATTAGTTGACATAGCACATTCCTGTCAGATTCGTGTATCCTATTAAAGTAGTCATATGTTTTCGCTTTATCTAATCTAGCTTTGTAGACTTCACACCTCTGCGAATAGACAAGATGATGGGTTTTTATTTATTTATTTATTTATTTATTTATTTATTTTTCATTTTTCTTCATTTTTCCCTATCACATGACCAAAGAGGGGCAGTGGTGGCCTAGTGGTATAGGGCACTGGATCGCTGATGCTAAGGTTAGGGGTTCGAGTCCCACTCTCCACAAATTTGTCATTGTCCCCCCAGTGCAGTTAACTGGGTTATCAAAGGCCGGCCATGTCTCTCACTGTCTATGGTGCGAGGTTCATGTAAAAGAACCATTGCTGACCTTAGACAAGAGTAGGCTGCAAAGCTGTCAACGTGTTTTTGCCCTGCGATGGCTTGGCGAGCTGTCCGAGGTGTACTCTGCCTTTCCCTGGAGTCAGCTGGGATGGGTGCCAGCCTCCTCGCGACCCTAATTAAGATTAAGTGGTTATAGAAAATGCTGATGACCAAAGGGGCAGTGACACACAATGCTACCACTTGCGTCTTTTCAAACTGCTGTGCATGTGTGTTGGCGGTGGTCTAACACACTCAGAAGGAAAGCACTATACGCCTCCTCGTATTAGCTTAGAGAAACACATGATTGGCTGGTGATTGCTGTGAGTGACACGGAAGGGAGTCCATGCCATCCCTTCCCTCCATGAGAGCTCAACCAATTAACTTGATCAGCCTCAGATGGCTGTAGCCTTCAAACTTGTGATCTTCAGGTTGACAGTCAAGCACCTTGAGGCTGCATCACTTGGGATTATGTTGATGGATTTTAAAGCATGATGATTGAAACTGAGGTTTATATTTGTACTTTTCATTTTTAAAATAGTGCCTATGTAATCCAAAATAATGGGGCATCCGGGTGCAGAATACTTTTGCAAAACTATACCTGACTTGGCATAACATTAACATCTCAGTCTAATGGAATGTGCCATGTATTATCATGTTAAGTCTCTTTCTAAGACAAATGTGGCAGAGGTACATCCAAAGTGCAAACAACATAGAGGTCGTCTCTGGCGAGATCTATTATAATACCAACGGAAGTAGAAGATAGGCTCTGGTCATGTTAATCACTTACAGGATTAAGGGTGGGGCCATTGTTATAAGCCAACAGAGTCAATCAAATCCAAGAATTTCACACCATCACAATCTTTAATGTCTGCAACATAAAAGTTGTAGCTGTCGATAACCAAATGATGTTCAGGTTGACAGTTACTGATTCAATCAACAAGATTTTTTTCAGAGAAACATTGAAGTTCTGAGCTAGTTTTGGTTGCATGGCGTCGTGTGGGTGTGTGGGGAGTGGGGTGTGGGGTGGGTGTGTTGATCTGGGCATGGCAACATGATGAAAGTCCACTTTACGAGAAGTCAACGAAATAATCACAAATCCTGGAGATTTATAAGCAGACACTGGATTTTCTCTAATCTCAAAGCCTTTCTTGAATAAGAGACATATTCCTCTACGAATCCTGGGAAAAGAAATAAATTCATAACTGAGAAGAGTATTTCTATGATTTTTACCAATATTGAACTCTAACTAGAAGGGAGTCCAGATTTCTGTGAGAACTAAGATGTCCAGGCATGTCGATATATAATAAGAGCAAGGACAGTTTGGCCACAAAGTTGAAAAGAAATGAGTAAGTGTCGTAACTTTGTGTATGTTGTTTTAAAGCTTATAGCGAGTACAATTTGTACCCTTGTCTGCCCGCAGCTGCACCCTCTCTCGTAGGGTTGATGGACAACCAGTTCTCATCCATTTCCCAAAGCTCTCACATGCTGACTCCAAGCGCCACACCCCAGTAAACGGTCTGAGATGACGGGCTAAACCATGTAAGGGAAAAAGAGTAAACCTTCAAATCTGGAGTGAGGACCCAGAGATGGTTCAGTGCTACAAGTAACACTGTTCTGGCATCTCCTGCAGCCAAACTGAAGCCAAATGTCATGCTTTGCATTTCTTTGGACCCCGTCAGCAAGGCAGAGAGGGGGATCCTTACAATTGGGCTACCCAGGATCTCCATATTCTGGCCCAGGCTTTGCGCCCTGTAGAGGATACTCCAGTTCCACTGTAAAGACCCCAGTGCAGCTTACTGGGTTATCAAAGGCCGGCCATGTCTCTCACTGTCGATGGTGTGAGACATGTAAAAGAACCATTACTTGTTTTCGACAAGAGTAGGCTGCAAAGCCGTCTGGGTTTTCTGCCTGCGATGGCCTGGCAAGCTGTACTCTGCCCTTGCAAGGAGTACCATGAAATGATCCATGGCGTGACCCCCCATTGTCTCTCGAGACAGAAGGATGCCAACAATGAGGTTTAAATAGCTTATATTGCGTGGAAACTAAACCTGATTCGCATATACCAGAATATAAATTGCAGGGAGGGCTGGCACCTATCTCAGTCAACTCTGGGGGAGGGCTCTAATTAGTAAGACGATTTTTATTATGCTAAACAATCAACAGTCCACCATATGGCTGGTTGAATAGTGTGTCTCTGTGTCTTCAGTCTGCATGTTGGTCTGCAAAACATTTTAACCTTTGAAAAAAAATGAAAAGAAGCATAAAATGTACTCCTGTCTCACTTTTCTATACCAGTATAGTACTAGCATAAAATGCATCCAGTATGAATTGGTGCATTGATTACAATGGAATATTATCGAAGTGAAAGACGGTCATCAGGCAGGCGACTCAAAAGTGCCTCTGAAACGCTGTCTGGTGTAAATTGATCTTTAGATGTCTGGAGTTTTATCTCCCTAAACTTTGAAAGAAACTATTAAACGATGAAAAAGTAAATTGTCCCCATTCTACTTTTACATTCTGTGTAGTTTATGCCAGGTAGGTATGGTTTTGCAAATGTCTGTTTTGCTGATGAGGATCAAGCTGATGTAGTTTTCATTTTTTGTTTATTTTTTTTTTTTAATTTTTAATTTTCCCCCAAACCACATCCAAAATATTCTGCACATTACCTGTCCCATAAAATAGAATGGTGCTAGTACTGCGGCATTTCAAAAAAAAAAAAAAAAAAAAAAAAAAAAAACCTCACAGGATCCTGTTTGTGCTCACTGAGATGTTAACATTACAGTTGAGTGCCATTTCCCTCTAGAGCTACCATGCATACCTGCACATAGCAGGCTTTTTTTTCTTTCTTTTTTCTTCTTCTTTTTTTTTTTTTTTTTTTTGTCCCTGTGCAGTTAATAGGGTTGTCAAAGGTCGGCCATGTCTCTCACTGTCTATGGGGTGAGGTTCATGTAAAAGAACTATTGTTGACTTTCAACGAGAGTAGCTGCATAGCCGTCAGTGTGTTTCTACCCTGCGATGGCCCGGCAAGCTGTCCAGAGTGTATTCTGCCCTTGCCTGGAACTGGCTGAGATTAGCGCCAGCTCCCTGAGACGCTAATTAGGATTAAATGGTTCATAAAATGAATGAATGGATAAGTTACAGGACCTGATTTTACCATAATTACTGATAAAAAAGCATCCACAAAACATAGTTATATTTTATTTATATAATTATAATAATAAAATTAATTAAATATTTTCAAGTGCATGTGTGTGTGTGTTTGTGTTTGTGTGCCAGAAAGTGACTGTATGGCGCTTGCCACTCACAGGACCCTATCAGGACCCATATGCTTTCACATATAACAATTACAATTGTTATACAACATAACAATTTAGAAATTAAATACTCATTAATAATTTTCTTAAACCCACCCATGTTCGGTGGTGGGCTGACAGAATGTGTGCAGGGAGAGAATTCCATAATCTGCATTTCCTCAGCATGTATGAGCATAGACAAAGCTGTGTGAGAGACCTGGGGATAGTTGCATCGTATGGATATGCAGTCGCAGATTATTTTGTTGTCCGAGAACAACAGACCAGTGGGGAAGAATAAAACCAAGCTCCAAGGATGGCTTAAAAAAGTTTGTAAAAAAAAAATGCAACGAGTTGCGACATCCTTCCTGTGCTCCAAGGGGTAAATATCAACTTTGATGGGGCCATCAATTCTCGATAGGTGCAGGGCTTTCTACAGAAGTATTTTAATAAAGCTGAGAGCAGTGCTGTACACTCCTCACTGGGTGATGCGTATTCTGTAGGGGGTCTCGGGTAAAGCTTGTAGACTGCAACTCTTGCTTTTAAAGGGAGAAGGTCCCTTGACTAGTTTAGGATGTAGTGCTGCTTTTCCGTTTTCTTGACTCGTGACGTACTGCGTCCAGGAAGGAGTGCAAGTGATGTCCACTCCGAGTAGCGTGATGCTCTTGTTAGTTTTCTGTTCTGTGATAATCACTGGCAATGTTTTCTGATTAACATAGATGTGACAATGGGATTATCTCTGAAGAAATTGGCTTTAGAAGGTTTATCACTTGTTGATGATGATAATATTTTACTTAAGGTATCAAATGTTGTGTAAATCTGTCAGTCAGTCACATATTTGCTGAAATGCTTAACTCTACAATTCACTATAATAAATATAGTATACAGTGGTACCTCGACTTACGATAGTCTCAGCAAATGAAAAATCCAGGTTACGAAAAACATTTTCCAAAATGTTTTGTCTCTGTATACGAAACAAGTTCTCCTTACGAAACGCACCAAACGTGCCATTCAAACAATGCACAAGCTGCTCTCCCATCACTGATGTTCAAACATCTCACCCCGCAGGACTCCCATTGGTTAGGAGGGATGACGCAGCGCCCTCCTATTGGCTATTATGGAGCTGCATCTCCCACAATGCTTTTCGTGTAAAGGGCAGAGTTACTGTTGTTTCATGCTTTATTTCTTGACTCAGGCTTTTAACCTTCCAGAAACATTTGTAAGATTCTAACACTGCTAAGAAGACATGGTCAACAATACATGCGCGCGCACACACACACACACACACACACACACACGCACATGTATGATTTCCGGTGCGAGTGAGAAGAAGAACCGGGCTCGTGGCATGCGGTTGGGTGATATCGCAAAGGAATATGGCCAAACCCATCTACCAATTCTAGTGAATTTCTCCATTGTGAGATTAATAAAGCTGTATCTTATCTTATCTTACCATCGGTACACTATTGAAGCAGAAGGAGGTCTTAAAAGGTATGCTTTTATACGTTTTAAAGGGTTTAGGATGCAATATTGGAGGCCTTGGAATGAATCACACGTTTTATATGTAAAATGCGGTTCAATTTACGAAAAAAACAGGTTCCGAAAAAGGCTCTGGAAAGGATTGACTTTCGTAGGGTGAGGTACCACTGTATATACTTACACTCACCTACCTTAACGCACTCATTTGTAGAAGCATGTAATCCTATTAGGGTCGAAGGGAGGCTGGAGCCCACAGTAACAGTGACAGAGCTCTGACAGTGGGGGAAGGTCAAATACATAGAGACCACCACAGGGCAAAACACATGTGATTATCCAACACCCACCTCCACACGTAAGGGAAATTTGCTGTCTGTCTTCCTTTCGGCTTTATTCCCTTTTACTCGGAGTCGCCACCGCGAATCATCTGATTCGCACGTTTGATTTGGCAGAGGTTTTTACGTCGGATGCCCTTCCTGTCATAACCCTTTTTAGCAAGGGACAGAAACACGCTGACGACTTTGCAGCCTACTCTTGTCGAAAGTCAGCAATGGTTATTTTACATGCCTCTCACCATAGACAGTGAGAGACATGGCCCTCCTTTGATAACCCAGTTAGCTGCACTGGAGGGGGGGGGGCAGTGACAACCTTGTGGAGAGTGGGACTCAAACCCCCAACCTTTGGATCAGCGATCCAGTGCCCTATACCACTATTTGCTAATGTAGAAAATCGGAGTTAGCATAATATGCATGGGGCAATGGTGGCCTGGTGGTAGGGGTATTGGATCATTGATCCAAAGGTTGGAGGTTCAAGCCCCACTCTCAACGGGTTGTCACTGTCTCCCCAGTGCTGCTAACTGGGTTGTCAAAGGCCGCCCATGTCTCTCACTGTCTGTGGTGTGAGGCATGTAAATGAACCATTGCTGACTTTTGACAACAGTAGCTGTACAGCTGTCAGTATGTTTCTGTCCCGCGATGACCTGGTGAGCCGTCCAGGGTGTACTCTGTCCTCGCTCGTGATTGGCTGGGATGGGCGCCAGCCTCCCCGTGAATTTTAATTAGGATTAAGGGGTTACACAAAATGAATGAATGAGTGAATAATGTGCATGCCTTTGGGCAATGAGAGGAAACCGTTATACCTTGAGGAAGCCCATGCAAGCACAGGGAGGACATGCAAATTCAACATCCAGACCTTGAACCCATGACCTTATTACAATAAGGTGGATGTGCAAACCGCTATTGCACTGGGCCACCCTTGAGTAAAACCTCAGTAGGTTAAACTCTTCTACTGCTACAGCTATGGTTTCAAGTGACTGAACATATTATTATTATTATTATTATTATTATTATTATTTAGCTCCTTGAACAGGATCCATAACCAACCACTAAATTGTATTCTATCATAAATTTAACATGCTTTAAAATTTAAAGAAATGAGCCAAACAGAAATGTATGCGAGCATATCCTGAGAGGGGCGTGACCCTGCAGCCATGTTTACTTTTCAGTAAGAGATATTGTCAGTCTTCTCTTCTGGTAGTGCATCTTTAAAATGGGATGAATTATAGATATACTGTGACTTGGAGCAAATGGTGTTCAAAGGTCACCTGAGGTTCTGTTCAAGTTACATTATGTGTTTACCACAGCCGGCCTCAACCCATGGCCTGCGGCCCTTTATTGGGCTCCAGAGCACCTTCAAGCGGGTTAGTGGTAGTTAATTTACAAATCTTGTTATTTTTTCAGTCATTTTCTGAAGTATTTAATCCTAATTAGGCTTGCAGAGAGGCTGACGCCAATCTCACCCTCGACAGCTCGCCATGCCATCGCGGAGAAAAATCACACTGACAACTATGCAGCCTACTCTTGATGAAAGTCAGCATTGGTTCTTTTACTTTCCTCTCGTCACAGACTGTGAGACACATGGAATTAAGTATTAATTAGAAAAAAAGTTCAATCAATGTGCATTATGACCGACTGAATTTGAATATCGCAGTGCAAGCGACGGAGACAGATGATTTCTGCGACTATTTGCTAGCTATGTACTCTGCATATATATTCAGATGCAGTAATGTTATAAAAAATTAATCATTTTCAAAAAAAGAGAAAGCGATGCAGGAGACAGCCCTGCAGCAGTAAAAGCAACCCCAGGTGTCTCACTGAGGGTAAACAGAATATTTATTTGGATCGTTACAGCCTAGAGTGTCATATCACATATTTACAGTGCAGTAGATCAGTGTAATTTGTCTTTGTTTGTCATTCTGTGTTCATGATTTCACTCCATAAAGGTGACTAACTATAAACCTTATATGGAAACACAAGAAAAACAAATTCCTAGTTTTATTTTATTATTTTTTTCTTCCATTTTTCAGCAGGGTAATGACGACGCCTGCTCCAAGAAATCATCACAAACTGTGAGCATCATCGTTAAGATTCAAGTATTAGCCACTAGTGGGTGGCATGGTGCCGAAGTGGTTAGCATGTCCGCCTCACAGCAAGAAGGCCTGGGTTCGATTCCTGGCCTGGGCCCTTCTGTGTGGAGTTTGCATGTTCTCCCCGTGCCCGTGTGGGTTTCTTCCGATGGTCCAAAAACATGCACAGTAGGCTAATTGGCTGTTCTAAATTGCCCGTAGGTTCATATCATCGAGAAGGCAATAGCAAACCACTGCACTATCCCTGCCAAGAAAACCTCCATGAAGATGATAATCAAGGTGTTATCCTTCATGGCAGGTCACCACGAGTCGCCCTACGAATCAGAAGGTACCAAACCAGACCATTAACCACTAAAAATTATTTAAATTTCTTAATCACAAGATAGCAGACCAATCAGATTGTGTCATTCCCCACAATATATACTCTTCTACTTTTCTTTTCTTTTCGGCTTTTTCCCGTTCTCGAGAGTCACCACAGCGAATCATCTGATTCGCACATTTGATTTGGCATAGGTTTTTACATTGGATGCCCTTCCTGTCACAACCCTTTTTTAGCAAGGGACAGAAACACGCTGACGGCATTGCAGCTACTCTTTACGAAAGTCAGCAATGGTTCTTTTACATCAACCTCTCACCATAGACAGTGAGAGACATGGCCTGCCTTTGATAACCCAGTTAGCTGCACTTGGGGGGACAGTGACATCCCTGTGGGGACTTGAACCCCCAACCTTAGGATCAGTGATCCTACACCCTATCCACTAGACCATCACTGCCCTATCCCTGCAATATATACTAATCAGAGATATTCACTGAGCCTGAGACAAATAATTGTTTTGGTATATTATACACTGGAAAAATCATACATTAAAAAGTAAATAAATAGAGTTCTTAACATGTTATTAGGGTCATGTGGAGGCTGGAGCCTATCTCAGCTAACTCCATGCAAAAGTGGGGTGCAGGCAGAATAGCTCATTAATCTATAGCAGGACCAATATACACACACACACACATTTTCTTTCACATCCAGGTGCATTGTGGAACACTGAGTAATCCTAATGTGCATGTCTTTGGACAGTTGGAGGTAACGAGTACAATGGGGAGAACATGCAATCTCCACACTGAAACATCATCACCATATCTGGGGCTCCAACCCAGGACCTTCTTGCTAATATAATTGTGCTAATCTCTATCCCACTGTGCCACCCACAGTTTATTTTATATTTTTCAAGCATTTGAATGGTTGCACATGCTCCATCACAGTGATGACGTGCTTCATGACAACATCGTTTAAAACTCATTCACAGCTTTAAAAAAGGGTTTTGTTATTTTGGAACTTATTTTTTAACCAAGATTTTTCCCTTAGGATTTTCAAATCTCTTATGAGCAGAGTGAAAGATCTCACAATTTGGAATAAAAATTTGAGAAGAAAAACATATTGACTAGTCACTAAAACACACTGAGGAATGCACAGACATGAGTTGCAGTTGTATAAGTAAAAAAAAAAAAAAGCTCAAAAGAAGCTGAAGAAGGAACAGTGTGTTGTGTGAAACGCGGTACTGGAAATGTCACAGTCATCGTACCATCAGTATGCTTTGTAAGATGTAATCCTAAGTAGGGTCACGGAGAGGCAGGCGTCCATCGCAGCTCTGGGCGAGGGCAGAATACACTCTGGACAGCTTGTCAGGCAATTGCAGGGTAGAAACACACCGACGGCTGTGGAGTTACTCTTGTCGAAAGTCAGCAGAGGTTCTTTTACCTGAACCTCACACCATAGACAGTGAGAGACATGGCCGGCCTTTGATAACCCAGTTAGTTGCACTGTGGGGGCAGTGAGGTCAACTTTAGCACATGGCATGTTGAAAAGCACATGGCCAGAGTGCATACATTTATGAAGTTAGTGAGCAGGAGAATCAGGTGAAAAATCCTCGTCATCACTTTCTGATAGGTTCATATCTGGCTCATCGCTTCATTCATTCATTCAGAGCATCCCATAATTTTGCTGTAGCAGTTTCTAATGGTTCATCTTGTTGAACATTTACCGAGAGAACACAGCAAAATATTTTCCTGTTTTTAAAACACGGTGGAACAATCAAATGCATTGTTACTGATGAACATTATAGACATTCCCCAGTGGCAGGAGGTCTGGAAATACCGCGTAAACTCACTTTTACAGGCAGTGAGTGCCGCATTTTACCGTTACAGAGACTGATCGAATAAAATTGGTAAATTTGATCAACCATTTCGCTCCCAGTATACATGGGCGGTTATTAGACACGAGTAAAAAAAAAATAAATAAAAATAAAAATAAAAAAATGGGGGGTGGTAGGGTGGAGCAGGGCACTTATTACATCAAATATGGTATATACATTAGCTGTGAATATATAACAGAGGAAATGACAAAAGAACATACTGAGCAATGCAAGATGAGTACACTCATGAGAGCAGTATGGTTGTGTGTGATTCAGCATGGTCATCCCATCAAGAAAAAAAAAAAAAAAATCCTTTTAAGTCTGCTGGTACAGGAGCGCGGATTGCTGTAACATATATGTCACATGGGAAAATTAGATGGTTATGATGGGCCTGAGCATGGGTTGTGATAAACGACTTCAGTGTTGGGTAACTGGGTGCCGATAATCCACTGGACAACTTTCACCTCCAGGCGGAGTGTTTTCGATCTGATATTGAGCAGTTACTATTCCACACTGGGATGCAGTTAATGATATGCAGTAATCATGCAGCCATTTCCTACTCATAATCTTAATCAATGTCAATTATAGTTGGTATCAGAAGAGTTTAAGGCTGAGTGTAAACAGCAGGGTGTTCTGTAGGATAGCTATAAGATTTAGCATGCAAAGTAAACCTCCTAACAACCCGAGCCAGAATTATATGGGTTCTGGATTTGATTGTTCCACAGTCACAGTTTCATCCCATGATCACTTAACTAGAGTGATGTAATTTGGTCATGTTTACATACTATAGAACATATTATGAGATGAGCACATGAGTAATTAAAATCAGCACCCATTTAGGACCTAATTGATAAATTCCCCATACTGCATGGTGGAGGTTCCTTGCACTCAGTATGTGATTCACTTTGAATAATGTGTTTGTATTCAATTGCATCCTTAATAATTAAAATTTCATGACATCTCATAACAAATCATTTGCAAATCTATGAACACAAAAACAAAAGCTGCAGCAAGATGCAGCTGTAAAAAATACTCAAATGTAAGGAGTATAGAGCTGTATTAATGGAGGATGACACAGGCAGCCAGTGGAACTGATGGAGAATGGTTGTTATGTGAACAGAGTATTCAATGTGTGTGTGTGTGTGTGTGTGTGTGTGTGTGTGTGGATCCCAGCAGCAGAATTTCAAATTACCTTTATGCTTTTTTTTTTTTTTTTTTTTTTTTTTTTTTTTTTTTTCAGATATACAAATGAGCACAGAGTTGCAGTGAGCTAATGGTGAGGTTATGAGGGTACATATCGGCAGTGCAGGTCATACTCAGGGAATGAAAAATGCAGAGTTAATAGAATGTACTTGAAGAATTTCTATAAATTCTAATATGAATTTTAAATAAACATGAATAGAATATCAAGGTTGTGCATTGGGGCTTCTTTCCTTTTGCACTCAGTTGCCGAGGTATATGACAATATATATATATATACCAAAGAGAATATTTATGGATGTGGTGAAGGCGGACATGAAGGTTACTGGAGTAAGAGTAGAAGATGCAGAGGATAGGGAGAGATGGAGGCAGATCATTTGCTGTGGCGACCCCTGAAGGGAACAGCCGAAAGAAAAAGAAGAAGATATATATATATATATATATATATATATATATATATATAAAACGATGAACATGTTCCAATGTTCTGCTACCTGCGCATACATATGGCGTCCGAAAACATTGGTGGAGGCATGGGATTTAAACATATTCCTCCAGCTCAGGGGTTCCCAACCAGGGGTGCTTGCACCCCCTGAAGGTGAGAGACATCATGCCAGGGGTTGCGAGAAGCAGCTTCTTTTGATAAAATTTAGTATGCAGGGTCAGAGCAAAATCTTTTCAGAGGTGTAGGAGTAAAAAAAAATGTTGGGCGCCACTGCCTAGCTGCTGGAAGTCACGTTGGTGGAATGGTTAGCATGCCTACCTTAAAGCAAAATAGTCTCAATAAGGACATTTCTCCTGTGTGGGGTTCCTCTGGGTTCTCTTGTTTTCACCCACAGTCCAAATATATGCACACTGGGCTAATCGACTGTGCCCAATTGTGTTGAGTTATGAGTGTGAATGGTTGTGTGTGCGTGCACTGGCCCTATGGCAGACAGGTGAGCTGTTCAGGGTGTACCCTGCCTTTATTCAGTGTTGGCTGAGATAGACTCCTCCCTCACCATATGTCTAATTACGATCAAGTTCATTTATTTTATGAATCGGTTTAATCCTAATTAAAGTAACTGGGAAGCTGGGCCGACTCTGAGTGAGGGCAGAGTACACCCTGAACAGCTCACCAGGCCATTACTTGGCGGAAACACACTGATGGCTTTGCAGCTACTCTTGACGAAAGTCAGCAATGGTTCTTTTACATGAACCTCACACCATACACAGTGAGAGACGTTGCTGGCCTTTGATAACCCAGTTAGCTGCACTGGGGGGACAGTGACAACCTTGTGGAGAGTGGGACTCGAACCCCCAACCTTAGGATCAGTGAGCCAGAGCCCTTTACCACCAGGCCACCACTCCCATTAGCATCACGTGCTTTGGCAAATAAATGAATCAATGAATATATGGCTGTCTGAAAAATTTGCCTGTTTGTAAATTGCTTGCATGGGTACAACAAGGACAACTACACAGCATAAATATTTCATGCAGAGGAAGAAAAATACTTGTTTACAGAAAGATGTTTGGTTTAAAGGAGTGAAGTGAATCTGTAAGGCAGAAGGATTAAAATGATTTTTAAACTGGAGTACCCTTCAGAAGGACTGCCGTGAATCCTGAGATAAAGAGATGAAGATAAAGAGATCTTTCTTGTCAGCTGCCGCATGAACAATGAAAATCAGTTCAGCGGCTCTTTGTTTAGTAGCAATTATGAAAAAAGTGCACAAAAGACAAGAGAGGAACTAGAATACCTACATATAAATCTACATGCATACATATATGTGCACATATACATATATCTATCACCAACAATGGGAATTCAGATTTATTCCAGTGAAAATAATGGAAAAAGCAGAAATTGGGAGTTCAGAGGCTTTTGTAGCTTCAGACACACATCATACATCATAGCGTGACAGCTTTTATTCTCATCTTTGGCTCAAAGTGCAGGAAGACATGCACTCCTCTTTTCAGCGCTGCTCCTGAATATTCTTGCAAAGTTTTCATTCATGATATCCCACTACCTTTCATTTTATTATGTGGGCAGTTAGGCATTTAAAGAGCTTCTAAAATAAGAAAAAAACAAACAAAAAAAAAAAACCAACAAAAAAAAAAAAAACAATCACATTATGCACAAAAACTATAATAAAATACTGTGAACAGTGGGCAGTATGGTGATGTAGTGGTTAGAACATACACCTCAGAGCAAGAAAGTGTAGAGTTTAGATGTTCTCCCCATGCTTGATGGGTTTCCTCTGGGTAAACTGGTTTCTTCCCACAATCCAAAGTCATGTCCATTAGGCTAATTGGCTGTTGCAAATAACCTTCCGTGAGTGTGTGTGTGTGTGTGTGTGTGTGTGTGGTGCAGTGGCATGTCTGACTCACAGCAAAAAGGACTGAGTTCGATTCCTGGGCTCCAGCGTTTCTGTGTGGAGTTCCTTTGCTCTCCTTGTGTTTGTATCGGTTTCCTCCAAACACTCCGATTTCCTCCCTCATTCTAGAAACATGCATGGTAGGCTTATTGATTGTTCTAAATCACTTGTAGGTGTGGGTGTGAATGGTTGTACGTGTATTCGCCTGCGATGGCCTGGCGAGTTGTTCAGGATGTACCCCGCCTTCACCTAGAGTCAGTTGAGATTGGCGCCACAGTCCATGCAACCGTAATAAGGATTAAGCAGCTTGGAAAATTAATGAATGGTGGATTGGGTGTAACGGTGAATGATTGTGTGTGTGTGTGTGTGTGTGTGTGTGTGTGTGTGTGTGTGATCTAACTGGAGAACTGTCATTTTTTGTGATTTATACTGCATTAAACCTGCAAGGAAAATTAATGTATCTGCATAAAATCCATCCAAAGTGAGCACACACAACACTTGGAGCAGTGGGTTGCCACACACATTAGGGGTGCCCAGAGAGAAGTTGCAGGTTTGGTGCCTTCCTCAAGGGCACTTCAAGCCATGAAGGTGGAGGAAGGAAAAGTGTAACTCACTCCTGGCCCACACATTTTTTTTTTTTCTGTTGCGAGAATCAAACTATCGACCTTTCAGTCACAAAGCTGTCTAGCCAGTAGGCTATGCCTGCTCCGAGGATCTGGTTGGACTTCTTCTTTTCCCAGAGTTGGTTATGATATGCTGCAGCCTCCCTGCAACCCTAGTAATATTAAGCGGTTGAATGAATGAATGGAATGATCCCTCTTTGAATCGCCACCTTATTGTGATGAATGGGTTTCCATGTCGTAATGATCCTAGGAGATCATGCAAGGCAAACAGGTCTGAAGTGAAAGTCCAGACTAGGTGTGGTTCACATGACTTCTATGAATAATAAAAGAGAAAAGAACACATTTTATTGTCACAGATACACGTCACTGGGACCCCACAGGAGCCAGGACTGGGGAGGGGCTCAAAGGTGGGCACTTGGTGGTTGGGCTTCTGATCATTGTGCATGGCCAAGCCCAGCCCAAATAAAAGACATGGGTCATATGGATCCACCACCTGTGGGAGGGGCTATAGGGTTTGGGCGCATTGTGAGTTGGGTGGCAGTCGAAGGCATGTCACCTATCAGTTGGGGAGGGAGCCTGAGTTGATGCGTGAGATTTTTAGATACTGACTAGATATAGACTTACCTTTACGTATAGCATGGGCTGTGGATCTACCTATTTCAACAAGAACTGGACCTCATTCCATTCTGAAGTTGTTCATGGGAAGAGGCGGAAAGCCGGTGTGGACATCCTGGTTCCCCCCATTTTGATGCCCACATGTTGGGCTTCTCCACGGTTGATGAAAGGGTAACTTCCGTCCACCTTCGGGTGAGGAGACAGTTTCTGACTTGTTTGTGCTTATGTTCCAAATGAGAGTTCAGAATGCCCACCCTTTTCAGAGTCTTTATGGGGTGTGTTGGAGAATGGTCCCCATGGGAACTCCCTCATTCTCATGGGAGACTTCAATGCCCATGTTTTAATGGACTTGAAGCCACATGTTCTGGACACTAGGGTGAAGAAAGAAGCTGAACTGTCAACCGGTCACCATCCAGCAGTGAGCGGGCTCTGATGGCAAAGCAGGCCACCTTCCAGACCTTGCAGGCCCAAGCATGGCCTGGTTAGTTAGGTAAGTCTCCTGGTAAGGTTTGGCAGACTCTCATGTCAGATGGGCCCTTAACTCCTACCCATGGATGTGGCAAGAGTTTCTTCACTGCCTGTCTTGGCAGTAACCCCCGAACTGATGGCTGACACATATGGTAAAGGGGGCCATCCAGCTGACAAAAAGAGGCCTACCAAGTCCTATTGGCCGTTGGGTCTCCCGAGGCAGCAGATAGGTACCAGCAGGTGAAATGTGATGCAGTCCAAGATGCCACTGATGTAAAATCTTGGTTATGGAAGGAGTTCGGTAAGGGTATGGAAAGCAACTATCTATTAGCCTTGAAAAGGTTTTGGACCACCATCCAGTGCCTCAGGAGGGAGAAGCAGTTCTCCACAAATACTGTTTACAATGGAAATGGGTGGGGGGGGGGGGGGGTGCTCACCTCAAGTGGGGATGGTTTGGTTGGGGGCCTGCCCATCACTGTGGCTGAGGTCATCAAGGTAATCAAGAAGTCCTTTGTTGGTCAGGCTTCAAGCGTGAATGAGATTTGCCCTCAATATAACAGGGCTCTAGATGTTGTAGTACTGTCTTGGTTGGCAAGTCTCTGCAACATTGCATGGTCATCAGGGGTCATGCATCTGGATTGGCAAACCAGAGTGGTAGTCCCCCTTTTTGAAAAGGGGGCCAGAACGTGTGTTTCAATTGAAATTACACTCCTCAGTCTATCTGGGAAAGTCTATGCAGAAGTACTGGAAATGAGGATCTGAGTGATGGAGGATTTGACAATGTGATTTTGCCCTAGCTGGAGCCCTTTTGACCATCTCTATACACTCTACAGAATCCTGTAGTGCACATGGGAGTTTGCCCTACCTGTCCACATGTGTTTCTTGGATTTCAGTGGGCTATCTTGTGGGGTGTGCTCCGACAGTACAGTGTGCTGGACACTGAGGCCAGAGCTTGGTTTGCATTGGTAACAACAAGTCGAATTCCTTTCTATTGAATGTGGGACTCCTCCAGGGGTGTCCTTTGTCACCAATTCTGTTTATAATTTTTATGGTAAGAATTTCTAGGCGCAGATGCAGTATTGATGGGTTCTGGTTTCAGCTCTCATTCGCAGCCAAGTGTGAAGCGGCTAGGATGAGAATCACACACATTCTACAGAGACAGCACTTTTGACTGTCACAGAGAAACTACATGCTGCAAGATAAGCCAAAATGTCAGGGGTATAGGAATTTGGGGTGCAGCATGGCAGTGGTTTGCTTCCTGCCTGGAAGGCCACTCACATGGAGTTACATGGAGGGGATCCAAATCTCCTCCATGCCAACTTTCCACTGGCATTCCTCATGGCTCAGTTTTTGGTCCACTTCTGTTTTCTCTTTATCCTAGGTCCCTTAGTGATGCCATATCTCACATAGGTTTTCATACCACTGTTACACAGATGACACTCAACTTGTTCTCTTTTTTATTCTCTCAGTCACTGATGTTTCTGCCTGGATCTCTGCATGTCTGGCGAGTATCTCCTCATGGATGGCAGCTCACCAGCTGAAGCTTAATCCCAGCAATACTGAATTGCTATTAATCCCAGCTGACTCATCCATGAGTGCTATCTGACCTCTGCAACTGATTCAGAATTCAGCTTGTTTTTAACCTTATCAAATTTTCCCACACTACACCACTGCTACAATCTCTTGACTGGCTTCCTGCAGATGCTCACATTAGATTTAAAATACTAATGTGTACCTATAAAGTCAAAAATGGGCCTGCACCATACTACCCCAAAACACTTATTACACCCTGCACAGCACCACATTCACTCATATCCACTGCTTGACTGGTCCCTCTCTCTTCAAATGGAGAAGGGGAAATGTATCTCAACTCGTCTCTGCTCTGGCTCCAAGGTGGTGCCTCTAGATGTCCAGACAGCTGAGTCACTGGGTATTGTGAAATGATGGCTGAAAACATACCTTTTATGGCAGTACTTCGATTAGCACTATAATGTATACACAAACAAACAAACACACACACACACACACACACACACACACACACACACATATCACTTACCGACTGGGTTTAATTGACGGCATACTTAGTCTGTGTTCTAACAAACCTGTCTAAGAATATATTTACTGATAGTGACAAAAGCACTTCTGTAAGTCACTCTGGATAAGAGCAACTGCTAAATTCTCTAAATGTAAAAATAATCAGCACCTCCAAGTCCGAGGCCATGGTTCTCACCCAAAAAGGGGTGGAATACACTCTCCAGTCTGGAATAAGGTCCTGCCCCAAGTATAAGAATTCAAGTAGCTTGGGGTCTTTTTTCATGAATAAAGGAAAGATGGAGCAAGAGATCAACAGGCAGCTTGCTGCAGCCTTTGCTGTAAAGCACAGCTTATACAGGTCTGTCATAGTGAAGATGAAGCTGAGCCACAAGGCAAAGCTTTCAATTTACCAGTTAATCTATTTTCCATCCCTCACATATGGTCACAAGCTTATGGTAGTTACCAAAAGAACAAGATTGCGAATACAAACGGCTGAAATGAGCTTCCTTCTCAGAGTGGCAGGGGATAGTAAGCGACTTGGCGATAGGATAAAAAGTTCGGCCATCCAAGAGGAGCACGGAGTAGAACTGCTGCTCTTCTACATTGAGAGGAGCCAGTTGAGGCGGCTCAGGTGTCTGATTAGAATGCCTCCGAAACGCCTCTCTGTTGTGGTGTTCGAGCATGTCCAACCAAGAAGAGACCCGGGGATTGACCCAGGATTGTTGTTAAATTTTAATTAATTTTATTCAAATTATTAATTAATGGATCTTCAGATGGAATAAATTATCACACACAAAACTTAGTATCGACCAGTGTTTAATTCCCAATTTAGCCATGTTTTGTTGTACAAATACAGAACTTTTCATTGGTTTTATAGCAATAATGAAATGCTGTTTAGTATTTGACTAAACACTAAAAAAAAATCGATGCAGTGTGATAACAGGGCGTAGCCTGTGAGAATAATCACTGTTATGAAGCTTCCAAGTCCACAATATATTTTGTCTTGTGTGAATGCCATTAAAGCGCTTCAATGGAATATGTCAATACATAATTAAAGTTTCATGATTGATATCTTGCTCAGCAGCCCGTAGCCTTCTGATCATGGTTGCAGGATGTCCATCTTTCGCACCGTTGCTCTCTTTGAAAGAAATCATTAGTCATGAATATTGCTTTAATACTATTTCCTGAAGGTTAGTTGTTGACTGAAATTCCAGTCATCTTGTTCTCCAGCTCACTATTCCTTTACTGCTTACTTGTGTGTGTGTGTGTGTGTGTGTGTGTGTTTGTGTGTGTGGGGGGGGGGTAATTAAATTAGTCTTCCCTTCAAATCCCTATGTGTTTAATCACCTCTAGTTTACAAAAGTGTGCCTACAACTTTCAAAGATGAATGGGGGGGGGGGGGTCAGTTGACCATCAATAATTTCTATTGATGTCCTTGGTTTGCTTTTACTGTGTACCCCCCCCCCACCCCCCCACACACACACACACAAACTCTTTAAAGAAATGCCTTGCTTTGAAGCAGATAATACTGCATGGATTCGCACAAGTGCTTTTGACTTTTACCTGATCATTAGCTTCCTCTCTGTCTATCTAAGGACGAAAGGTGTGTTCTTCCAGCGTCAGTTTTCCAGGGTAATATCTCTGTAGGTTATTTGTGTTTTCAAGACGTTATCAATTAATTTAAAATCTTACATTGAGTTATAATCCCAATGTATGATTCTGTCACCTTGTGAATTGCTACCTATTCGTGGTGGTGGGGTTTGAGTGTCCTAATGATCCCAGGAGTTATGCCTTTGGTAGGGTTACCCAGGGCAAACAGGTCGTATGTGAAGGTCCAGACTAAGCATGATTAACGGTGAACTCTATGGCTTTGAAAAGAAAAGGACATGGTTTTCTTTGCTTGGAAAAGGGTCACCCCACCCCACCCCACCCCAATTCAGGATTAAGCTGAAGATGGGGATGATGATGAGTTATTATCTCACTATTACAGATCCGCTATATATTTCAAGACCACCATGGTTTTTATTTAATACCTTGTTTTTTGTAAATATTATTAATATTACCGTTTTTGACGTAATAAGTGCCCTGCTCCAAAAAGAGCCCCTCCCCCAGTGTTTATTTTTTCCTTACCTCTAATAACTGCTCATGTACACTGGGAGCAAAATCGTTGATCAAACGTACCAATTTTATTTGATCAGTCTCTGTAACCAAAAAATGAGGCATCCACTGCCTGTAAAAGTGAGTTTACACAGTATTTCAAGACCCCCTGCCACTGGGGAATGTCTACAATGTTCATCAGTAACAACACATTTGATTGTTCCACCGTGCTTTAAAAAACAGGAAAATATTTTACTGTGTTCTCTCGGTAAATGTCCAACAACTGATGAACCATTAAAAACTGATACAGCAAAAGTATGGGATGCTCTGAATGAATGGAGCGATGACACAGATATGGACCTATCAGAAAGTGATGAATATTTTTCACTCGATTCTCCTGCTCACTATCTTTATAAATTTAAAGACGTTCCTGGACATGTGATTTTGTTTATGTTCATGTTGATTGGTTCAACATGCCATGTGCTAAAGATGTACAGTTGACAGTGTTGATTGGTTCAATTTTATTTCCAGGAAAATGTTTAAAGGAAATTAGAGGGAAAAGTAAGGGGTCATTTTAGTATACTGTTTTCTGTTTATTTTTTGCTTTCATGTAAGAAATTTGGTTGATACTACAAAATGAATAATCCAAATACCATTAAAACTTTTTTAGTGTTCTGTTTGTATTTATGTTTTCCACCTCTGTGGTAATAACCACTTACCTTTCCACTCCTCTTGTAAGATTTTAATAACCCCCCCCCCAAAAAAAAAATAATTAATTAATTAATTAATTAAAAAAAAAAAAAAAACGTAAAAAAAATAAAAATTAAGCACCATTGGCGCTTATCACATCGAATACGGTATTCTACTTTTTCAGAGTATTCATCGTTCATTTTCTGTAACCACTTAATCCTAATTAGGGTCACGGGGAGGCTGGCACCCATCGCAGCTGACTCTGGGTGAGGGCAGAGTACACCCTGGACAGTTCACCAGGCCATCGCAGGGAAGAATCACATTGACGGTTTTGCAGCTCCCCTTGGCAAAAGTAAGCAATGGTTCCTTTACATGAACCTCACACCATAGACAGTGAGAGACATGGCCGACCTTTGATAACCCTGTTAACTGCACTTGGGAAGGGTGGGGGGGGGGGTGTAGTGAAAACCTGTGGACAGTGGGACTTGAACCCCCCAACTGTGGGGTGAGTGATCCAGTACCTTTACAACCAACCAGGGCTCCACTGGATATTTAGGGTATCTATTCATTCATTTTATAAACCATTAATTCTAATTTGGCTTGTGAGAAGGGCAGTGCCAATTTCAGCTGACACTGGGCGAAGGCTGGGTAGACCCTGAATAGATTGCCAGGCCACCGCGGGGCCATCACGACTTGAATTATTCTTGGTGCAGCTGTGGCCTAATAGTTAGAGAAGCAGCTTTAGGACTGGAAGGACTGATTCAGTTCTCAAAATAGGAAAAATATGTGTTGGCAGGGAAGTGAGCAGCACCTTCTCTTTCGCCACATTAATGGCGCCCACATTGAGCAAGGCACCTAACCTCCGACTGCTCTCAGGACATGACATTGTATGGCACTCCACTGCTTCAAGTCTGTGTGTGCTCACTATGGATGTATTAAAGGAGGAAGTCAAAGTTTACCTTGCAGAATTCATTCATTTAAATAAAACAAAATAAACAAGAACCCAAAGGAAAGCCATGCAAGCACAAGAAGAACATGCAAACTCCACAAAGAAGCGCCCCGAGCTGAGGTCTGCTTGCCGTGCTGCCCCTTTTCTGGATATCATTGTTGTAATTCTGTCATTATATCCATTGTTTAGCCAGTAACAAAAACAAATTATGAATTTCCCAAACATCTCCTTTTACAGATCAATAAAAGTGATTATTGTGTGCTCGGTCACTTTTAAAACAAAATTAAACGAATGCAATCTGCTGCCTCCACATTAGGGCCAAGCTTTTCAAGAATTGATGAAGTTTTGATGGCGTCTAGTGATAAAATCTGGCACCATGTCTTAAACCACAATATCACTGGACTACGGCATGCAAGGATCGTGTAGCAGAAAGGTGCGGGATGCAGACTACGGAAGAGCTTCAGCATTTTTACACGGAAAATGAGTGAAATTCCAACGGAAAAGTGGAAATTCTTACACTCTCGGAACGTTCACAGCATATGCAGAACAGGTACGGCAAAGTACGCCAAAGTGACCCCACGGAACACTCACACATTTTTTTTTTCCGTGAATATTTTTTTACGGACTATTTTGGCCTGCTAGAAGCATACGAAAGTGGAGAAAGACTTTAGGAATCACACGGAATGACAAGGAAGATGAGGGAATAATTGCGGAACGTTTGCAGATGACAACAGTTTTGCTTCCGTAAGTCTGCCGCGCTCCAGTGAAATGGGGGTGCTAAACTAATTTTAGCTAGCCTGCAACACAGTGGACACCAGCATGAACTAAATCATTCAAATATGAGCACAAACAAACACAAGCATAACTGACTCACTTTTTTTATTATTATTGTTAAAGCACTGACTCTTCAAAGTCACTTTATTTATTTATTGCACAGGAAAACATCTTTTGATTTACTCTGATATTGAAAATGCTCCATTTGGAAAATGTTCAATTTCTTAATTTTGAAGGTTTCATTCATGATATAATACACACTTGGGCACTTTTGTATGTTCTGAACATGCAGAAAGGCTCTTGGATTAGAAATCCAGAACCCTGATGACAGTGCTAACCAATTAGCAGCTGTGTCGCTCCATTCTGAAATATGTTCAGGAAAATAATTAATAGCTATTCAATGAAGCTAAATAGGATATTGACTGACAATGACACTAAAGTTGGTGCCACAAAGTTGAAAGCACACATTTGTGCAGGATGTCTCCAGCTGCTGGGCTTTTTACACCCAAGTCTAGTGGCTCATCAGGCCGGTGCTTATCCTTGGTTTCCGTAGCGTGAAGCAACTATGAGTTCAACTCCTCCTGGATGGGACACTAGTTCATTGCAAATTACCTTCACTGTATATTTTTACTGGTACCCATTTATACTGCTGGGTGAACAGAGGTACACTTGTGGTTGAGACCTTGCCCAGGGGTTTTAGCACAGCAAGGGTCTAACTGGGATTTTAACACATAACCTCCCGACCATGAGCACAGCACCCATACCACTATGCAACCGGCCTCACTTCTACATCTGTTGTTGGGTTATAATTTCCCATCAAACCTGTTCGAGCACCACCCCCCCCCTGTGCACACACACACACACACACACACACACACACACACACACAGAAAATAGTACTGACCTCAACCACACTGAACACAATTGGGATAAACTAGAATGCCAACTACTGCAGGTGTCCCCACTTGATAACAGTGCCTGACGTTAATTAAGCTCTTGTGGGTGAATGATCACAAATCCCCACAGCTATCTATTGGACAGCCTTCCCGGAAAAGAGACATTATAACAGCCAAGAGGAATGGAACCTGGACTCTAGTGATTAAGAAACACATATGAGAGTTATGGTTAAGTGTCCAGAAACTTTTGCCCATATAGTGTACTTAACAGGAGAGTCAGTTAGCAGGATATTGGGGGTCTGTTCCTGTCTGATAAAGTTAAATTTGGTGAGGAAAAAGCCTTATACAGTCAGCCTTCCACTTACGAAATTAATCCATTCCAGGGTCGTTTTCGTAACCTGGAGTTTTCATAAGTAGAGGTGCATTTTACATGTAAAAATCATGATTCGTTCCAAGGCTCCCAAGACTACCCCATAAACCATTCAAACATGTTTGTATAAAATATGTATGAAATATGTGTTAAAAGTAAAAGAAAATTATTTGCTTTTTTAAATCTCTCGAACCACTCATGTGATGCTTTAAGGTCTGGGGGTTGCTGGTCTGAAGAACCCCCACCCCCACCCTCCTTCAAAAGGTCCTTAAATGTGGCGGTTGCTTTTTCCGAAATAATCACCTCCGTCACTGTATCTCCGCTTTTAATGCATCCTTCTGCTTCAATATTGTCCCGATTTGTAGAGGGGTTTTGGCCATACTCCTTTGCGATTTCACTCAAGTGTATCCCGCTTTTGTATTTTTTTTATTACCTCATCCTTCACTTCGATTGATAACAGAGCCCGCATCTTCTTTTCGGTATCACTGGGAATCAATTTCTTGGGGTCCATGATGAATAACAAAATATAATGCTGCAATGATCACTCTGAAAAAACTCACGAGCCAGCCAACAGTCCTGTTCAACTCTCCTTCACAAACAAACAGGAAGTGACAAACAGGAAGTAACAAACAAGAAGTATGGGTACAGGAATGGGTACAGTTCAGCTCCCTCCTGACCAATGGGAGGCCAGTTGGGGGGGTTGTGAGACAGCCAGTGAGAGAGCAACTCACACATTGTTTGCTTTTTTGAACGGCATGTTTGGCGCTTTTCATAAAAAGAGGTTGTTTTCGTAAAAAGAAGATGGAAATTTAGGAAAATGTTTTCCATACCCTGGATTTTTCATATTCAGAGGTTTTCGTAAGTAGAGGGCCGACTGTACTAAAATAATAATAATAAAAATAAATAAATAAATAAATTAATTAATTAATTAAAAAAACATGCGCTTTAATTCCAAGTTTGGTTCCCTTTGTGAAATAATTCTATAATGAATGGAAGATGTTTAGCTTAGGCCATGTTTTTGAGTGTGTATTTGTATGGAATCTTAATTTCTGTTATGAGGTACTTACTAATGGAACATGGGGTGACATTCAAGGAGCAAAATAGCCAGTCAGAGCATGTCTTCTTTCAGCTGTTCCCTTCAGGGATCGCCACAGCAAATAATCTGCCTCCATCTCACCCTATCTTCTGCATCTTCTTCTCTTACACCAACTACCTTCATGTCCTCCTTCACCACATCCATCAATCTTCTCTTTGGTCTTCCTCTAGATCTTCTGCCTGGTAGTTCCAACCTCAGCGTCCTAGCCAGTCAGAGCATGTGGTTGCGCATATTTAATGGATATACTTTATTTTAAATTTTAAGCTATCTGGTTATTTAACATAGTGTGTCTGTTCTTTCTGCTTTCTGCTTTCATCTGTATCACCTGTCATGCATTAATGTTCTGTCGAGCATCTGATTTTGGCATTTGCACCACAAATACTTATTTACGTACACATCTGTCTGTCTGAGTTTGCGATTACTGAGTGATGACCAATCTTCAGCTTTTGGGTAGAGGCCATCAGATTTTTATTTAAAATGTCTTGGTATTTCAAAGCATTCATTATTCCCTGCACCCTAACAAGGTTCCCAGGGCCTCTGGAAGAGAAGCGAGAGACCAGCATCACCAATCCTCCCCCATACTTCAAAAGGTGGGCATGAGGTGCTTTTCTGCATCTTCTGTGTTCCATCAGACCCACTTTGAGTGATTCTTGTCAAAAAAGCTCTATCTTTGTCTCATCTGTCTAAAGCACATGGTCTCAGTTAAAGTCCCAGTACGACTTAGTGAACTCCAGGCATTTGCATTTATGATTTGTGAGTAAGAAAATGTTTTCCTCTACATGCCTCCCAAACAGCCTCTTGGCATGTAGATGGATCCTGATGGTTGTTTTGGAGACTTTGTGACCTCAATATTCTCCCATTTGTTCCAAATATTAAACAGTGAGCTTTGAAGAACTTTTTATTTCTCTTACCATACTCCTGACTATGCATGGTGGCAAAATAACCTTGTGTCCTTGTCCAGGCTTGTTTACCACTGTTCTGGTAGTTATAAACTGCTCCATGATTCCTCTAACAGTAGATACGGGCAAAAGCGGTGAGGGACGATTTTCTTGTCGCCATTGCCTGACTTGTGAAGGACAACACTCATCTGCCATACTTGAATGTTGAAGAGTGGACAAGAGAGCCTCATATTTATATCCCCGGGAAACAGGAAGTGATGAATTACTGATTCAGCTCTGGGATAGTTTGATCAACTTTGTAATCTACTGTAGAAAAGACAGAAATACTTCAATTACATTTGTTTCCTAGGAATTGTTAGAGGTGCCAATAATTGTGGAATTGGTGATTTAAAAAATATATATATATTTCTTAATTTCTCCTCTAGAGAGGAGGCTCTGACCGATAGTCGAACCTCAGATTCAGGAGGAACAATGTGGTTTTCGTCCTGGCCGTAGCACTCTTGACCAATTATATATGCTCCACAGGATTCTGGAGGGGGGCATGTGAGTTTGCCCAATCTGTCCACATGTGTTTTGTGGATTTGGAGAAGGCTTTCAACCGTGTCCCTCGGAAAATCTTGTGGGGCGTACTCCAAGACTACGGCATTCTGGACCCATTGCTACCCGTCATTCGGTCACTGTTTCAACGAAATCAGAGTTTGGACTGTATTGGCAACAACAGGTTGAATTTGTTTCCGGTGGGAGTTGGAGTCCACCAAGGCTGTCCTTTTTCACCGATTCTGTTCATAATTTTCATGGACAGAATTTCTAGGTGCAGTTGAGGCGTTGAGGGGTTCTGGTTTGGTGGTCATCGAATCTTGTCTCTACTTTTTGCGGATGATGTTGTCCTTTTGGCTTCATCAAGTTGCGACCTCCAGCTCTCATTGGAGCAATTTGCAGCCGAGTGCGAAGCAGCCGGGATGAGGATCAGTACCTCCAAGTCCGAGGCCATGGTTCTCAGTCGGACAAGGGTGGAATGCACCCTCCGGGTCGGGAATGAGGTCCCGCCCCAAGTGGAGGAGTTTAAGTATGTTGGGGTCTTGTTCACGAGTGAGGGAAGGATGGAGTGGGAGATCGACAGACGGATTGCTGCAGCCTCTGCTGTTAACCGGAGCACTTACCGGTCCGTTGTGGTGAAGAATGAGTTGAGCCTCAAGGCAAAGCTTTCAATTTACCAGTCGATCTACGTTCCAACCCTCACCTATGGTCACAAGCTTTGGGTAGTGACCGAAAGAACAAGATCGTGGATACAAGCGGCTGAAATAAGCTTCCTTCACCGGGTGGCGGGGTTCTCCAATAGTGATAAGGTAAGAAGCTCTACCATTCGTGGAGAGCTCGGAGTAGATCCACTGCTCCTCTGCATTGAGACGATGATGACGACGACGACGACAACGATGATGATGATGATGATGATGATGATGATGATGATGATGATTTCTTCGTCACATATTTTTCCCTTAAAATTCATTTGAGTTGAAGAATATGATTTTCTACACCCACCCCCCCCCCCCAATATGAGAGTAGCTTTTGCAATAAAAATTCATAGTAAGGCTTTTAACACATCTTAACCAGGGGTGCCAATAATTATGGAGTATGTTCACTCATTGGAGTATGTTCATTCATTCAGTGTATGTTCACTATGGTCAAGGTTTTCAGTCAATACTTAAAATGCAATCAGACATTTCATACATTTGGATTTATCATGTACAGTACTTTGGAAATGTAATATATATTCTAAATTAGACTAAAGAATTAGCACTTTACTACCCCCCCCCCAAATATACAGTTTAATTCTACAGACTTGATTTCACAAAGTAGCATTTTAGTGAGGAACAAGAACAGAGAGAGAGAGAGAGAGAGAGAGAGAGAGAGAGAGAGCAATTCACACAATCAATCAAGTAAATTAAGACGTTTCAATAGAAGGATGACCTCACTGTTACCATGGAGACTAGATGGCATGGCTCAGCCCAGCATTTCCCCAGCCCAGCATTTTACTTCATCTGTATTTGGTCCTTGCACACAAAAAAGAAAAAGGAAAAAAAAAAAAAAAAAAAACCAAAAACAATAAATAAAATATAAAACAATAAATAAAAATTAAAAAATAAAATAGAAAACATTAATAATAATAATAATAATAATAATAATAATAATAATAATAATAATAATTGATTATTTGAGCACTGAGTTTCATGACAATTTTTATTTAAAAGACTATTTACTGTAATATTGATTTAAGAAGAAGAAGACCATGGCACAGTGGTGCAGAGGCGTAGAGGGTAGCTCGTCCACCTCACAGCAAGAAATTTCTGGGTTAGTGTTCCTTCTAGGCTCAGGTGTTTTTGTGTGGCCTTTGCATGTTAACCATGCATTTGCTTGGGTTTCCTACCACAGTTCAAATACATGAACATAAGGCTAATTGACTGTGTAAACCTGCCTCTAGTCGTTAGACTATGAGGGATTGTATGTGTTTTTGCCCTACGATGGTCAGACGACTGTATAGGATGTGCATACCTTTGTCCAGTACTGCCTGAGATCAGCATCCCCAGGACTTTAATAGGATTAAGCAGTTATGCAAATAGTTTAGTGAGTGAATGACTTATCATGGCAGCTTCAAGAGTTTAGGAATAAAAACATTTTTGTAAGAACCAGCTGACCCCCCCCCCCCCCCCAACTATTGTACGCTATGTTCTTTAGCAGCTTCCAGACAAAAAGTGTACAGGAATTATTAAGGGACAGTCGAATTACAAAGCCCACACAAAGTATTCACTGCTGGTCAAAAAGCTTTTGTTCTCCATGAGAATAGAAACAAGCCAGAAGCTACGACAATCTGCACAGGTATGGATGAAGACTCGCTTTACAGAATCAGTCACATGGAGATAAAACCTCCGCCTGAATGAAAACAAAAAAGTAACTACTCCTGCCAGGACTTAAAAAAGGCCACCGTTTTAAAATGCCATATTATAAAGTACAGGTTACAAACGAGTTCCATTCCTACGACGATTTGTAACCCACTTAAGTTAGATTTTTACCACTAAATGTCCCTAATTTTTAAATAACTAACCAAACACATGTATTATACTTCATATTCATGGGAAAACATAAATGCAGCCATGAGGTGGGGGGCACTAACCAGTGTCTCTCCCCCTTATGCCGGTCCCAAGCCCGGAGAAATGCAGAGGGTTGTGACAGGAAGGGCATCCGGCGTAAAACTTTTGCCAAAATACAAAATGCAAACCAGAAAGTCTAAACTCATACCGGATCAGTCGAGGCCCGGGTTAAAAATGACCGTCAACCAACAGGGTGCTGATGGAAATTGGACTACTGTTGGTAGAAGACATTGAAGAAGGAGAGGTGGGAGGCGTGTCCGTAGGCAGAGAGAGAAGAGGAAAAGCAGGAGTCTAGGACTGAGAGGAGGGACTTTGGATGTTGGAACTATACAAGGAAAAGGGAGCGAGCTGGCTGACATGATGCAGAGGAGGAAGGTGGACATACTGTGTGTTCAGGAGACCAGGTGGAAAGGTAGCAAAGCCAAAAGCTTAGGAGCAGGGTTTAAGCTGTTTTATCATGGTGTGGATGGGAAGAGAAATGGAGTAGGAGTTATCTTGAAGGAGGGGTTTGTCAGGAATGTTCTAGAAGTGAAAATAGTGTCAGACAGAGTGATGAGTTTCAAGTTAGAAATTGAAGGTGTGATATTCAATGTTGTTAGTGCTTATGCCCTACAGACAGGATGTGAGCTAAAGGAGAAGGAGAGATTCTGGAGTGACTTAGATGAAGTGATGCAGAGTACCCCCAGAGGTGAAAAACTGGTCATTGGTGCAGACTTCAATGGACATGTTGGTGCAGGCAACAGAGGAGATGAGGAAGTGATGGGCAGGTTTGGTATCCAGGACAGGAACACAGAAGGACAGATGTTGATCGATTTTACAAAAAGGATGGAAATGGCTGTGGTAAATACTTTCTTCAAGAAGAAACAGGAGCATAGGGTGACTTATGAAAGTGGAGGTAGGAGCACACAGGTAGACTACATCTTGTGAAGGCGATGTAATTTGAAGGAAATCAGTGACTGCAAAGTATTAGTGGGTGAGAGTGTTGCCAAACAGCATAGGATGGTGGTATGCAGGATGACGCTGATGGTGAGGAATGTGAAGAAGGCAAAGGCAGAGCAGAAAACAAAGTGATGGAAATTGAAAAAGGAAGAGGGTCGTGTTGTCTTCAAGGAAGAGTTGAAACAGGCATTGGGTGGTCAGGAAGTGCTTCCAGATGACTGTACAACCACAGCAAATGTGATCAGGGAGACAGGTAGGAGAGTACTTGGTGTGTCCTCTGGAAGGAAAGTAGATAAGGAGACTTGATGGTGGAATGAGGAAGTGCAGGAGTGTGTACAAAGGAAGAGGTTAGCTAAGAAGAAGTGGGACATTGAGAGGACCAAAGAGAGTAAACAGGAGTACAGGGAGACACAGCATAAGGCGAAAGTAGCAGTGGCTAAGGCCAAACAGAGGGCGTATGATGACTTGTATGATAGGTTAGACAGTAAGGAGGGAGAAAACGATCTATACAGGTTGGCACAGCAGAGAAATAGAGATGGGAAGGACGTGTAGCAAGTTAGATTGATAAAGGACAGAGAGGGAAATGTATTGACTAATGACAGAAGTGTGCTGGGAAGATGGAAAGAGAACTTTGAAGAGCTGATGAATGAAGAAAATGAGAGAGAAAAAAAAGAGTAGAAGAGGTGACCATTGAGGACCAGGAAGTAGCAAAGATTAGTAAGGGTGAAGTGAGGAGGGCACTGAAGAAAACTGGAAAGGCAGTTGGTCCTGATGACATACCGGTTGAGGTATGGAAGCGTCTAGGAGAGGTAGCAGTAGATTTTCTGACAAGAACATTCAACAAAGTCTTAGAGAGTGAGCAGATGCCGGAGGAATGGAGACGTGTGCTGGTGCCCATTTTTAAGAACAAAGGAGACGTGCAGAGTTGCGGCAACTACAGAGGGATAAAGTTGATGAGCCATACGATGAAGTTATGGGAAAGAATAGTGGAAGCTAGACTAAGGGCAGAGGTCAGCATTTGTGAACAACAGTTTGGTTTCATGCCAAGAAAGAGCACTACAGATGCAGCGTTTGCTTTGAGGATGTGAATAGAGAAGTACAGAGAAGGTCAGAGGGAACTGCACTGTCCCTTTGTGGATCTGGAAAAAGCATATGACAGGGTGCCAAGAGAAGAACTGTGGTATTGCATGAGGAAGTGTGGAGTGTCAGAGAAGTATGTCAGAGTGGTGCAGGATATGTATGAGAGATGTAAAACAGTGGTGAGGTGTGCTGTCGGTGTGACCGACGAATTCAAGGTGGAGGTGGGACTGCATCAAGGATCAGCTCTGAGCCCCTTCTTGTTTGCGATGGTGATGGACAGGCTGACAGACAAGGTTAGGCAAGAATCTCCATGGACTATAATGTTTGCAGATGACATTGTGATCTGTAGTGAGAGCAGAGATCAAGTGGAGGAAAAACTAGAGAGGTGGAGGTATGCCCTGGAAAGGAGAGGAATGAAGGTTAGCCTCGGAAAATCAGAATACATGTGTGTTAATGAGAAGGACCCAGGAGGAACGGTGATGTTACAGGGAGCAGAGATAAGGAAGGTGGAGGATTTTAAGTACTTAGGCTCAACAGTCCAGAGCAATGGAGAGTGTGGAAAAGTGGTGAAGAAGCATGTGCAGGCAGGCTGGAATGTTTGGAGAAAAGTGTCAGATGTGATGTGCGATTGGAGAGTGTCAGCAAGAATGAAAGGAAAAGTGTACAAGACGGTGGTGAGACCAGCGATGTTGTATGGCCTAGAAACAGTGGCGCTGAGGAAAAGGCAGGAGGCAGAGCTGGAGGTAGCAGAGATGAAAATGCTGAGGTTCTCTCTGGGCGTAACGAGGATGGATAGGATCAGAAATTAGTCCATCAGAGGGACAGTCCATGTAAGATGTTTTGGAGACAAAATCAGAGAGGCTAGATTGAGATGGTTTGGACATGTACAGAGGAGGGATAGTGAGTATATTGGCAGTAGGATGCTGAGGTTGGAACTACCAGGCAGAAGGCCTCGAGGAAGACCAAAGAAGAGATTTATGGATGTGGTGAAGGAAGACATGAAGGTCATTGGAGTAAGAGAAGAAGATGCAGAGGACAGGGCGAGATGGAGGAGAATGGTTTGCTGTGGCGACCCCTGAAGGGAACAGCCGAAAGGAAAAGAAGAAGATTATGGGAAAACAGACATTTCAATTAAAATAAAGTAATTATATAATTTAATAAAACGTCTTACCAATGTTTGTCGGCGTCTCGTCTTTCTCCGACCTTTAATAATATCCAGTTTCGTTTCCATCGTAATGGCTTTCCGCTTGACTGGACCAACTTTGCCAGACGATCCTGCTTACTTTTTTTGTGGCCATGATGTGAAAAAGAAGCACAAACACAGACAATCTACAGTGTATATTCCACACTATGACGCGCCTCAAGACAAAACTGACGATGCTGATGACTGCCTAGCACCGCTTGGCACTGCTTACTGTAGCTATGTGTTCATATGCGCTCTGCGTCAAAAACTGGTACGCATTGTCGGAACTGACGAACAGAGCAGTGTAACTTTGAATCCTTCTCTATTTTCTTATGTGCATACTAGTATATTTAGTGGAGTTGTAAAGCCGAAAGGTCGTAAGTCGAGAACTGCCTGCACTTATGTACCTCATTTGCTTGGTCTGTCCACAGACATCTCAGCCTGTGGTGATGTTTGCATAGATCTTCACCTTCAGCTCAGTCTGCACTGTCCTCAGCCAAACAATAACAATAACAACAAAAATGGACGCCACGACTTTCAAGACGTCGGCCCCACTATGCGACTCCTCCAAATCAATGTGGAGGGCCTATCAGCTGCCAAGCGAGAAATACTTTCTGAAATATGCCCTACCAACAACATAGATGTGATCTGCATCCAGGAAACACATGTTGCTGCTGATGCACCTGCATGCCGCCTCAAGGTAAATGGATATGATCTTATTTCCTTGTATGGCCATAACAAGCATGGACGGGCAACATACGTGCAGCTCAGACATGGCAGATGTTGAAATGGTAGATAGAGCAGAATACTATGACACAATCCGTATTGGAAGCTACACCGTAACAAATGTGTACAAACCTCCGCTTGCCCAATGGTCTGATGCACCACATCCAAACTATCAACACCCAGCTATTTATTTGGGGACTTTAATAGCCACCATACCATCTGGGGATATGATAGAGAAGATGAGAATGGTGACTGGCTGATAGAATGGGCTTCATCAAACAATCTCCACCTAGTCTTAGACCTGAAGCAGCGCCGGTCTTTCCACTCAGCACGATGGAACCAAGGATACTCCCCAGACTTATGCTGGGTTACAACCTCAGAAGGCCATCCTCTCCAAGCTACACCTCAGGTGCTAGATGATTTCCCAAAAAGTCAGCACAGACCCATTGTGATACACATTGGACTCGGATACCACTCACCAAATCTGTTGAGAAACCGAGATGGAACTTTAGGAAGGCTGACTGGGAAATGTATACTGAAAAAACTGAAAAGAGCATTGTCTGTATACCCAAAACTGGCATCCCCATTGAGAAATGCTTTGAAAGATTCCGCTTTGCAATCTACAAAGCTGCAGGAAGTACCATCCCAAGGGGGTACAGACCAACATACACCCCATGCCTAAACGAAGAATGCCAACAACTCTTGACAGAGTACCAGGAGTCTGGAAGCACTGATATTGCCGAGCACCTGATAAGTGCACTAGATAACGCACGTCGGGCAAGATGGGAAGAGCTTACTGAAAAACAGAACTTTACCCACTCAAGCCGCAAAGCCTGGAAGCTTCTTAGACACCTCGGAACAGGACAGCAACCACCAAAATTGTCACGCCCAAGTGTGAAACCGAATGCTGTTGCTAACCATTTAGTGAAGCTTGGGAAAACTCCCATTGAAAAGACCCAAAAGAAAAAAGTTGTGAAAGAGCTTCGAGACTTTAGAAGGTCTGCCCATACAAATACAACCCAAGCTGAAACAGTTGTAAGTGCAGAGGTCACTACTGCTCTGAAGTCACTGAAATCTGGGAAGGCAGCAGGATATGATGGAATCTTTCCAGAATTCCTTTGTCACCTTGGACCACGTGCACAAACCTGGTTAGCAGCCTTCATGTCCCGTATTATACGTGAAAGACAATTGCCAAAGCTATGGAGAGAAGCAAAGGTTATCGCTATCCTGAAACCCGGAAGGACCCAAAACTAGCATCTAGCTACCGACCCATATCCTTACTCTCAGTCTGCTATAAACTACTGGAACGCATTATCCTACACCGAATTAAGGATGATGTAGAAGCTGTACTCAACATTGACCAAGCCGGCTTTAGACCAGGTAGAAGCACCCAAGATCAGGTGCTAGCACTCACCACCTTTATAGAGAATGGATTTCAGGAGAATAAAAAGACTGGTGCAGTTTTCCTAGACTTGACAGCTGCATATGATACAGTGTGGCACTCAGGTCTTCTACTGAAACTATCAAAAATCCTTCCTTACTGGGTCAGTAAACACAGTTGAGCTATTGCTACAGCACAGACGGTTCCGTGTTCATCTTGGTGGATACAGCAGTGCATGGCGAACACAGAAGAATGGACTACCCCAAGGTTCTGTCCTGGCACCAACTCTATTTGCACTGTACACCAGTGACCTACCCATCACACACTCTCGTAAGTTTGTATATGCAGACGACATATGCTTTGCTCTCCAAGCAAAAACATTTGATGAATTGAATGAGAGATTAACTGAGGACATGAGTGATATGAGCACCTACTGTAAACAGTGGCGGCTTCAACCTAGTGTGAAGAAGACCGTTTCTAGTGTTTTCCATCTACACAACGCTAGAAGTAAACAAGAGCTGGATATAACACTCAACAACAGCCGCCTGTCTCATGATGCAAAACCAGTGTACCTTGGAGTCACCTTGGACAGGACTTTGACATACAAAGCCCACCTGCAAAAAGTAGCCAAGAAAGTTCAAACAAGAAACAACCTTGTGCAGATGTTGGCTGGTACTACATGGGGAGCCAGTGCAAGGACACTACGTTCAGCAACATTAGCACTGTCATACTCTGTAGCGGAATACTGTGCTGCTGTCTGGAGGAACTCAGTTCACTGCAAACTAGTTGACACCAGATTGAACTGTGCTATGCGGACCATATCAGGTACACTAAAATCAACACATACAGACTGGCTGCCAGTTATGTGTAATCTTGCCCGCCAGATATCCGCAGGGAAGCTGTCACTGCAAAGTTACTGGACTCTACACTCCAGATCCCAGGCCTTCCCCTGCTGAATGATATTGAGCACCACCCACGATACCGACTGACTTCAAGAAAACCCATCTGGTCTAACCTGCCCACAACAAACTACTCCATGGTAGAAAACTGGCAATCCAGATGGAATAAGGGAACAGCACCAAACAGGGACATCGTGAATGATCCAACAACTGCACTAAATGGTATGGATATTCGCCGAGACCTGTGGTGTAAATTGAATCGTTTTAAGCTGCGGTACTGGCCCGTGCCGATACATGTTGGAAAAATGGGGATACATTGACTCACCAAATTGTGATTGTGGAGCTATCCAAACTATGCAGCACATACTACAAGAGTGCCCTGAAACACAACTGACAGGAGGCCTCTATGAACTACATGAGGCCACGGATGTCGCGGTTGAATGGCTGAGAAACAACAGCATACGATAGAAGAAGAAGTCTGCACTAAAGACATCAGGCAGGGATTTTTCTGTACAGACCTTGCATTGGCTGATTAATAGTTTTTATTTCACAAAAACTTTGATTTGTCAGGGATACCATGGTGGCATGGTGGTTAGCACGTCCACCTCACAGCAAAAAGGTTTTGGTTTCGAGTGCCCGGCTTCGCTCGGCATTTTTGTTTGGTGTATGCATGTTCTCTCTGTGCTTGCATGGGTTTCCTCTGGGTGCTTGAGTTTCCTCTCACAGTTCGAGGACATGCACATTAAGCTAATTCTTCTTCTTTTCCTTTAGGCTTTTGCCCTTTTTCATCTGATTCGCACATTTGATTTCGGAAAGGTTTTTACGTCGGATGCCCTTCGTGACACCACTCTTTTAGCAAGGGACAGAAGCATGCTGACAGCTATGCAGCTACTCTTTACGGAAGTCAGCAATGGTTATTTTACATGAACCTCTCACCATTGACAGTGAGAGACATGGCCAGCCTTTGATAACCCAGTTAGCTGCACTTGGGGGGGCAGTGATAACCTTGTGGAGAGTGGGACTTGAACCCCCAACCTTAGGATCAGCGATCCTGCGCTGTATACCACCAGGCCACCACTGCCACATGCACATTAATCTAATTGGCCGTTCCAAATTATCCTCAGGTGTGAGTGTGTGTGAATGGTCGTGTGTGCCTTGGCCTTGCAGTAGTCTGGTCAGCTGCACATGGTATACCCAGACTTCGCTCAGAGCCAGCTGAGCTAATCTCCAACCTCTCTGCGACCATCGTAGAACTAACAGGTTTCTCAAATATATGGATGGATGGACAGATGGATGGAACCGTCCATGATTTATGTCGAGGAAGATTGACAGTATGTGCATCTGTGTATGGACATTATGTGCATGGATGTAAAAAAAAAAAGAAAAACAAAACAAAAAAAAAAATACACTTTTGAATCTATATTCTGTGCAGGTACAACACAACACAGCTACAGACAGGAGTCACAGGACCTATATTCAAGCAGCTTTCAGCATTGTTTTAAAAGCCTATATTGAATTTAAGACACCATCTTGTGTCACTGAATTATTTTCCACTCCATTTCAGGTTTCAGGATGAAAGCTAGTTCTCCACTCCTTTACAATAAAAGACCCTTTCTTTTCCATTTCGGTCACTTTTCAAATAAATTCAGTTGAGTGTGTAATCTGGGCCTGGGCTTTGGTATGAGTTGGAGCTCTGGCAGTCAACTAGACGGACTAATGTTCCCTCTTGAAAACTGTATGAAGACTGAGACAATTCTATTACGTGAGCAAACTGTATAATGTCTGAACATATCATTTCAGCTAGATGTTCCTTTGTTACTCTATTAAAGCTGCAGTCACACACCAAGATTGCATTCATTATGGCTCATTTGCCCGACAAAACCAAGGTGCGCAATTATGAGACAAAATAAAAGATCATTTAAAAAAAAAAAGAACGTAAACAGAAACTGAGATTTTAAATGTGCAACGGCTTTCCTGGTTCATGTACTTTTACATTTGCTATTATGTTAATAATTATGAAACTTATATGAAAATCTTAAGTGTGTCTATATTAGGCTCACAAACAAAGCTGAATGATGCAAGACTTTGCCATTTCACCCTCTCTGCTAGAAAAAAATATACAAAAATAAACATCTGATAAATATCTGGTGGCTACACTATGCAGAATGAGTAAACAGCACCCATGCCACAGGTGCTACTACTCACTCACTCGCTCACTCACTCGCTCACTCACTCACTCATTTACCAATCTGCTCACTCATACTTGGGTTACAGAGAGGCTAGGGCTTTCTAAGATGACACTGGGCGAAGATGTAGTCTGCCTTGAACAGTTTGCTAGATCATTACAAGGCTCACACACACACATACACACACATACATACACACATACACACTCAAGCACATCCGCAACCATTAACATTCACAACCATTCTTGCTTAATGTGGATGTTTTTGAACATGTAGACCATTGAAAACACCCTCACTAAAGAAAACTAAAAGCTTTACATACAATATAAACAGCACAAAACATGCCTGTTAGACAAAGGTTAATTTGTGCAATACCAGATCTGCCAAAATTTCACACAAAACACCACAAACATATAATTTAGACATGTAGAAGGTCCTGGGCTTGAACCCCTTGCCCAGGGAGAGTGTTTCTGAGTGGAGCTTGCATGTTCTCTCCGTGCTTGTCCAGGTTTCCTCCAGAAACAATGCTTTCCTTCCACAGTTTTGATTGCGCCAAGGTGTGACTGTGAATCTTAATATATTGTCGTGAAATGGTCTCTTGAGCTATTTAGGGTGTACTCTGACCGGGGTGTGATCCAGCCCATCAAATTAATTAAATTAATGTATCACGCCTACCTTATATAGCCTATTCTATAGGGATAACAGGTGCCACAATTTAAACAAGGGGCAGTGGTGGTCTAGTGGTATAGGGCGCTGGATCGCTGATCCAAAGGTTGGGGGTTCAAGTCCTACTCTCCACAAGGATGTCACTGTCCTCCCCAGTGCAGCTAACTGGGTTATCAAAGCCGGGCCATGTCTCTCACTGTCTATGGTGTGAGGCATGTAAAAGAACCATTGCTGACTTTCGACAAGAGTAGGCTGCAAAGCCATCGGCGTGTTTCCGCCCTGCGATGGCCTGGCAAGCTGTCCAGGGTGTACTCTGCCCTCGCCTGAAGTTGGCTGGGATGGGCACCAGCCTCAAATTAGGATTAAGCGGGTACAGAAAATGAACTGAACTGAACAATTTAAACAGAAAAAAGTAGTAAAATCTTAAAGTGTTAAAATTTGGGCAACTTTGTTAAATATGTAGTTTAGTAGTTCAAACTGACTGCAACCTTATAGTGCAGCAGATAAATGTGCAAAGTAAATTAATTAATTAATTAATTATTTATTTAATAATCAAAAGAAGCCTTTAGTAGATGATATGCACAACAAATTAACATGGAGCCCATTTTCCAAAATTGCCATCAAATTGTTCATAATTTGCAGGATTTTTTAACATCTTCAACGCTGCATATATGGTGTTTTCCCGGATAAACACTGAATTGAATGTAAAATGTGAGAAATGGGCTCCATTCCCCAATGACAATATTCAAAAGAGCTATTTTAGATGCTTCTTAACAGTCGGAATGGGGCTGGTGGCGTAGTGGTTAAGGTGCTGGGCTCATGATCAGGAGGTTGTGTGTTTGAATCCCAGCTAAACCCCACTGTGCTAAGACCCCTGGGCAAGGGGAACAAGTTTACTTCTGTTTACCCAGCAGTATAAATGGGTACCAGTAAAAATATACTGGGAAGGTAACCTGCGAGGACTAGCATCCCATCAAGGAGGAGCTGAACTCCTGGTCGCTTCACGCTACGGAAACCGGAAATAAGCACCAGTCTGATGAGTCACTAGGGCTCGGGTATAAAAGGCCCAACAGACTTTACAAAATTAACCAGAGAAATTATGACTATTCATGATATTTCTTTGACATCGAATCATATTGCTCTTTTGTATTGACTAGATTGCTTTAACATGGAGCAAAAGTTTCCTAGACGTGTAATTTGTGACAAAAATAGCTATATAACCCGTATAATTGTACACCTGCTTTTTTTTGCGCTCTCAGAAGCACAGGTTCCACAATCGGCCATTTCAGTACAGAAGCACACGATTGTACATGTGTTTGCCCTGCATGAAAACAGATGAGACATCCGGTGGTTGATGTGGGATAAGAGGTGTTGCGTCTTTGCAACATGGCTGCCTACATGCTTCCAGCACATGAATTAAAGGGCAAATTCTTATCAAATAACAGCCAAACATGAAACAATAATCAAGAATAAAGTCCATAGAGTAGTTTAGTAATGACCATAGTTTACATATGGTACATTTTTGGGCCTGAACTACAGACCGGATTTTTTTCAAAAATGTCATTTACAATTATTCATTGTGTTATATATACTATTTTCACTGTGATTAAAACTGTTACCACACCATACAGACATTGGTAGAGTCTGAGGTTTGTTGTGCACATTGGAGTTCTTGGATTTTATCATTAATCTTAAGAAATATCTTTTCTGTCCATCTAGCTTTATTAAAATCACACGGCTAATCATGAATCAGGATGCCCATCAG
Organism: Plotosus lineatus; assembly: GCA_024760905.1. Classification (NCBI taxonomy): domain Eukaryota; kingdom Metazoa; phylum Chordata; class Actinopteri; order Siluriformes; family Plotosidae; genus Plotosus; species Plotosus lineatus. The sequence goes on from CM045733.1 coordinate 13,882,496, forward strand.
GAGTTTAAGATAATTCTAGCGTAATCAAATTTTATTTTTTTTTCAGGAGCAGAGCTGATTGGCGTGAGATTTATTTAGAGAATACTGATCAGAATTTTAGAGAGTGTTGTGGTTAACCATGTGTATATTTATTTTTGTATATGGGCATGAATCGCTCCAAGGCAACCTTTCAGTGCAACATTACAAAACTAGACTAAATATTCAAGAGTTTGAGGAAAAACTCAAGCTTGGTTTTTAGCCCAATATCGCTAACATCACTCCATCACTGTCACACAAAAATGGAGACGAAGCAATGCTGCTGCAACAACAACAACAACTTCTACTACTACTACTGAGATTTCAGCCCGCAAGCAACTTAAAAAGTCTATCATGCTTCCACTCCACTGCCAGGAAAAAGCAACAAACTTATAACTGCCAAATAAAATACATTTTTTACATTGTTTTTAATGTTTACTTAATGCTCTCAGAAAATTATATATATAGGCTGCAAAGCCGTCAGCATGTTTCTGTCCCTTGCTAAAGGGTTGTGACAGGAAGGGCATCCGATGTAAAAACCTATACCAAATCAAATGTGCGAATCAGAAGATTCGCTGTGGCGACTCTCAAGAACGGGAAAAAGCGGAAAAGAAAAGAAGATTACAAAACGCACGTTACAAAACGCATTTTCCTGATTTTTTTGTCTCTGGATACAAAACAAGTTCATATTACAAAAGCGCCATCGAAAAAAATCAAACGTGCCATTCAAACAATGCAGGAGCTGCTTTCCCATCGGTTGTCTCCGAACACCCACCCCTCTGGCCTCCCAATGGCTAGGAGGGAGCTAAATCTCCATAATACAGTACTGTACCCATAATGCTTTTTGTGTGCCTTCGACCGATTGTTCGACACACACGTGAAGAAGAGTTGTACTGTTAGTTCGTGAGTTTCGTGAGGTTTTTCAGTGTGCTTGTTGCAGCATTATTTTTCGTTATTTTCCCGATGAGACTGAGAAGAAGAAGCGGGCTCCGTTATCAGTAAAAGTAAAACAGGAGATGATAAAAAAATATGAAAGTGGGATTCGGTTCAGTGAAATTGCAAAGGAATATGGCCGAAAGCCCTCTACAATCAGGATAATATTGAAGCAGAAGGAGGCATTAAAAGCGAAGATACAGTGACGGAGGTGATTATTTCGGAAAAGGCAACTGCCATATTTAAGGACCTCGTGCAGGAGGGTGGGGGTGAGGGTTCTTTAGACCAGCAATCCCCGGGCTTTAAAGCGTCGTATGGGTGGTCCGAGAGATTTTTAAAAAGGTAAATAATTTTCTTTTATTTTTAACACATATTTCGTACATATTTCATACAAAATTGGTGTACTTTTATAATTTTTAAAGGGTTTATGGGGTAGTATTGGGAGCCTTGGAACGAATCACGAGTTTTACATGTAAAATGTGGTTCAACTTACGAAAAATGCAGGTTACGAAAAAGGAGCTGGAACGGATTAATTTCATGAAGTGAGGTTCCACTGTATATTATTATTATTATTATTATTATTATTATTATTATTATTATTATTATTATTATTATTTTGCTAGACTAAAATTGCAACTATTGCGTTTCTTGAAAACACTGATGATTAGAGCTTCACAACACTAAGTTGAATGAGATAGAAATATAACATAGAAATGTAGTAACTGGTAATAAACCAAACTTTAAGAATCAAAACATATTGAACATTCTATAATAGGGGGGTGAAGGCCGGTTCTAATGGTTACCTCCTAAATGGTTCCTATTCGCTGTCTGCATTTAAATAACTAAGAGCATAGTTTCAACTAGAACTCCATTGTTGCGCTCCAATGACTCCAAAAATGGTGACTGATTCTGATTAAAGTGGCAGATCAGAAGAGGATTACTTAATATCACTCACTCATCACAGGAAGGATGGAGCCTATCTCAGCCGACACTGGGTGAAGGATGAGTACACCATAAACGACTGGCCAGACCATCACAGTGCAACACACCCACCACCTTTCACACACAGACTCACAATTTGGAATGAACTATTCCCCCAATGTGTATGTATTTGGAGTGTGGATTGAAACTGTTGTACCCAGAAGAAACTCACACAAGCACAGGGAGAACATGCAAATTACACACAGAAAGGCCCAAGCTAGGACTCGAACCCAGGATCTTGTGTGTGTGTGTGTGTGTGTGTGGTGTACATGCTAACCACTAGACCACAGCACTACTCACTGACCTCTCACATTCATATTCAATATTGACCTGATTTAGAAAGCATACAAGAATATATTGAAAGGAACTAGAATGTAATTAAGTTCTGTATTTTATTATTATTATTATTATTATTATTATTATTATTATTATTATTATTATTATTATTATTATTATTATTATTATTATTATTATTATTATTATTCTGGTTGAGTCACTTTGCCATAACTCATCTTTCTCTGGAGTGCTTGATTTCACGATGGGTACAGTGTGTGTCTTCTGACAAAAGTTCAGCTCTCTCTCTTTGTGTCTCCTCTCTCTGTCTCTCTCTCGCTTTGCTGCACATATCACTTCTAAAATAGCAGTGATCCTCGACTTCTTTTGCCCTTTAGACCTACCTGCTCCATCTATCACACGGAAGTCACTTTCAGCTGCTGACAAATGGCCCACATGGACACCCTAAAGATCACCATGAGATTACTGTAAATGGTACAACACAGTACACATTGTTCGGAATGTTCTTTCTGAGATAAGCCAATAATTGCACTAGCCAAAAAAGTTTCACTACCCTTAGCTATTATAGTATACAGAAGTAGAAGAAAAAAATATTGAAGGAAAATGAAAGTAAAGCCTTTCAAACACTCCTATTACAGTGAAAATACTGTATGTATATTTTCATTGTTAGATGGGTACAGTCTGCTAAAATGTGCTTGATAGTTTGCATTAACCTGTTTAAAAGGTAGGTCTAGTTTTGTTTTTACAAAATTTAAATGTTGAAAGAATTGTATATAGACATGCCAGTTTCAAGAACACAAGATACCAGCAACAATAACAATACGCAGATATTAAATTAAAACAAAAAACAAACAAAAAAAAAGATATAAACTTTTATGAACTTATATGAACTTCTGAATAAAATAAAGCAGGGCATATGCAGCTGGGGCAACTGTAGCCTAATGGTTGGAGAAGTGGTTTAGAGACTTAAAGGTCATTGGTTCAATTCCTGAACCAGCAGGAAAATGTGGACGTGCCCATCAGAAAGGCAGCTTAACAGCCAACTGCTCTCCGGGTGTCTCCAATGTGTGTGGCAGCCCACTGCTCAAAGTGTGTGTGTTTACTCTGGCTGTGTTAAATGCGGAGGAGATCATTTCCCTTGCAGGATTAATACAGTATAGTAAAATAAATAAATTTGCAGATAAAAATACATTATATTTAAAATAAACATATTGAGTCACACCCTCTCCCAGAGACGGCTGAGATGGATGTCAGCCTCTCTGCGATCCTAATTAGGATTAAGTGGTTCAGAAAATGAATGAATGAATGAACGAACATCGGGTCACTTAAGAATAACACAAGTTTCACTGCATGTTTAATTTCAATTTCAATTTCAATTTTTTTTTTTTTTTTTTTTTTTTTTTGAGCATATCTGAAATTGTGTCCATTATTTTAAATTGTTTTGGATGCTATAAATGATATCCACTGTCTACTCTTCAGATAATCTAACGGTATTATGAGGTTATATGCACTGTGATTATAGAAGAATGTTATTGTACTTGTATGCACTTGTTGATGACAGTAAAGTGAGATTTAATTTATAATTCCAACACTTACCAAGTAGATATTCTTTATGGAGCATTTACTGAAATGTTTTCTTGAAGAGGTTACACTTTAACAGGACAACATCCCCCACTGATCCAGTTGATAATCCTCTGCGAATGCCCCATGGAACCATAGCAGTTCAAGTTCAAACGACCTTTCTAATTCATATGGCCATAATAGTAGTGGGCCCAGAGCATACACAATACAGATTTTCATTTTCAAAAGCACTTGCTTTCATTGAAAATGTATTACTTTCCAACATAATTTTTCTGCCCTAGATCGTAAGCTATGAATCTGTATGTTTCAAGTTTTATTGTTATATAGAGGTAAGAACGGTGGCCCGGTGGTAAAGGGAGCTGGATCGCTGATCCTAAGGTTGGGGATTTGAGTCCCACTATCCACAAGGTTGTCACTGTCCCCCCAGAGCAGCTAACTGGGTTATCAAAGACCAGCCATGTCTCTCACTGTCTATACTTTAGCAAAGAGTAGCTGCATAGCCGTCAGCTTGTTTCTCCCCGTTGCTAAAGGGTTGTGTCAGGAAGGGAATCTGACATGAAAACCTATGCCAAATCAAACATGCGAATCAGATGATTCTCTGTGGCGACCCCTCAAAAATTGAAAATATATATATTCATGGGTCTGATCAAAAAATGTGTGACACTGACCTTTTCCATTTTCTGTAGATTTAGAAAAAAATAGCTGTTCCATTTTTAATGTATGAGGCCAATGCGAATTAAATCGTAATAGATGCAGGATTATATTCCTCTGAGAAACAGCATCATCATCAATTATCAGTAGGACGATCCAAAATGTCAGTAACATGGACAGAATGAATAACCTTCTATTCACCAATAATAGCTTTAGATAATAATTGGGTAATTAGTTAGACTGTGCGAGTTGATAGTGTCTGACATGTTCAACTTTTCCTTATTCGCTTAGTATCACTAAATGCCAATCCAATAGTGATCCATGGGAGCACAAGATACAACATGTGACATGTGCAGGAAAAGTTATGTATATCATCAATCCCGTTTTAAGTCTGGCGATTATTTACAATTTTGCCACACATATGTAAATCAAATGGTTCATTGTGCCTACATCTGTGCTCTTATTCACGTTGTTATTGGACCTGTGGAGTCATTAATAGAGGCTCAGTGAAATGTGAAAATAATGAGAACTGTCTCTAGTCACAAAATTAAGCATGAAAAAAGTGTAAAGTAGGAAGTACAGTGCTGCTTGACCATACTTCATACTACTTTACCATAATTCATTCCCGATGGCTGGTTGAATTCCGATTTGGTCAAATTCCGAATCCCCTTTTCCCATTACTTCTTCTTCTTCTTCTTCTTCTTCTTCTTCTTCGGGCTGTTCCCTTCAGTGGTCGCCACAGCAAATTATTCGCCTCCATCTCAGCCTATCCTCTGTATCTTCTTCTCTTACACCAAGTACCTTTATGTCCTCCTTTACCACATCCATAAATCTCCTCTGTGGTCTTCCTCTACGCTTTCTGCCTGGTAATTCCAACCTCAGCATTCTACTGTCAATATACTCAATATCCCTCCTCTGTACATGTCCAAACCATCTCAATCTAGCCTCTCTGACTTTGTTTCCAAAACCTCTTACATGTGCTGTCCCTCTGATGTGCTCATTCCTGATCCTATCCATTCTCGTTACTTCCAACTAGAAACCTCAACATTTTCATCTCTGCTACCTCCAACTCTGCCCCCTGTCTTTTCCCCATTGCCACTGTTTCTAAACAGACAACATTGCTGGCCTCAACACCGTCTTGTACACTTTTCCTTTCATTCTTGCCAATACTTTCCTATCACACATTACACTTGACACTTTTCTCCAACAATTCCAACCTGCCTGCACACGTTTCTTCACCTCTTTTCCACACTCTGCACTGCTCTGGATTGTTGAGCCTAAGTACTTAAAATCATCCACCTTCTTTATCTCTGCTCCCTTTAACATCACCATTCCTCGTGGGTCCTTGTCGTTCACACACATGTATTCTGTTTTACTGAGGCTAACCTTAATTTCTCTCCTTTCCAGGGCATACCTCCACCTCTCTTGATTTCCCTGCACTTGTTCTCTTCTCCCATTACAGATCACAATGCCATCTGCAAACATCAGAGTCAATGGAGAATCTTGTCTAACTTCTTCTGTCAGCCTGTCCATCACCATAGCAAACAAGAAGGGGCTCAGAGCTGACCTTTGATGCAGTCCCACCTCCACCTTGAACTCTTCTGTCACACCGACAGCACACCTCATCACTGTTTTACATCTCTCATACATGTTCTGCACCACTCTAACATACATCTCTGCCACTCCAGACTTCCTCATGCAATACTACAGTTCCTCTCTCGGCACTCTGTCACATGCTTTCTTCAAATCCATTAAGGAACAATGCAGCTCCCTCTAACTTTTTCTGTACTTGCTTTATTAACATCCTCAAGGCAAACACTGCATCTGTGGTGCTCTTTCTTGGCATGAAACCAAACTGTTGTTCACAAATGCTGACCTCTGCCCTAGTCTAGCTTCCGCTATTATTTCCCATAACTTTGTCGTATGGCTCCTCATCTTTATGCTTCTGTAGTTGCCACAAATCTGCACATCTCCCTTGTTCTTAAAAAATGGGCACAAGCACACTTCTCCATTCCTCGAGCATCCTCTCACTCTCTAAGACCTCGTTGAACGTTCTTGTCAGAAAATCTACTGCTACCTCTCATAGACACTTCCATACCCTCACCGGTATGTCATCAGGCCGTCCCACTCTTCATCCTCTTCAATGCCCTCCTCATTTCACCCTTACTAATTTTTGCTACTTCCTGGTCCTCAACTGTCACCTCTTTTTTCTCTCTCATTTTCCTCATTCATCAGCTCTTCAAGGTACTCTTTTCATCTTCCCAGCACACTTCTGTCATCAGTCAATACATTTCCCACTCTGTCTTAATAACTCTAACTTGCTGCACGTCCTTCCCATCTCTATTTCTCTACTGTGCCAACCTGTATAAATCATTTTCTCCCTCCTTACTGTCCAACCTATCATACAAGTCATCATACACCCTCTGTTTGGTCTTTGACACCGCTACCTTCATCTTACGCTGTCTCTCCCTGTACTTCTGTCTGCTCTCTTCGGTCCTCTCTATGTGCCACTTATTCTTAGCTAACCTCTTTGTTTGTACACACTCCTGCACTTCCTCATTCCACCACCAAATTTCCTTATCTACTTTCCTTCCAGAGGACACACAAAGTACTCGCCTATCTGTTTCACTGATCACATTCGCTGTAGTTGTAGAGTCATCTGGAAGCACTTCCTGACCACCTAAAGACTGTTTCAACTCCTCCTTCAAGACAACACTACACTCTTCCTTTTTCAGCTTCCACCACTCTGTCTTCTGCTCTGCCTTTGCCTTTTTCACCTTCCTCACCACCAGCATCATCCTGCACACCACCATCCTATGCTGTTTGGCAACACTCTCACCCACCACTATTTTGCAGTCACTGACTTCCTTCAAATTACATCGCCTACACAAGATGTAGTCTACCTGTGTGCTCCTACCTCCACTTATATAAGTCACCGTATGCTCCTGTCTCTTCTGGAAGAAAGTTTTCACCACACCCATTTCCATCCTTTTTGCAAAATCTATCAACATCTGTCCTTCTGTGTTCCTGTCCTGGATACCAAACCTGCCTATCACTTTTTTGCCCCCTCTGTTGCCTGCACCAACGTGTCCATTGAAGTCTGCACCAATGACCACTCTTTCATCTCATGGGGTACTCTGCATCACTTCATCTAACTCACTCCAGAATCTCTCCTTCTCTTCTAGCTCACATCCTGCCTGTGGGGCATAAGCACTCACAACATCGAACATCACACCTTCAATCTCTAACTTGAGACTCATCACTCTGTCTGACACTCTTTTCACTTCTAGAACATTCCTGACCAATCCCTCCTGCAAATTAACTCCTACTCCATTTCCCTTCCCATCCACACCATGATAATACAGCTTAAACCCTGCTCCTAAGTTTCTCGCTTGGCTACCTTTCCACCTGGTCTCCTGAACACACAGTATGACCACCTTCCTTCTCTGCATCATGGCAGCCAGCTCTCTAGCTTTTGCTGTCATAGTTACAACATTCAAAGTCCCTACTCTCAGTTCTAGACTCATACCTTTCCTCTTCTCTCTCTGCCTACAGACACGCCTCTCGCTTCTCCTTCTTTGACAAACAGTAGTCCAATTTCTATCATCACTCTGTTGGTTAACAGCACTGATGGCGGTCATTGTTCACACGGGCCTCGGCCGATCCGGTATGAAATTCGTTTTCATGATTTGCATTTTTTGATCCACTTTTCCCATTACAAATAATGTAAATGGTCTTAATCCATTCCATCGTCTTTTGAACAGAAGTTAACAGTCCCGTAACTCACACTATAGGTGTTATGGTCTGTGTTATTTGGCAGCTTTTTTCTCTCTCTCTCCTTATGTACTGCAGGCACTGGCGAGGGGTGTGGCTGTCACACGCAGGCAGAGTCCGGAGAGCACACCTGATTCCACTTAGCCATCACCAGGCTATAAAGATGAGCGGCGATCACCTCCCAGGGCTAGAAGATTGTCCCTCCAAACAATTCCATTTCCCCATGATCTCTCTGGCTCCCTGGTTCCCAGCTCGGTGCGCGATCTTTTCCCGCTTTGATATTTTCCCTTAGTGATTTTGGTTCCTGGGTTTCCCATCACCTCTACTGTGATCATGATTCCCTGTACTCCAGTGCCTGCTCTGTGTTCAATAAAGGTCATTTGTATCATCATACTCGGTCTTCTGCATCTTTGGGTCTGACGGAAATCTCCTGAGGTCACAATAGGTCAGCAAATTAAATTAAAAAAAAAAATATTGAATACAGTACACTATGTTGGGGGCAGTGGTGGTCTAGTGGTATAGGGCACTGGATCGCTGATCCAAAGGTTGGGGGTTCAAGTCCCACTCTCCACAAGGTTGTCACTCTCCTCCCCAGTGCAGCTAACTGGGTTATCAAAGGACGGCCATGTCTCTCACTGTCTATGGTGTGAGGCATGTAAAAGAACCATTGCTGACTTTTGACAAGAGTAGGCTGCAAATCTGTCGGCGTGTTTCTGCCCGGCGATGGCCTGGCGAGCTGTCCAGGGTGTACTCTGCCCTCGCCCAAAGTTGGCTGGGATGGGCGCCAGCCTCCCCGCGACCCTAATTAGGATTAAGCGCTTACAGAAAATGAACAGAAATGAAGTACACTATGTTATTGTCTGTGTTGTGAGAGACTCTGGTTTTGGTGGCTCTAACCCGCTATCTCTATACATGCTGGAGAGGGGCATGGCTGTCACATGCGGGTGGAGTGCTAAGCACACATACCTGATTCCACTTAACAATCACTGGGCTTCTCTAACAGTGATTACGATTTCCCCGTGCTCTAGTGCTTTCCCTGTCAACAATAAAGCTCATCCGTTTTCATCACACCCTGTCTCCTGCATTTTTTGGTCCAGCTGAATGTTTCTGGTGTCAAAGAAGGGCTAGAAGATTCTGGGATGCCAGGAACATTCAGCCAAACCCAAAAATGCACTAGACAGAGTGTGATGGAGGAGCTTTATTATTCTCAGGGAAGGTACTAGAGAACGGGGAAATCTGATTGCTAAGTGGAATCAGGTATGTATGCTTAGCACTCTACCTGCATGTGACAGTCACGCCCCTCTTCAGGGCTTGCATGCATAAACAGAGAGAGTTAGAGCCGCCAAAGCCAGAGTCTCTTACAAAAGAGACCATAACATGCTAAAATAAAATGCATGTATGATTCTTATTTCAGGATTTCCCTTTTTTTCTTGAAGAACATTTCTAATGTGGCTTGTTTCTGCCTTCTTTTCAAAACCTTACAGAAGTGTCTCATGACCTCATCGTTAAAGGTGTTCTCAGTGATACATAGTATGAACAACTTCCGGACTTCCCTAGAACAGTGCTAGCTTTATCAGGGTGATACGTAGTATCAACAGCTTCCGGACTTCCGGGAAGGGTGCGTTTCCCCTCCCTCTAGGCCTCATTTTTTCTCGTGCTTTTTTAGCGTTCGACCTCCAGATTTTGATCGACTTCCAAGACAAAAAAACTATGGATTTTTTGGTCGATTTCTGATTTGTTTAGACCTTTAAAGCATTCAAGTACCGAGGTACCACTGTATTTGAATTATTTCAAAAACTGTGTCCACCGTATGTACAGATTTTGCTCTGATATTACCGCACAAGCATGTACTAAAGATTCTGATACGTTGATTCACAAATAAACATGGATATGGAAACATTTATTGAAGTCTGAAGTTGTTGGGACATATGCTAGTTTCATGATCAGACCTATAATAAAAATAAAAGGAAATGACAAAGACTTTCTATTGAAACTCCATTTATCACTACAGATCTTTTTTGAGGGGTGGTGAAACCATCCTCTCTCTTCAGGTACTATGTCGATGAACATGGCGTCCTCTAGATGGGGTGGTGTTCATTATGTATTCGGGGGCGGGTTCTCTTAAATATTGGTATCGATACATGCATACATGCATACATACATGCAACCCGCCCCCGAATACATAATGAACACCACCCCATCTAGAGGACGCCATGTTCATCGACATAGTACCGCCACCAGCACTTTGTAATCATTCTTCTGTAATCACCTGAAGAGAGAGGATGGTTTCACCACCCCTCGAAACAGATCTGTAGTGATAAATTGAGTTTCAATAGAAAGTCTTTGTCCTGTCCTTTTGTTATATATATATATATATATATATATATATATATTTATATATATATATATATATATATATATATATATATATATATATATATATATATATATATATATATATATATATATATATACATACACACACTAAATAGCGATGAGTATTATTGGGGCAGTGGTGGTCTAGTGGATAGGCCACAGGATTGCTGATTCTAAGGTTAGGGGTTCGAGTCCCCACAGGGTTGTCCTGCCCCCAGTGCAGTGCAGCTAACTGGGTTGTCAAAGGCGGGCCATGTCTCTCACTGTCTGTGGTCAGAGGCATGTAAAAGAACCATTGCTGACTTTCGTAAAGAGTAGGCTACAAAGCCGTCAGTGTGTTTCTGTTCCTTGCTAAAAGGTTGTGACAGGAAGGGCATCCGGCATAAAAACCTATGCCAACTCCTGAGAGAAAGGGAAAGCCGAAAGGAAGAAAAAAAAGTGATGAGTATTATTATGATTAATAATTAAATTGGTTATTGATTATTGGTGGGTTACAGCATGGGATACCATGGTTTTAGTCTGAAGAGGGAACTTTTTTTTTTTGCATCTAACAGGATTATTTAAATGCCTGGCATCAATTGTGGAAATCAGTCTGTCCTTACCGTAAAACAATTCAAGAACATCTCTATTTGACTTCTAACAAACAATATTAAATTCACAAGCTCTTAACAAACAAGCAGAATTTTTTTTTAATTATTATATTTTTGGGGCGGGTGAATTATTCTTATCAGAGTTACACTACCATGCTCATAGGGCTTCATGTCATGTGGCTTTTGGATGCTCAATAAGAAGTGGAAGCACAGCGACTTTCGATATTATAGCCAACCAAGTGCGTGTGAACACTTCCACACCAAATTACATGTCTAAGCTCAGGGTTACCTTGACAGCTTCCTCGAAACACAACAGCACTTCTTAGAAATAAACCACTGTGTCGTCCAGATAAATAGGGAGTGTCTTTGAAGGTGAGCAAGGTGTTAACAAGTTATTTGCAATTCAGGCGAGGGAAGGAGTGTAAAAGCAGCGGAAGTGAGAAAGAAGAAGTACATCTGTGTCAAGCAACTGAGTCACTAATGTTTCAAATATAATCCTGCGGCAGTTGCATCTGGTAAACAGGATTCCCTGAGCGGGCAATCATTTTACACTACAGGGAAAAGCAAAAAACCGCACGTTATGACAGCGTAAAGACTTTTAATGGTATTTTGATGTGTTTGTTGTAGCTGTGATGTATTGGGGATTCTCTGTTATTGATCTCTTCTTTCATTCCGCCTTCAAAGGTAAGCCGATAGAAACACTAAGCTCTCTTTCAGCTGGGATTACTTCATTTTCTTTCAGGCTTTCGTTGTTGGACTATAACTACCTACTGAAAATTTGTTATTAACTTTGTTGTGTTGCAGCACTGCGGGCCTTGATCAAGTTTCAGACTATACCTGCAAGGGAAATAGTGCCTTATGGGATAGTAATAGAAATCTGAAAATACCACAACATTTCTAATACCACTTTATTTGAACAATAAAATGTGGACACTTTAGACCAGGAGTGTCCCGTTCATTTTCACCGAGTTACACATCTCTAAATTTTTCGGTCATCGATGGCCAAATTGTCACTATTCAAAAAGGCCAACTATTAAATCTGCATAGCAGTATTATTCCTTTATACGTTTTCCTTCTTTATTCACTTTCATTTTCTGACAATGATTGACATTGAGAAGCAAGCCTGCAATCTTTCCTGAGTCACCAATGGCTAGCTGTTTACTTGAAATAGGTTGTCTCCACCTATGGGATGGATGAAAAATTACATTTCACAGTAATAGTTGATCCAAATAGTGTGTGGTAATCATAAACTTTTAAAGATTTTGTGGGCCATATACATTAAATTAGATGGCTGGATTTGACCATTTATCTAAACTTTTAAAAAGGCAACATGCACCAGGGGACCCTGCATATTTTCACTCTGTTTATTACCCTAATAAGACATGATATAAGATATGAGATAGAGAGACTTTTATTGGCAACTGTTGCATAAACAGTGAAATAATTTAGCAGTTCTTTATTTACCAGCAATTATAAAAGAAAATGCACAAAAAACAATGAAGGGACTATACTAAGCGATACATATGCATATACCTACATACACATAAATACACACATACCTACATGTACACATAGACTCAAATACATACATATATACCACATATAGTTGTATCCCACGTAGGCCTCCGTCAGTCCCGAAGGACTATGGCTGCGCTCTGGCCAGTATCCCGACTGGTGATACTCCCCAGTGCACAGAGCCTGGGTAGGGAGTAATGAGGGACAGGCTGTTACCCAAGCAGCAAGTCCCCCCCTGTCTCGGCGCCACCGGAAGGATCCAATGGAAAGGCAAGTGCCGATACGACTGGGTTCCAGTGCCACTGCAGGAGAGAAACTACGGTCAATTTAGAACGGCCAATTAACCTACAGTGCACTTCTTTGGATTGCGGGGGAAACCGGAGCACCCGGAGGAAACCCGCACAAGCACGGGGAGAACATGCAAACTCCACACAGAAACGCCCAGGCTGGGAATCGAACCCGGGCCTTCTTGCTGTGAGGCGGACGTGCTAACCACTACGCCACCGTGCCGCCTTGTATCCCACATATACATACATATCCCATATGGTAGTTGCTGAGGCAGCTTGCTGTGCTGTTCTACAGCACTGGGATGATGGAGGCTGTTTTGCAGCAGGCGGGGTCCGCACATTACTGTAGTTGCTTTACGTACCCTTCCTGTTATTCTGTCTGGACCAGTCACTTTCCTCATGGTGAGTCTGCGCAAGGTGGGTCTGATCTGGTGCCGCTGCAGCTGGATGGTGTCATCATCCCTCTCTGGAAGAACAGGGCAGATGCTTCTCCACTGTGTTGATCGAAACGAGCAAGTGTGCATGTCCTTATAGCCAGTGAATGTCTTGATCCCCTTGCGCATATTCCTTGTGTTGATTTCATCAAACTGCTCCCGATGAGTTGTTTAGTGTTGTGCTTAGCTTTTCTGATACCTTTTTGTATGGCCCGGTGGGCCTCTTTGTAAGCTTGCGGATATCCTCACTTGAAGGAATTGTCATAAATTGAACCACATTTCACATGTAAAACGTGGGATTCATTCCAAGGCTCCCAATACTACCCCCTAAATCCTTTAAAAATTATAAAAGCATACCTTTTAAGACCTTCTGCTTCAATATTGTACCAATGGTAGATGGGTTCGGCCATATTCCTTTGCGATATCACTCAACCTCATGCCACGAGCCCGCTTCTTCTTTTCACTCGCACCGTAAATCACGTGTGTGTGTGTGTGTGTGTGTGTGTGTGTGTGTGTGTGTGTGTGTGTGTGTGTGTGTGTGTGTGTGTGTGTCTGTCTGTGTGTGCGCGCGCGCTTGTATTGACCATGTTTTCTTAGCACAGTTATAATCTTACAAATGTTTATGGAAGGTTAAAAGCAATGAGCACACTCAAAAATCTCATGAAACACCAGTAACTCTGTCCTTTACACCAAAAGCATTATGGGAGCTGTGTCATCCCTCCTAGCCAATGGGAGACCAGCGAGATGAGATGTTGGGAGATAGCCAATGGGAGGGAGCCGCATCATCCCTCCTAGCCAATGGGAGGCCAGCAGGGCGGGATGTTGGAAGATATTAATGGGAGAGCAGCTCGTGCATTGTTTGAATGTTTGAATGGCACATTTTAATGTTTGAATGGCGCATTTTAATGTTTGAATGGCGCATTTGGCCATTATATATCTATCTATCTATATCTATATATATATATATATATATATATATATATATATATATATATATATATATATATATATATATATAGATATAATATATATATATATATATATATATATATATATATATATATATATATATATATATATATATATATATATATATATATTAATAGCAGAGCCTGAAAATATTTACATTTATTTTCACTAAAGTGCCATAATATAAATTATTGCCTTTTCAATAATTTTCAAAATCATATTTTTCCTCACAAAGAAAAAGAAAAAAAAAATTACTAAACTTTAATTCAAAAGATTGGTAGTCGTGGCCTAGTGGTAAGATGCAACCTGATCAAACGGCTGGGGGTTCAAGTCCCACTCTCAACAGGTCTCTGTCCCCCAGTGCTGCTAAGTGGGTTTTCAAAGCCTGCCATGTCTCTCACTGTCTATGGTGGGAGGCTGTAAAAGAACCATTGCTGACCTTCGACAAGAGTAGGCTGCATAGCCGTCAGCGTGTTTCTGCCTGGCGAGCAGTCCGGGGTGTACTCTGCCTTCACCCACGGCTGAGATGCGCACCAGCCTCAGCGAGACCCTAATTGAGATTACGCAGTTCAGAAAATGAATGAATGATTTATAAAGATTTTCTATGACATGCAGATGCACTCAGCACTGATAGTGATGATGCACAGCATATGTTAGTTTGCCTGTGTGGTCACGTGAGTGTGAACGTGACAGCAAAATCGAGATCACTGCTTTATGACATTTGCATAAGTATGGAGCTCTGTGGAGCTGCATTATTAATATTTAATTCCTTTTGAAAAGGCATCCAAAGTACTGAAAATTCATTTCTGTGGCATTGTTCCAAAGTGTAATATTTGTTTTGTTTACATTAGGCAATTCCTTGCATTTTTTTTTTCCCCTTTCGGATATATATTGACAGATATAATTTGTCTAAACACTCCCAGGCAGTCACACATAATTTATTTTGTTCATGATATCGTTTTAAATGTTCCATGACAGTAAGCATGATGGTGATATGATTTGTATTCCTGGACGTCCAGTTCTCAATTATCACAATAAGAAAAAGTAAAGGAAAAGAAAACATGCAGATACACGCTCCATTACCAAGGCTGAAATTATTCATAGCAGGTCGAAAACTGTTTCATTTCTATGAGACACTGCCCTGAGAAACACATTTAACCCTTTATTTACCAACAGGACTTTCAATACATATATCATACGTACTTGTATCTGGTGATGGTAAATAAAGGGTTAAAATGTTGCCCATGACATACAAAATTCCAATCCTTTGCCCTCATGCATTGTAAACCAAAGTGCCCTAATCTGGCCTCCCTGAAATCGATCCTGGTGCCCTAATAACTACCTCTTTTATAAATTGCTTTGTTCTCTCTCCAGCCCTGCTGTAAGGTGATGAATAGCTGTAGAGAGACCTGGTGAATGATAACTGCCCTCTGGGAGTTGTAGATGGAGGAGACCACAACAGACGAAGCATGCATTTAGACTCCATCCATCTAAATGTCCATCTGTTTGTTCTTTAATTTCATGGGTTTAAATCACATTTTTCCCCCTCTCGGATTGCTCAAATGAACATGATTACCTTCTACAGCTATCAGTTCGTGCAGTTTAAATTAATGTATTCAATTGTTAGACAGTTTAGCTTATGAATCATCTGCTTTGCGTGTAAGAAGGTCCTGGGTTTGTGGAGAGCATTTCTGCGTGGAGTTTGCAGGTTCTCATACATACATGGGTTTCTTCGGGGTACACTGGCTTCCTCCAAAGCTCCAAAGACACACAGATTACCCTAAGTGTGAGTGTGAATGCTTGTTTGTGTGTTGGCACTGTGTGGCCTGTCAAGCTTTTCAGGGTGTACCCTGCCTTCACCCAGAATATGTATCTGTGAAAAAAAGTATTTATCCGTGTTTACATCGTGTACAGATGTCGATTTTTATGTTTTGTATTCTGTGATTCTCATCTGTGTTCAGGGAGACACCAATGATGTGGGAGAAATGAAGCCATCATGTGACACGGTGACAGATTAAACCTTGGTCTGGATGTATTTATTTGTTTTTTGTTTTTGTTTTTTCCTCCTCCATGTGAAAAAGCAGCTTGGGAAATAAACGAATGAATAACTACTCATTCAAGGTAAGGAATTTGCATACAGATAAAAAAGACACAGATATCAGTTTTAATGTTAAATATTCATACGGTAATGGGGCCGGTGGCGAAGTGGTTAGAGTGCTGCGCTCATGATCAGGAGGCTGTGTGTTCAAATCCCAGTTCAATCCCTCCTGGTCAAGGTCTTGACCACAAGTGTGCCTCTGTTCACCCTGCAGTATAAATGGGTACCAGCAAAAATATACTGGGAAGGTAACCTGCGATGGACTAGCGTCCCATCCAGAAGGCGTTGTACTCGGAGTCGCTTCACATTATGGAAACCGGGAATAAGCCCCGGTCCGATGAGCCACTATGGCTCGGGTGTAAAAAGTCCAACGGACTTTACTTTTTACTTTTATTCCTACGATGAGGGCATTTTTTTTTTTTTTTTTTTTTTTTTTTTTTTTATGAAAGCCAAATTGACTGCCCAGGTGTGCAGAGACTCTCCCTGTGTCTCAATTCACTCACCTATTCACTACCCACCATGTACTATATACAGTACTATATATGTACTATAGTGCAGAGGAATATGTAGTGGGCTCAGTGGTGGTAAAATGTTTTTGGGCACTCTTCCTCCTCCTCCTCCTCCTCCTCCTCCTCCTCCTCCTCGGCATGGCTGTGGCCTGGTGGTGTACTCCTGCCTTTTATTAAATTAATTCTGAGGCCTTGATTCAATTTCTTTCACTGCATTCTAACTTTATAATATTTTATTATGACATTTATTAGGGTATATTTTACATCTTACTTCATTTCGACTTTTTATTGTCTCATTAATAATTGTTTTTAATTGTAATTCAGTGTCCTTTGTAATGTTCTACACTTAATGCGTTATAAGTTTTGTAAGTTAAATACAAAATTACGTATATTTATAGGACAGGCTAACAGTCCCCGCCTCTCTCTCCCCAGCTGTTTGTCAGGTATTAATTCCAACTGCAAAAACAACATTTACATTTATGGCATTTAGAAGATGCCATTATCTAGAGTGACTAAGGGGCTTGCTCAAGGGCCCAACGGTGGTCGCTTGGTAGTACCGGAGCTTGAAACCCTGATCTTGGAATGAGTAAGTCAGAACCTTAATCACTGAGCCGCCATGGCCAAACATGATGGTATATAGTGCTTGGTTATTGGCCAACGTTTATACAGTACTCGTCACAATGTATTGCAGGATACATAGGATCGTTCTTACTATACATTTGGATATCATTAATACTTGGTGAACTTGCTATGAAGCATTAAGTGCTAAGTAGTGACCAATTTCAACCCCAACGGTTTTGGATGTTGAGAGACAATCATCTGAGGCTGAGTTTGTTATTGCGTTGGAAGTTAAACAAGTTCACAGCATCACCAATTTCTCACTCATTCACTCCTGCATTTGCTGAACAACTTAATCCAAATAGGGTCACAGGAGGGTTGCAACCTATGTGTGCTGACTCTGGGCAAAGGCAGAGTACACCACCAGAGTACACGTCAGACCATTGCAGGGCAACACACACAGACACGCAACCATTCACACTCACCCTCACTTTTATACGCAATTTGTAACAGCCAAATGAGCCTAATATCCATGTCTTTGGACTTTGTAGGAAACCTGAAGAAAACCAACAAAAGGACTTGAACTCAGGACCATCTTGCTGTGAAGTTTCTCTCTCTACGTCTACATCCAATCACACAAGGAATGGACATCAGTCCCTGAAGCTTGAATGATGCTCATACAGGGATTGTCATGGGTGGGATCACAATGATCTACCGTATGGTTCGCCAGGCCACATACGGACTCACTCACACCTGCGGGCAATTTGGAACAGCCAGTTAGCCTACTGTGCATGTTTTTGGACTGTGGGAGGAAACTGGCGTACCCAGAGGAAACCCACACAAGCATGTGGAGAACATGCAAACTCCGTACAGAAACGCCCAGGCCTGGAATCAAACCCAGGCCTTCTTGCTGTGAGGCTGACGTGCTAACCATTACGCAACCATGCCGCCCTGCGGCAAAGCTTATGTGCTATCCACTACACCACCGTACCGTCCATCACCAAATTCTGACAGTGTGATAGGCATACATTTGATGATGTTGTCACTGCATAATCATGAAGGTATTCTGATCTATCTGAATGGAGAAATATAGTCTTGCATACACCGCTAAAGTCGTGTCCTTGGCTTTAGCCAGTACTTGGCCAGGCTATGCCGATACATAGCTGGAGACAATAACAAAACCAAACTATTGATTTTGGGTAAAGTCAGGAATTGAACTCAATCTGTCCTTTGAGATTATTAAGACATCGTGAACGTTTTGTGCTGATACAGGACTTTTTTATTTAGTTATCTTCCTCAATCCAAAGTACTGAAAGTGGAGAGAGGGAAACCCCCTCAGTGCAGCTAACTAGGTTATCAAAGGCCTACCAGCAAGCCAATGATCAAATGGAGCTCAAATACTCCACCTACACAAGTCTCCTAAAACCGGGTTTTGTTACATTCGCCGTTTATTTGAAGCATGACTCAACTATTAATCTTCACATGTTCTGTTAAACAGAATATCCATTAAATATGAGCTCTCACTGGAATAAGTCATTAATAAATAATTCATGGGTGCATCACAAACAATGAAATGTCTGGTAGTTTTGGAATAATTATAGGATTGTCTTCACTGAGGTACACAAAGCAGGTGCTGTCTTGAAATATGGCTGAAATAAGGCACGTCGGTGAGCAGCTGTTTACTAATTGGGACAGTTCTTGGCTCATAAAATACTGCCTACCTACTCAGCTGCCTTGTGAATGGAAAATATCTGTTTCATGCTCTGAGATCCTCCTGAAGGCGTGTGAGTGTGTACTCGTGGACATGTAAATAAAAAATAAATAAAAAATTGTTTGAGACAGTATACTACCAGATAACTGTACATTATCTTTAACAGTTCTTTATATATATATATATGTACATATATATATATATATATATATATATATATATATATATATATATATATATATATATATATATATATATATATATATATATACATACACATATATATATATATATATATATATATATATATATATATATATATATATATATATATATATATATATATATATATATATATATATGTACATATATATGTGTGTGTGTATATATATAGGGATCCCTTGCTACTTCGTGCTTCAATTCATGTGGATTCAGTGCATCGCGTTTTTTTTTTGTTTGTTTTTGGGTTTTTTTAAATAAATAAATATCCATCGAATTAAAAAATAACGGAAATAAGAAAGAAAAGGGGAAAAAGTTAAGGAAAATGCAGCAAAACAAGGCCAATTATGTAAGGAAAAAAAAAATTAAACCAACACAAAACAAAAACCAACCCAGAGTCTCCCATTAAAACGAGTTACATTGTTGTGAGGTGCACATCTGAGTTCATGCACGACCTCCTGCGTGCACATCTGTATATGTGTGTATTTATATTTTATTTACATATTATGCATTATCTATTTAATGTTTAATTGTTATTATAAGCATTTATAGTATTGAATATGTATTTATTTATATTATATACACATATACACATATAAATGTCCATATACATCAGTCAGGGGAAGGTTGGGGGGGGGGTGATCCTACTTTGCGGATTTCAATGGTTGCGTTGGGATCTTGGTCCCAATTAACCACAGAAAGTGGGGGATCCCTGTATATATGGCAGTGGTGGTCTAGTGGTGCTGGATCGCTGATCCTAAGGTTGGGGGTTTGAGTCCCACTCTCCACAAGGTTGTCACTGCCTCCACCCCCCACCCCTCACCCCCCAGTGCAGCTAATTGCGTTATCAAAGGCCGGCCATGTCTCTCACTGTCTATGGTGTGAGGCATGTAAAAAAAAAAAACATTGCTGACTTTTGACAAGTGTAGCTGCAAAAGCCATCAGCGTGTTTCTACCCTGTGATGACCTGCCGAGCTGTCCACAGTGTACTCTGCCCTCGGCCGGAGTTGGCTGGGATGGGCACCAGCCTCCCCGAGACCCTAATTAGGATTATGCAGTTTAGAAGATGAACTGAACTGAATATATGTATATATGTGTACTATCAGTCAGACATCACAAACCTGATCAATCAGTGTTTTTGGTAGAAATGATATTTCGTAATGGCAAATGATTGACTATCAGGTGTAGTAGAGTAACAGAATCAAACACACCCAACAGTCTTGACTTGCATGCTGCTGATTCTCTGAAATTGAATCACTAATTGAAGGGGCGTTTTCAAAATAGTAGCAGTGCGGAGTCTCATTAGTGACGTCATTCATTCTTTGAAAAACAGGTGCAATTATTGTCCTTATTTAAGGAAGGAAGGCAGTAAATGTAGTACATAAATGTAGCTGGTTATAGAACATTTCTTTCTGAAATTCTGAGGAAAATGGGTTGTTCCAGACATTGTTCAGAAGAACAGTGCACCTTGATTAAAAAGTAGATTAGATTGTAGAGGGGAAAACATAAAGAAGTGCGGAAATGAGAGGCTGCTCAGCTAAATGATCACAAATGCTTTAAAATCGCAACCAAAACCTGAAACATGTGGAAGAACGTGAGAAACTTCCATTCAAATGGATGGAAGAAGAATCAAAATGGCAGGAACTCAACCACCAATGAGCTCCAGGAAGATCAGAGGTCTAAAGTTACCTGTGAGTCCTGTTACAATTAGAAGATGCCTACATGAAGCCGAGTTATCGGCAAGAAGCCCCGCAATGACCCACTGCTGAAGAAATGATGTGCTGAAGAGGTTGCAATTTACCAAAGAGCACATTAACTGGCCTGAAGAAAAATGGAGCAACATTTTGTGGACTGATTAAAGTAAGATTGTTCTTTATGTGTTTAATGGCCGGAGACAGTTTGACAGACGAGTCCAAACACTGAATTCAAACGCCAGTATGCTGTGAAGATAGTGAAAACTAGCATCATGATATGGAGATGTTGCTCATACTGTGGTGTCGGACCTATTTATCACATCCCAGGGATCATGGATCAATTTGAATCCATCAGAACACTTGAAGAAGTCGTGCTGTCTTATGCGGAAGATGAAATGCACTTGAAATGGGTTCCAACAAGACAGCGACTCCAAACATGCCAGTAAACGGGCAACATTGTGGTTCCAAACCAACAACATTGACTTTATGGCGTGGCGGTCATATCACCAGACCTTAATCCAATAGAAAACTCGTTGGGTGACATCAAAAATACAGAAGATCTGTGGAATGTAGTCCAATCATCCTGGGCTTGAACAACACCTGCTCACAGGTGTCAAAGGTTGGGTGACTCCATGCATAACAGATATATATATATATATATATATATATATATATATATATATATATATATATGTACACACACACTCATGACTCGGTTTTACGGACTTCGCTTTAATGGATTTCGAATGCAACGGACAAAATCTGTAGCTTTCGACTAGCCCAGATCATCCAGATGTGGGCCGTTGTTTCCGAAAGTGACCGCCAGATGACCAGACTGGCTTGAAGAAGTCTCGCACATTTAAATCTATTCATTTAGTTTCAATGCCACATCACTGTGGCGCGAAGCAGAGAGCCAATCCTTTCTGTGTGCGGGCGGGTCCAATACCTTGAAACTCTAATTTTATTGGACTCACATGCTGCAATGTTTATGTGACAGGAAGCGCGTCCCAAGTTTTGGCAATCAGCTGCTCTGCAGGTTGAAATTTTTCCATGTATATCCGTTTGTGTTTGCTTGCCAGCTGTGCTTGGCTTCGTGGAAATGAGCCGATCAAGACGAGGGAAATTTACCTCTTTACTCAAAATCTGTACCTATAAGGTATCGGACCCACCCACATACTGGCGTACAGAAAGGATTGGCTCTCCGCTGCGCCACAGTGACGTGGCATTGAAAATGGATGTATAGATTTAAATGCGCGAGATTAATTCATATGTTTTTGTTTTACTTGATGCCGTTTTTGTATTTTTATTTAAATGATAGTGAAATTATGTATTTATTATTCTGTTAAGAAAGGCCACCTGATTTATCTGAGAGCCAGATACAGTCATCAAAACAGCCACATCTGGCTCGCGAGCCATAGATTCCCAACCCCTAATATATACTGTATATATAAATATAAATATATGGCTCTCAGAGGATTACATTTTAAAATATGTCTTTTTTTTTTTTTTTTGGCTCTCTTAGTCAAAAAGGTTCCTGACCCCTGATCTTATGGTGTACATTTAAAGAGTATAGGTACAGTATGTACATTTGCAGATTACATAGTGTGCTTAAGTAAAAGTTTTTCGTGACGTAATCGTTGAAATATATAGAATCGGAAACTTCGGACAATCGGGTACTTCGGACCAGTGTTCTCCCCTATTAGTCCGTTAAAACGAGGCATGAGTATATATATTACATTTTGTTTTTCTTTTGCCTTCTTCAAGATCTGTGTCCTCGTGTATTAGTGAGTTATGTTTCTCTGTGTATCTGTGATTCACAATGCATATGGCAATGATGTGTGGCTATTGAGGGTGGAAGGGGAAGGGTTGGGTAGTTCATTTGTATGCAGTAGAGGTGACTGCATGCTGGAAACAGGCACATTCAGAGCATCTTTCCCCTTACATCCAGATCAAGGTCCTGTCAGAACTCTCTCTCTCTCTCTCTCTCTCTCTCTCTCACTCTCTCTCTCACTCTCTCTCTCGTTCTGTGTGTGTGTGTGTGTGTGTGTGTGTGTGTGTGTGTGTGTGTGTGTGTGTGTGTGTGAGAGTGACTGTGACTGAGAGCGAGAGAGAGAGAGAGAGAGAGAGAGAGAGAGAGAGAGAGAGAGAGAAAGAGAACACTATCATTATGACAAAAAATATTTTATGCTCAGATTTTTCGCATTCATACATATATTATAGATTCTATAGTTTTATATTCCACTTTTTCTATGGTGTCCTCAAAAAGTTCTGAACAACAAAATTAATTTATTTATTTTCAATATATTTGAGTTTAAGATCATAATACAAATTTTAGAGCGATTTCAGAGATCAAAATTCCAATTCCTTATTTGATAAGTCTAGATGCACTATATTTTTGATATCCTGTATTAATCCCCCTTGGGAAATTATTTCCTCTGCATTTAACGGAGCCAAAATAAGTGAACACACACACACACACCACACACACTTGGAGCAGTGGGCTGCCATACACTCATTGGGGTGCCCAGAGAAAAGTTGGGGATTAGGTGCCTTGCTGAAAGGAGGGCACTTCAGCCATTTATGTGAGGAAAGGGAAGGTGGTGTTCACTCCCCCACCGCCACACATTTTTCCTGCTGGTTTCTTGAATCAAACTAGCAACCTTCTGCTCACAAAGCCATGTCTCTGTTCACGAATAGGCTCTGCCTGTCCCAAGCGTGTATACACATGATCATATTATGTAGTTTCCTCTTAAAGTTGGTGCCACAAATTTGAAAACAGACAATTGTGCCGGATGTCTTCATCTGCTGCAAGACTACAAATTCCCTTCACTAAAACTAAAAGCTTCAAAGCTGTTCTAGCATGATACCCCACCACCACCCTCCAGGCAAACAGTGAGCTCCATGAAGACATGTCTCACCAAAGATGTCATGGGAGAACCTGAATCGCCTGCTCAGAGCACTGACCTCAACACCCTGTTTGTTTGAACACACTTGTAATTCAGGTGCTCAAAAAATTTGAACATATGAAGTCCTGGTTTACTTTTTATCCAGGTATGTTATGTTGGTATGAGTACACAGTTACTAGCTCTGCATATCGACTCTTGAGCCTTGGACTTCAGCTCGAGTAAATGTACCATATTTCCCGGATTACGAGTCGAACTTTTTTTCATACTTTGGCTGAAGGTGCGACTTATACTCCAGAGCTTATATGTGAAATTATTGCATATAATTCTGTTTGTCATAATAACAAACATAATATCACATAATATCCCACAAGAGGGCACTCTAGGCTTGGGTACCAGTACCTGCTCTTCCACCACTGAAGAAATTGCCCCAACATGAAAATCCTATTCTTTGGATTACAAGCTGCAAGTAGTGATATATGCAGCAGAGAATGGTAATCGAGCAGCAGAAAGAAAGTTTGGAGTGAATGACAAACATGAGGGGCTGGGGAAAAGCAGAGACTATTATTACTGCAATGAAGAAAACAAAAACAAGATAATTGCAGGCTAAAAGGTAGATGGCCACCGCTAGAAGAATGAGGTTCTTGAAGCAACGTGCGCCTCTACGTCCAGGTCGGAAAATTATTATGATATAATTATGTTTGTCATAATAATAACAGGGCAGTGATGGTCTAGTGGTATAAGGCGCTGGATCGCTGATCCAAAGGTTGAGGGTTCGAGTCCCACTCTCCACAAGGTTGTCACTGTCCCCCCAGTGCAGCTAACTGGGTTATCAAAGGCCGGCCATGTCTCTCACTGTCTATGGTGTGAGGCATGTAAAAGAGCCATTGCTGACTTTCGACAAGAGTAGGCTGCAAAGCTGTCAGCGTGTTTCCGCCCTGCGATGACCTGGCGAGCTGTCCAGGGTGTACTCTGCCCTTGCCCGAAGTTGGCTGGGATGGGCACCAGCCTCCCCGTGACCCTAATTAGGATGAAGTGGCTACAGAAAATTAACTGATGATGATGATGATAATAATAACAAACATAATTTAACATGTTTATTTTTACACTCACAACCACAAGAAGGCAACACGAGGGCAAAAAAGTGGAGATTATTATTACTGCAACAAAGAAAACAAAAAAGAGCTAACTGCAGGCTCAAAGCTAATCGCGGGCAAAAAGCTAGATGGTCACAGCTAGAGTTCGCACATGGCGGTTTGAACAACGTGCAGCAGGGAGAGGCTTGTCAACAGTGCAGTTGTGTCTCCATATCCAGGTAGTTGTCAAGGAGATGAATATAAATGACTGTGCGTGAAGACTTTCTTGGTGTTATCGCTTCGTCCAACGCAACCGCCTCAATGTCACAAAACTGCCAGCAGATTTCCAAGCTAAGGTTGGCAGTTTTCATGAAAGGGCGACTTATAGTCCAGTGTGATTTATATATGTTTTTCTTCTTCTTCTTCTTCTTCTTCTTCTTCTTCTTCTTCTTCTTCTTCTTCTTCTTTATCATGCATGTTTTAGCCAATGTGACTTGTACTCCAAAACGGTGGAAAGTACAGTATTCAAAAACAAAACAAAACAAAAAAAACAACATAAAGATGTATGAATATCAGTCCCCTGAATTCCTCCCTGGTGTGGTTTTTCATACATGTTGAACATTGTAGAGACCCCAGGGTCAACCCTGAACACGCTGAAGACACAATGTCTCTCATTTGGTCTGAGAACTCCTCAGTGTGCTCTGAAGAAACTGGAGGAAGTGGCTTCTTAGAGGGATATCTGGACCTCACTGTTTAGGCTGCCCAAACCCCCCCCCCCCCTCCCGAGGATAGATATGTCTATCCTGACCATAGAACATGCATAAGAAGATGAAGATGAGTTGAAGACGAATGTGAGTTATTCTCTTAAACTGGTAGCATAAAGTGTGACATTCCCAATCCCTAAATTTCAATGTAGTTCAGCTTATTTTTCTTTATACTGGCCACAAATTCAAAAGACAGTGAGACAGCTGTATGCACATAACCTCACTTTTATTATTAACAAACAGGACTAAATCTGTATGGGATACAAAAATCATCTTCAAATTCATTCACGTATGTACACCAAATTCATCACATTTGTTTTTGGTGAATAAATTAATTAGCACGCCCTGTGATGGCCTGACGAGCTGTCCAGGGTGTACCCCGCCCTCGCCCGGAATCAGCTGAGATAGGTGTCAGCCTCACTGTGACTCTCATTAGGATAATGTGGTTCAGAAAATGAATGAATGAATAAAATTAGCACTTGACTACCTTTGAAATCGGGAGGTCATGAGTTCAAATCCCACTGAGACCCCCACTTAACCACAAGTGTGCTTCTGTTCACCCAGCAGTATAAATGGGTACCAGTAAAAGTATACTGGGAAGGTATCCTGCGATGGACTAGCGTCCCATCCAGGAGGAGTTGAACTCCTGGTCGCTTCATGCTATGGAAACCAGGGATGATGAGTCACTATGGCTCGGGTGTAAAAAGCCCACGAACTTTACCTTTTACCTGCCTTTGAAATAAATGCACTTCAGGAGGAAACAAGAAAACCGAGAATTAACAAGGTCTATCTGCCATTTCATTCAAATGACAAATTGTACAGTGAACATTGTAACATGGAACGTCACCCCTCACAGGAAAAATGGGCTGGTTCCTTAACTGGTGGGGACACCGTTGGTTATGCACAGAACAATCTATCTATCTATCTATCTATCTATCTATCTATCTATCTATCTATCTATCTATCTATCTATCTATCTACATATCTACATATCCACACACACACACACACACAAACATATATATATATATAAGCTTATACATCCTCTGGGTCTGGACTAAGGCCACATGGTTTCAGGTATGTCCAATCAGGCAATCAGGAAGAGACCCCGGGGTAGACCTAAAACATTCTATAGAGACATTATATGACAATTCTCTGACCTGAAACTCATTTATTTTCGAAACCGCTTAATCCTGATTAGGCTGAGGAATATATCAGCCGACTCTGGGCGAGGGCGGGCTACACCATGGACAGCTCACCTGGCCATCGCAGGTCCAACACTCAAACAATCATTCATACTCACACTCACACCTAGGGGTGATTTGGAACAGCCAATTAACTGCCTTGCATGGTTTTGGACTGTGGGAGGAAACCGGAGTACTCAGAGGAAACCCACGAAAGTCCGGGGAGAACATGACTCCACACAGAAACTTCCAAGCTGGTAATCGAACCTAAGCCCTTCTTGCTGAGGCAGATGTGCTAACTACTACGCCACCTGAAACTGAGCAGATAAATAACTCTCACAGTTCATACCAAACTCTCTTTCTTTAGTAAATTTGTGAGGCGCTCCACCGAAAGTAGGCGCTTCTGACAAGTGATGCATTGTGAGACAAAGCGCTGCTTATCCAGACTTCCAATCTTCCAAGTGAGCAAGTGACGGTTGAGTTCCTCACAAATATTCAATGCACACTTGCTCACTTGAAAGATCGGAAGTCCGAATAAGCTCTGTGGAGTGCCTCACATTTGTGTTGGCATTTTTTGGTAATTGAGTGGGAGTGACTGACAGTCTAACATCAGTTTTCTGTTCTTGGACAGCAGGATTAGAATGTTTTAATATTTTTAAGTGCATAATAAATGATGAAAAGTTTAAATACTTGAAGAAATATTTTTACGATTGGTTTGACTGTTTAATTAACATAACATAACATAACATAACATGAGTGGTGAGAACAGGCCATTCAGCCCAACTAAGCTCACCATTGTCCTATTCCAAAGTGACTCCAACCTTAAAGACGCACACTCTAACCTTAAAGACGCACTTTTTTTTTTTTTTTCATGACTAGATGGTATCCAGCACTAGATCAAGTCTGCTTTTGAAGACTTGTAAGGTTTCTGCTTCGACAACGTGGTTAGGCAATCTATTCCACACTGAAATTACCCTCTGCGAGAAAAAATATTTCCTAATATTTGTGCTAAATTTACCCTTAAATAACTTCCATTTATGACCCCTAGTTCTACTTACAGAACTTGGCCTAAGTAATCGGGCATAGTTGACTTTATTAATCCCCTTAAGATACTTAAAGACCTCAATCAGATCACCTCTAATTCTCCTTTTTGAAGACTGAAAAGGTTTAGGATCCTCAGCCTCTCCTCATAGGATTCCTTTTTATACCCGGAATTAGCTTTGTTGCTCTTCTCTGAACTTTTTCGAGAGTCTCGATGTCTTTTTCAAGTATGGTCCCCAGAACTGTACACAATACTCTAAATGTGGTCTAACCAATGTGTTATACAAGAGAAGGACAACATCTTTAGATCTATACTCAATACTCCTGGCTATGTAACCCACCATCCTATTTGCCTTTTTACTGCTAACGCACAGTGGCTAGTACCAGTGAGGGACTGGTCAACCATCACACCCAGATCCTTTTCCTGAGAGGAACATTCTAGTTTTAAACCTCCCATGAAATACTCCTGTCTAATGTTTTTATTCCCTACATGTAGAACTTTACATTTAGCGACATTGAATTTCATTTGCCATGTATCTGCCCAAATTCGAAGTCTATCCAAATCGTCCTGAATAACCTTAGTAGACTCCAGACTATTTGCCAAACCGCCCAATTTAGTATCGTCAGCAAATTTCACCAATGTGCTCTCAATGTCCCTATCAAGGTCATTAATGTAGATGAGGAAGAGCAAGCAATTCTCACAAATCAGTAAAAAATTGCACAATTGGAACACTGAGTACTCTTGACTCATGCTTGGGCCTATTGTTGTTTTTGAGAACAGTTCAGTGGAGAAATGCTCCAAGCAGCGAAAGACAGAAGGATGAAATACTCCACCACCAAACAAGAAACAAGGGGGGGGGGGTGTATAACCTGCTCAAGGGAGAATGTGTTGGACAAAAGGGAAAAAAATAAAATAATCGAAGTGAGATGGAACAACTTCCAACATCAGCCTCTCCTCCACACGTACAATCCACAAACATACACAAACTACACAAACTATACCTTACATAGGTACAGGAAGAAAAATGGCCTGAGCCTGCAGAAATGACAATGACAAAAGAACAGAATTTCACTTACTCTTACACCACCCACACTGAACACACGCCCTCACCTCATTCCTAATACACGCGGCACAAAGCAATGCGTCAGATAGAGAAGAGGTTTATTTCGTGCAAGCACTCTCATCCAGATCCTCATGCAAAATGAAGGATGTAGATTTTCTTTCTATAGAGCTCTCACCACACAAAAGCACACTCGTCCCCGACACAATAGAGCTCAGCCTCCACAGTCAAACACTTCAACACCCTGCTATACCATCTTCACCACAGAGGGCTTGATCTCATTAAACATGCCTGGAATCAGGTATGGTCTGTTTCAATAATGTTCAAAATGTTTGTGTTTACTACAATAATGGTTTTAAATTATCATTCGTGAAATGTAATACATCCAGGTTAAATTGCATTTATAATTACAAGAAATATCTTCATCAATATATTATCATGGATAAAGGATATTCATACACTGACGTTATGTTAAGTGAATTGTTAAGATTAGATTCAATAAAGTTGAAAGGTCTTGGGTATGACATTAGACTCCATCTGCACATGGTAGAGAGGTAGCACCTTCCCCCAGAAAGGGTCCTCTGGCAAAAGGACACGTCCCCCTGTCAGAACTGGTCCTCCTACTATGAGTGGCACTGTTTGTGTTGCCTTAGCCTTGCCAGCACACAAACTAGGAGAAGGATAAACTCTAACTTCAAACCACCCACTGCCTTGTAGATTATGCTCTGGCTAAGGGCAAAAGCTGAGAGGAGGTACTCTGAGAAAACCACTTGACGTGGAGCGGCACCCCTCAAGGTTATAGCCTATAGTCTCCTTATGGAAGCCACAGAAAAAAAAACGCAAAGCCCTATGAGAAAGCACATCGAGCCCCTCAGGATTGGTGTTTCTCCTGATGCTACTGGGAAAGAGAGAGTCTGTAGAATACGGTCAAAACCTGAAAATGACGGAGCTGACTCAAACCTGATTAGGAGCCCAGCACCTGATGTGGCAACAACTCATTCTACAAACAATCTTCGGTGGATAAATGTTGCCACATGGAATGTTTGCACAATGCGTCCAATTAGAGTGATGGAACAAGTCCAAAGAGAAAGTGAGCATCTCAGAATCGACATTATTGGCGTTTCTGAGGTAAAATGGTCAGGGAGCGGAATGACCAAGGTAAATGGTTGGAGCTTCTACTTCTCTGGAGGTAATGAACACCAACACTGAGTCATTTTTTGTTTTCGTTTTTGTTTTGGTTTGGTTTTTTTGCATGCCATTTTGAAAGATCAGTAACAATAACTCAACCAGTGAACAGAAGAATCATGAAGATTGGGATTAACACAAAACCAAAAGCCAATACATATAATTCAAGTATATATGCCCTCGTCTCACTCATCAGAAGAAGATATTGGCAGAGTGTACCAGCACCTGCAAGAAGCAGTTAATCAAGTCCCCCGATCAGATCGCCTCATAGTAATGGGTGACTTCAATGCCAAGCTTGGAAGAGACACAATACACGGAGCTGTGGCAAATTTGGACTCGGTGAGATAAATGAGAGAGGAGAGAAGTTTTTGGACTGGCTACAAGACAACTCGTTCATCATGGTGAATACATGCTTCCAACACAGAACTAAGGAACGACACACCTGGACCTCACCAGGTGGACTATGCAAGAACATGATAGACTATATTGCAATCAGGCAGAGAGAATAGAAGAGAATGCAAAGACTCCGGATCACTGGTGAGTGCCGACTGTAGCAGCAACCACCAAATGGTCTGGGCAAAAATTGAAGGAAATTAAATGGAATCTGAAGAAAATGCTGAATAAGCTTAAAAACTGGAACTTGGATGCTCTCATACCAGGCAGTTTTGAACAACTGAAAGAAAAAATCAACAAAGCACCAGAGACCACCTGGAAGACTGCTGCGCAAGTGTATACAAGCATCATGGACAAACAATACCCTAAAATGAGCAATGCAAAAAGGCCATGGATAGACACCCCATGTCAAAACCTCATTGAAGAGAGAAGACAAAAAAAAAAAAAAGAAAGAACAAAATCAAGGCCTGGAATATAGTTTGCTCTGTAGACAAGTGAAACGTGAATGCTGACGTGCAAAAAGAAGATGGACAGAAGAAGTTGCACTAGAAGCGGAAGAAGTGGCCAGGGTTATTAACAGCAAAAAAAAAAAAAAAAAAAAAAAAAAAAAAACATACAAGCTGATAAGAACACCAATTGGAAAAAAGTACGCACCCAAGACTGGGAATCAAACAAACATGGGAATCTGCTCTATGGAAAAGAAGACATAGACATCCTCAAAAGGTGACATGAATATACTAAATACCTTTTTAAGAAACCGAGTAACAGAGGAAATAAAGATACCCAGAGGAGAGATAGAACCATTGGTGATGAAGGATGAAATCAGGGCTGCTACAAAAAGACTAATAATGGGATGTATTTAAAGCGGAATTACAGTACCTGATTGAAAGATCAGAGGTCCTGATTCAACTTGCTTCCTTACGAGATCGGAGGTCTTTATTAATGCACAGCACACACCCACACACACACACACACACACACACACACACACACACACACACACACACACACACACACACACACACACACACACACACACACACACACAATTTGGATTCGTTCCCGGAAAAGGTACCACAGAGGCCATCATTGCTTTAAGGAACATTCTTGAGAAAGCTGTTCGGAAACAAGATGAAGAACTATGGCTTCTCTTCATTGACTATAAGAAAGCATTTGACACTGTCTTTCACCCACCGCTTTGCAACATCTTAAGAGAATTTGGCTTTCCCCAACATCTCATCTGGCTGCTCAGTAAACTCTATGACCGAGCTGAAGGCATAATTTGTACCAAAGATGGTCAAAAGGGATCATTTCCATTTGGAAAGGGAGTTCGGCGAGGCTGTTTAGTTTCCACAACATTATTTATTGTGGTAGGAGAGTACATCATGAGAAATGTGGAAGATAGGATTGATGAGCGAATAGTCTTCAACATTGGTGGAACCCCTCCCTGGAACATTATGTATGCAGGTGACACTACTCTGCTAGCAAAAAGTAAAGAAGAACGAACCTCTTTATTGGAAGCACTCAGAGAAAAAAGCCTGAAACTTAGACTCTAGATTAATGCGAATAAGACTAACGTCATGACTTTGAATGGTTTTGGAGAATTTGTTCTGGAAGGAGACCACATCAAAGAAGTAGATAGCTTCCAATTTATTGGTTCCCAAGTAAGATTCAATAATGATAGCATTCTTGATATAAGGACCAGCCTAATGATGGCAAGAACGATGACAGCAAACCTCTCCAGAATCTGGAAATCCAGTCAAATTGGTACCAGCACCAAGGTACAACTGATGAAGTCCCTAGTTTGGCCCGTCGCCCTGTATGGCAGTGAGAGCTGGACTCTGAAGCAAGAAGATCAATGGAGTGTCACTGCCTTTGAATTCTGGATGTGGAGGAGAGTGCTTCAAATCAGTTTTGAGAGACAGGAAGACAAACGAGTAATTCAGAGAGCAAGTCAAAGTAAAAGCAGAAGAAGAACTTCTCCATCAGTGCCAATTAAGTAAAATAAGGAAATACCTGCACTGGAAATGGCAACCTGAAAGTGTAATTCTGAGAACCATAGAAGGGAAGACACCCGGAAAAAACTGCTGTGGATGAAGGAAGATATCGTGGATGGACAACATAAAGGCATGGACAGGACAGGGGCTGGAGTGGCTGCACCAACAGGCTTGGCAAAGGAAGACGCCTACGGTTCAAACATGGACTACAATATATAGATATATATGACTCCGCCGTCACCGGTCCCAAGCCCTGGTGTGAAAGGAGGAGGGTTGGCTGTGGGTGCAGATACCGCGGCTGTAAAAATTTACACGAATGAAATTGATGGCTGTTAACCCTCAAATTACTCCATGCTGGCTCGGACGTCACCCGGTCAAACAAGGTCCACGTCCCCAACTGGGAAACCAGGGTTGGGTCAAGAAATATGCTTTTGGAATCAACCAGAACCAGAACCCAAACCATCAACTCCGACACACAAAAATGACCCTCAAAATTGGTACTTGGAATGTACGCTCACTGGTCGAAGATGGCAAAATTGACCTGCTGAAGCAGGAAATGAAAACTTATGAGTGTGACATACTAGGACTTGCTGAAACGCACTGGATTGGCAAAGATGACCTCGAAAGTGGCGTCATCATCTGGTCTGGTGAAGAAAATCGCAACGGAGTTGGTTTCCTTCTTAGTAAATGTGCCAAAGATGCTCTTATTGGTTATAACCCCATCAGCTCTCGTATTATCACCAGCAGATTCAAGGGCCGGCCAGCGAATATCTCGATAATCCAGGCTTATGCCCCAACATCTGAGAACATGGAGGAGGAAATGGAACAATTCTATGACCAAATTGAACAAGTCCTGGGCAGTATGCCACGCAAAGATATCCATGTTCTTATGGGTGACTGAAACGCCAAGGTAGGCAATGACAACACTGGATATGAAGAGATAATGCGTCGCTATGGGTATGGAGCCCGTAACGAGCGAGGTACTAGATTACTCGCATTTGCCACCAAACACAACATGTACATTACAAATACTCGTTTCGAACAGAAAAGCTGCATAAAATGGACATGACAATCTCCAGGTGGCCAATACAAAATCATGATCAATCTTATCTTAATTGATTAAAGATGGAAAACAGCAATCTGTAATTGTCAATCCTATCAAGGCACTGACATCATGTCAGATCACAGTTTAGTGAGGAGCAAGAGAACTTTGCACCGCAAAGTTAAAGTCAAACAGGACATCGGCAGACTCCATGACAACAGCATCCTCAATTCCTTCCAAACCGTGCTTAGGAAAAACATTGAGAAGATGAATCACGCAAATGACATCAATGAGCACACAAACAATTTATACCAAGCCATAAATGATGCCACCGAAAAATCCATCCCACTAAAGAGATGCGCATGAAAACCCTGGATATCAGATAACATCTTGAGACTGGCGGACCGCAAAAGAGAACTTAAAAGCAACATGAAGCAAACCCAAGAGAAACATGCTGAATACAGAAGACAATGCAACAAGGTTCAGACAGCTGCTAGAAAGGACAAAGAGGAGTGGTTGAAATCCAGATGCCAAAGTATCAAGAACAGTGCTCAAGTGAATCATTGCCGCGAAACCTATAAGCTGATCAAAGGTCTTAATTGTAAGTTCCAACCTCACCAATTGACGATCAAAGATGAATCGGGCAGCATACTCCAAAAAAAAGGAAGTCCTTAACCGTTGGACAAGTTACTGCAAATCGCTCTACAAAGCTCAAGACACAAACGACAATTCTATTGTCAATATGCTAGATAAAATTGCACCGGTAGTTGAAGATCATTCCGACGGCATAATGCTTGATAAGGTACAAATAGCAATGAAACAGCTCAAACCCCATAAAAGTCCTGGTACTGACAACATCACTGGAGAAATTCTCCAGGCCAGTGGTGATGTCCTTGTCAAAGAAATCCACAAACTTTGGAATGAAATTTGGTCTGCAGAGTACATCCCCGATGAATGGACAAAAGCAATTATTGTCACTATTCCAAAGAAAGGCGATCTCACAATGTGTAATAACTACCGGACTCTTTCCCTGATAAATCACATGACGAAGATCCTTCTCAGTATTATTCTTAAATGCTTGAAAAGCAGAACAGAGCCCTTTCTCGCTGAAGAACAAGCTGGATTCTGGCATGATAGAAGTGCGGTGCAGCAGATACTCATCCTCAGACTACTGGCAGAGAGAGTCATTGAGAAAGGCAGAACAGCATTTAACTGTTTCATCGACTTTCAGAAGGAGTTCAACACTATAATTCATGACGTAATTTGGGCAGTACTTAAATCCTATGGCGTTGATCCCAAACTGATTAGAATGCTCAAAGCTATCTATGAAAGCTCTAAAGCAGCAGTGCGCCTTGATAACAAAATTGGTGAATGGTTCAATCAAGAACTTGGGTCCAGACAAGGTGACCCACTGTCGCCAACCATATTTATTACCTACTTAGAAAGAATAATGCAGGAGATCCAAGAAAGTGGGAGTGGCATCTCAATTCATGGTTATAAAATCAACAATCTGCGCTTCGCTGACGACATCAATCTTATTGAGGCCGACATGGATTCCCTCCAGGAAGATGTTAACACCATCCACAAGAAAGGCAGCAAAATGGGTTTGAAAATCAACATCAAAAAGACCAAGATGATGGTTTTTGGGAATCAAGATACCCTCAATATAAATATCACTGTCAATGGAGAACAAATCGAAAATGTCACTGAGTTCAAATATCTTGGCAGCCTTTTCACTCATGACAACAACTGCAACCGAGAGATAGTGAGGAGGATTGGTAAAGCTTATGGAGCTTATGGAGAATCATCTATAATCACCTGAAGAGAGAGGATGGTTTCACCACCCCTCGAAACAGATCTGTAGTGATAAATGGAGTTTCAATAGAAAGTCTTTGTCCTGTCCTTTTATTTTTATTGTTATTTGCTCTACCAAAAAGTATTGAGCACTCTCCTACAGAAGGATCTACTCAGAAAACCATCTCTCTCTCTCTCTCTCTCTCTCTCTCTCTATATATATATATATATATATATATATATATATATATATATATATATACAATTTTTATAGATATATAAAATCTACAGTATGCAAATACATTTAACCTAGAATAGGGAAATACTGATGTCATGCTGTATTCTTCAATTGGATACAATTGTCCAAGTTAGCATTTCACTTGAACCTTGCACCAGATAAATGTACAGAATATGAGTAATAATACATAATTCTGATAGGATAAGAATTCACCATGACACTGCAACTCACAGCTCTTGTTTCTTCATACATGCTGGAACAGAGAATTCCACTGCATCATTTATTATATCATTTCTGTCTGCTTGACAACATGCTTTTTCCAATCCATGTATTATTCGTCTTAGATAACATAGAGTGTCTGCTGTACACGTTCCTGTGTATGATCTGTTACTTTAAAAACAAGAAGGCGATCATGCTTGAGTAGAGATGGAAAAGTGATTGGCGTGAATAACAATTTGCCATTGTTGCTTGTCATTCTCAAAAGTTCTTAAATTTCTCTTGTGACATTCACAGCATTACATTTTGAATATCCCTTTCATGAACTCATCGCAAAAACATTCACATGTTTGAAATTTCAGTCAATGTCACAAATCAACACTTTGACTCAAAGTAGTTCCACATTCTTCTTAAACGGTTCGAACGGCGTGAGAAGGACACAACATTCTTATTTTGCTCGCAAATTATTTGTTCATCGTTCCCAAGGAGTATTGACAAGTTTGAGAAAAGTTTGATATTTGCTACCATCCGCCATCTTCCATGTATTTTGTGATAATTCGTATTTTATTCGCGTTTTGTTCACTCTGATAACGGCCAAATAAAAAGTGAATGTTCGGAGAACAAATAGCAAACAAAACGCAACTGATTTACCAAAGGAAATTTCATTTGATTTCACCAAACATCTCCAAACATATCACAAATTATTCACATATCGGCCGCAAATTGCTTCACGACGTCCGCACAATATACATATTTAAGCCATAATATATCCGTTTCCATACAGCCACCTCACAGCAATAAGGTCCTGGGTTCAAGCTCCAGGCTTGAGCCTTTTGATGTGGAGTTTGCATGTTTTCCCTGCGCTTGTGTGGGCTTCCGCGAAACCGGGAGTTTCAAGTTGCCCTTAGGTGTACGTGTGAATGGTTGTGTGCATTGCCCTGCAATAGTGTACCAAGTTGTATAGGGTGTATTCCGCCTTCACCCAGTGTTGGTTAAGGTAAGCTCCAGGTTGGGCAAAAGTGTAAGAGTGAGTGAGATCAACAGAATATTTAGCAGAAAATGAAATGAAAGATGTAAACCTACAATTGCTTCCTATCTATGCTTTATATACAGGACAGTCCATTCATTCATTCATTATTTTTTTTTTCATTTTCATGGCGCGGTGGTGCGATTGTTATCCCCTCCCACAGTCCAAAGACATGCACAATAGGCTGATTGGATGTTCCAAATCACCTTTCGGTCTGTGTGAGTGTGACTGGCTATATGTGTGATGGACCTGCAATAGTTTGGCAAGCTGTTCAGGGTGTAGGAACTTCAGTGTTCAGAGAGAAGTTGGGGGCTTGGTGACTTTAGGATCCTCCCCCTACCACCACACATCTTTCCTGCCACTCTGGGGATCGAATCAGAGATCTGTCAGTCCCAAACACTCTACTGCTGCTGCCATTTTATTTCGTTCTAACAATGCACTTATTTATAATTAGCTGATGGCGTGGAGATCCAGGGGTGAGTGATGCTGCCTCCTTGCTCATGGAGTTCCTGCTTGGATTCTGGGGTTTGTGTGGTATGCCTGGAACCTTGCAAGTCTCTTTAAGAGCTCCAGAACCATTCATGTAGGTGCACTGTCTATGATAAGTCAGGTATTGAATAACACATGAGCAGTGTAAGATTGTAGTTGTCCTTTGATAAATAATGAAATAAAACTAGCTCTTGATGGTGAAGTCAGACTTGTGGTCTGTTAATGAACCAACATGTAAGTGCTGTGTCTTCTATGAACCGGGCAGAACAGGAGAGAATGTGGTCTGTAATCATTTAAAACATGTTTTATGTCTGAAGTATTTAAGAAAAATGTTCTATTAAGGCTCCTGCTCCGAGCATTGGGCTTCACCATGGTAGTTCATTTTGGTTAATTAGCTCACACCCTGAAGCTGAAGTCTCCTTTCACCCCGGGAACAAGTGCAGAACAGCAGAATTCCACTACACCAGTTTTCCCTTCCTCTACCCCAGCCTGCGATCACAGTGCACAAAACAGGATGTGGACTGTTTGGCATTTCCAGTGGAATTCATTCAAAGAGATTTGAGTTGTTTTGTACCAGAGCAGCTTGATATAAATGCGGATGTAGATTCTGATCCCAAGCTGGAGGTGAAAGTGATACAGAAAAATGCTGAAGTACCTCATGAGGCTATAAGATTCCACAGTGCTTAGCACATCCATCACAAAGCAAGGAATTCTGGGATTGAGTCTCAGCTTCCGACGGTCCTGTGTGGAATTTGAACGTTCATCTCATGCTTGCATGGGCTTCCTCTGGGTGCTCTGGTGTCCTGCCACACTCCAAAGACATGCAGACCAGGCTAATTGGTCTAAATTGCCACAAAGTATATGTCTGAGGGATGTTGTGTGTGTGTGTGTGTGTGTGTGTGTGTGTGTGTGTGTGTGTGTGTGTGTGTGTGTGTGTGTGTCTGTGTGTGTGTGTGTGTGTGTGTGTGTGCATGTGAGAGGAAGAAAGATAAGAGAGAGAGACAGACAGACAGACAGAGACACAGAGAGAGGGGGGGTGCATGGGGAGGGGGGGGGGTATGATTGCTTGGCGAACTGTTCCCTATTGCCTTGATGCAGTGTTGGTTAGGATAGTCTCTGGTTTCCCCATGTCCCTGGTCAGATTAAGCCTTTTGTTAAATCTGTTTGATTGTGGTGATCTGATTGTAAGTCCATAATACGTAAAGATGGTATTGTATAGTGCATGAGTATGAGTGCGGAATATGAGTGTGTGTGTGTGTGTGGGGGGTCCTCATTGGTTATTGTATAAGTTGTGTTCTATTTAAACGTTTTTGCCAAAGCATGTATTTTTTTTTTTCCATCGGTTTTGTTCATTTCTTATTTTCTTCCAAACAAATACCATAAATATCTATTTACCTATTTATCAATATTAATTATCTATTTTCAATTTTAACAACCTCCTTGTAATAATTATCACTTTAAGTCTCTCATCTCTCATCTCATCTTCTTCCGCTTAGTCCGGGGTCGTGTCGCGGGGGCAGCAACCTTAGCAAAGAGGTCCAGACATCCCTCTCCCGAGCCACTTCCTCCAACTCTCCCGGGGGGACACCGAGGCGGTCCCAGACAAGCCGAGAGACATAGTCCCTCCAGCGTGTTCTAGGTCGACCCCGGGGTCTCTTCCCGGTTGGACATGCCCGAAACACCACACCAGGGAGGCGTCCGGGGGGCATTCTAACCAGATGCCCGAGCCACCTCAACTGGCCCCTCTCAATGCGGAATCACTTTAAGTACCAATATTTAATTATCAAAACCTCAGAGTAGTTCACATGAGCTGCATTTGGCAGACGTTCTTATCCAGAGCGACTTACTATTACATTTTTTTTATACAACTGAGCAATTGAGGGTTAAGGGCCTTGCTCAAGAGCCCAACAGTGGCGATAGTGGGGATTGAACCTCTGACCTTTGGATCAGTAACCCATTGCCTTATCCAATACTCCACCACCTACAAGTTACAGCCGTTTAAATTATTTGTGCACGTTACATGACATTTTTTTTTTTATTGAAATGTTTTTTCTTTCGTAAATTGTTACATAAAAGTAAATTGGGTGATTTTTATTCTATGTGTAAAATCTGGTTTCAGGCACATATGAGATTTTGAGAGAACATCTCCAATATGCTGTATTGCTTAATCCTATTGAGGTCAGCCGACACTGGACGAAGAGATGAAAGGCGAGCTACACAGTGAACAACTTGCCAGACCAGACTATTGCAGGGCCAACACACACACACACACACACACACACACACACACACACACACACACACTCCTCGGGGCAATTGGAAATAGTGGATTAGTGTTGGATTTCGGAAGGAAACTGGAGTTCCTTGCTTTTACTGCTTTTGCTGCAGACTGAAGTGAGAACTTGCTTATGAAAAGACTCCATGGGTTCAGATTGACAGGGTTCAGTCCGCCAGATGTGCGGTAGAAAGGTGACCGACAAATATGGTAATTCATGGCTGTCTCTTTTCATGCCCAAAATGTTCTTAAATGTGTCCCGTGATATTCACACCATCGCATTTTGGTCGCCTGGTTTGTGGTTTGTAAACTTATCGCAAATAAAATTAGTTCAAATACATTTGAAATTTCCGCAAATGTTGCAAAACGAGGCTCTGACGTGGAGTCGTCTTCTCAAACAGCCGCACATGTCACAAGAACATCACAAAGTTGACATTTTTCTCACAAATTACATGGTTTTGGTTTGCAAAGCCCCCAGTGCAGCTAACTGGGTTATCGAAGGTCGGTCATGTCTCTCACTGTCTATGGTGTGAGGTTCATGTTAAAGAACCGTTGCTGACTTTCGTAAAGAGAAGCTGCATAGCCATCAGCATGTTTCTGCCCCGTGATGGCCTGGCGAGCTGTCCAGGGTGTACTCTGCCCTCACCCGGAGTCGGCTTGGATGAGCGCCAGCCTCCCTGCGACCCTAATTCCGAGTAAGCGGTTACAGAAAACGAATGAATCAATACAATCGAACAATCGGGAGTTGACTTAAACTTTGCTCAAGAGCCCAACAGTGGCGCCAGTGGGGACTGAACCGATGACCTCCAGATCAGTAGACCCATCTCCATAACCACTACACCGTCACTGCCACAGAAGAAAACTCATCACAGCCATGGGTGGACTTGAACCATCAGCCGTTCTGTTAACAGCTGAGCACGCTATGCAGTTGCGCCATCATTTATGTTATATGTATTTTGTTTGCGTGAATAAAAAGCAATTGGTTTTAGAGCGAAAAGCAAACAAAATGCAACGGATTTGATTCTTTTCAGCAAAAAACTTCTGCAAATAATTTTCTAATTACTAGCAAATTACTTGAAAATCAGTTACAAATTATTGACCGACTTTCTCGTGACTTCTTGTTCATTATACATCAAAAAATTGACTTGCATGTGGAGTCACTAAAGCGAATTTTACTATTCGCAAATTTTTTTTGAAAAAATCAATCTGCGTTGGTTGCGTTGGACGCTTCTACTATGACAACCTCATCCTGTTTCACAATGATCATGAGTATGCCACCTGTATCCAGCATATAGTATTGACGGCATGTTGTTCATTCCACATATTCACACATCCAGGAAAATAGAAAAATCCGTGTTAAAGATATGCGCTCTCTGCACACACACACAAAATGTCTATTCAAATCTCTCATTATTTCTGACTAGCCAACTGGGTACAGTTCTAAGTCAGAGTGAGCTTGTATCCACCATGACCTTACCACCGTAGTATTTATCAGTGTTGCATTATATTCCCCAAAGTGCTCGACGCAACATCATTCTACCTGATTAAAATCCATATCAGTGCCTGCCTTCAGGGGTTCTTCTTACTCTTTCATGTCAGCTGGAATTAAAGTTAGAAAATTAGCATTGAATTCCCATGCAGAAGGCCAATAGGTTTACAATTGGTGTCCCATCAAATTTCAACAGGATTTATATAATCATTATCTCAGTCTCACTGTCCAAATGAACTTTTGCCAGTTATTCCATAGTCGGATATTTAATGGGCCCCCCGCCCAGAGTCGGCTGAGGTGGGCACCAGCTTACCCGCAACCCTAATTAGGAAGAAGAAGTTGATAAAATGAATAGATGAATACTTCACAGGTTAGTTTTTAATAGAAAAATTACAGTATACATACAGTACAAGCCAATACATTTACTATATTTAAAGTATTGTGGAACTGATAATACAAATTCAACACCTCACTGATGGTAAAGACTTCAATGGAGTCATATGAGCTTTTTGTAAATTTATGATGATGACATGCAAGCTTTATTTAATCCAGCCTAAAGTAAATAAATAAACCTAGACACAAGTTAAAATGTCAGACAATAACTAATAAATCGTAAATAATAAATAAGTTATTATGTATAATATTCTTGTCTTATTGGTTTAACCCTTTAAGGCCCAAATTACTTTTTTGAAGTTAAAATAATAATAATAATAATAATAATAATAATAATAATAATAATAATAATAATAATAATAATAATAATGGGCAGTGGTGCTCTAGTGGTATAGGGTACTGGATTGCTGATCCAAAGGTTGGGGGTTCAAGTCCCACTCTCCACAAGGTTGTCACTGTCCACCCCCGTTGCAGCTAACTGGGTTATCAAAGGCGGGCCATGTCTCTCACTGTCTATGGTGAGAGGGTCATGTAAAAGAACCATTGCTGACTTTGGTAAAGAGTAGCTGCAAAGCCGTCAGTGTGTTTCTATCCCTTGTTAAAAAGGGTTGTGACAGGAAGGGCATCCGACGTAAAAAACCTCTGCCAAATCAAACGTATGAATCAAATGATTCGCTGTGGTGACTCCCGAGTAAAAAAACAAAAAGGAAAAAACAAAAGGAAGACAGACAATAATAATAATAATAATA
>CM045733.1:13930000-13945000 GCA_024760905.1 Plotosus lineatus
AAACTGGGAATCGAACCCGGAACTTCTCGCTTTGAGGCAAACTCACTAACCACGACACCACCATGCCGCTCTCCACTCACACGCAAATGTATGTTCATTCATTCACAGTAACGTTCTAGTAACTCCTGCAGAAGAACTGGAACCCAGTCGTACCGGCACTTGCCCTTCCGTTGGATCCTTCCGGTGGCACCGAGAGGGGGGACTTGCTGCTTGGGTAACAGCCTGTCCTCCATTCCTCCCTACCCCGGCTCTGCACACTGGAGAGTATCACCAGCCGGGATACCAGCCGGAGCGCAGCCATAGTCCTTCAGGACTGACGGAGGTCTACATTCATTCGTTTTCTGTAACCGCCCATCCCAGCCAACCCTGGGCGAGGGCAGAGTACACCCTGGACAGCTTGCCAGGCCACCGCAGGGCAGAAACACGGTGAGTGTGTGTGTGTGTGTGTGTGTGTGTGTGTGTGTGTGTGTGTGTGTGTGTGTGTGTGTGTGTCAATGCATGTTATTATTGTGTTTGGTTTGTTTTCCGCAGTAGATATGCCCTCCCTCCCTCCCTCCCTCCCTCTGTCTGCCTGTCTGTTTTTCTCTTTCAAACACACACACACACACACACACACACACACACACACACACACACACACACGCATACACAGTGTCTAGAAGAGGCACGCTGTATGTATTTGATGAAGGTGATCAGTATTCAGTGTCTGCTTCATTTCTGTGTCAAATTCTAAAAAATGTGTACCTTCCTACAGCCCACCCCAACCGCCCCCACCCGAACCAAACATACAAAACTCATCCTCACAGCCAGTCATGAGAACCCCTTCCGATAGAAATTACACACATGCAGAGCCTATTATAATCCAATCACAACACACCCTGCTGTTTGTGTGTTGCCTCAGTCCCTGGTCTCAGGTGCGTCTGATCATGTGATCTGATGTCTGTATGACAATTTTTCACTCAGTGGTACCCCGACTGTTATAATATCAAACCATGGCTTAGGTGAACCTTCACAGGAAATAAGTGATGATCCATGCGTTCTGAAGTCGTAACGGAACACTGTGAGGTGTTGTTTAAAGTGAAGGATGGGGTCGCATCATTTTAATAGCATTCTCTTAATCCCTCACTTGCAGAGTCGTTTAATCCTACTAGGGTCGCAGGGAGGCAGGACCCTATCCCACCTGATATTGGATGAAGGCCAGTTTTCTCCTGAACAGCTTGCAAGACTATTGCAGGGCAAGTTGCACACAGAAACATTTGCACATACAGTCACACCTAAGGGCAATTTGAAACCGGTTAGCCTCATGTGCATATCTTGAGTCTGTGGAAAACGCCCAGTTTTCAAAGGCCCTAGTTCTCCCGAAGCATCGTGCGATGAAGCATTTATTCATTCATTCATTTTCTGTAACCGCTTAATCCTAATTACGGTCATGGGGAGGCTGCCAGCCAACTCCAGGTAACGGCAGAGTACACCCTGGACAGCTCACCTGGACATCACAGGGCGAAAACACACTAACGGCTTTGCAACCTACCCATGACGGAAGTCAGCAATGGTTCTTTTACATGAACCTCACACCATAGACTGTGAGAGATATTGCCGGCCTTTGATAACCCAGTTAGCTGCACTGGGGGGACAGTGACAACCTTGGAGATTGGGACTCGAACCCCCAACTTTAGGATCAGTGATCCAGCAGCTTTACCACCAGGCCACCACTGTCTCTGTTTGCCATGAAGCAACAATGTTAATCCAACGCTCCTCCCATGGTTCCCTTCATCCATGATTTATATCTACACTGTATTAATCCCATGAGGGTAATTAAGCTTTACATTTAACCCATCCAACATCCATCTCTCTCTCTCTCTCTCTCTCTCTCTCTCTCTCTCTCTCTCTCTCTCTCTCTCTCTCTCTCTCTCTCTCGGAGAACAATTGTGAGATAAATGCCTTGCTCAAGGTCACCACAACCTTGAAAATGGAGGAAAGAGAAGGTATTATTTTTGCAA
Source organism: Plotosus lineatus (assembly GCA_024760905.1). Taxonomy (NCBI): domain Eukaryota; kingdom Metazoa; phylum Chordata; class Actinopteri; order Siluriformes; family Plotosidae; genus Plotosus; species Plotosus lineatus. The sequence continues at coordinate 13,932,001 of CM045733.1, forward strand.
GAAAAGGCAGAATAATAATAAAATTGCAAATATTTTAACAGCTCCAGGTTTTTTTGTTTGTTCTTTATTTACGTAGCACATTTCTAAACCCAAGCGATTCACAATCGTTCATATGACCCCTAAGACAAATAAAGCAATGAAAGTGTACACTACACTGCTTCCAACTTTAGTTAGAATGAGTGGGTGTGTCCATGTTTTGGCTGGTACTGTAAATTATATTATTGTTGTAAACAATTGTTCCCTCCCCAGGCTTTTTTTTTTTTTTTTTTTTTTTTTTTTTTCGCCTTTCTACTGACAGTATCCTGGAACTCACTCTACTCATAATTTGGAAAACCTTTCTGCAGTTAAAGTTCTGATCAGAGTGAGACGGAATGGTCATTCAACTTGGAAATTGGGAAATCAGGAATGTGGCCAAGATCCAACTTATCTGAGGTGATTCTATTGATTTAACCCCAGGTAATATAAATTAAATACAAAATATATTGATATAAAATAATATACATTTATTAAAAAAAAAAAAAAAAAAAAAAAAAAAAAAAAACACATAACAAGTGTATGTGTTGGGGTGGTCTAGTGGTATAAGTCACCGGATCGCTGATCCAAAGGTTGGGGGTTCGAGTCCCACTCTGCACAAGCTTGTCACTGTCTGCCCCCAGTTCAGCTAACTGGATTATCAAAGGCGGGCCATGTCTCTCACAGTCTATTGTGTGAGGCATGTAAAAGAACCATTGCTGACTTTCGACAAGAGTAGGCTGCAAAGCCATCAGCGTGTTTCTGCCCTGCGATGGCCTGGTGAGCTGTCCAGGGTGTACTCTGCCCTCGCCCGAAGTTGGCTGGGATGGGCGCCAGCCTCCCCGTGACCCAAGTTAGGATTAAGTGGGTACAGAAATGGATGAAGTGTATGTGTTTATCCTTTCATTCATTTTCTGTAACCGGTTCATTCTAATTAAGGTTGCTGGGAGGCTGGTGCCTATCTGAGCCAACTCTGGGCGAGGGCACCCTGGACACCCTGGACAGCTCACCAGGCTATTGCAAGGCGGAAATATGCTGACTAGAGTTGTAGGGAGGCTGGTGACTATCTCTGCCAATGTTGTGTAAAGGCAAGGTATATTCTGAACAGTGCAACAGGCCATTGCAGACCAACACACACACACACACACACACACACACACACACACACACACACACACACACACACACACACACACATACATACATACACACAAAAACATTTAAACTCACACACTGAGGGTCGGTTTTTGGAACAGCCAGTTAGTGTAATGTGCAGGTCTTTGAACTGTGGGAGGAAACCGAAGTACCCCGAGAAAATAAATATCAGCACAAAGACAAACTGCAATCTACACAAAGAAACGTCAGAGCCCCGGGACTGAAACCCAGGACCTTCTTGCTGTGAGGTATACATGCTAACCACTATGCCGGCACTACACCCATAAACACACTAAATGCTAATAAATATTTAAAGAAAAAAGAAAGAAAGAAAAAAAAAAACCTTTTTATTCACTGATTCTTGAAACTTGCTTCCAAACAAAAGACGAAAGCAGAAAGCTCATAAACGAATCACGCCTGCTTTTACTTCAGTGTAGTTTTATCCTGAGCCTTTCTGTTGGAAGACAAAAGTCTGCACATACTCAAAAAAAAAAAAAAAAAAAAAAAAAAAAGCATAGCAATTCACAATTGTATTCAGGAGCTACTTGAAGATAATGCCTCAAATATGAGCAAGAGAAATTTCAAATGGATCCAAAACTTCACATGCAGCCAGTGAGAGGAGGTGAGGGCGGGCGAGAAGTTCTCCCTGAGCGCGGTCTGTGTAAAACGATGACTTTCTGTGAGTTTTTCTGACAAGGGAAAGAAAATTAAAAAAAAAAAATTAAAGTAGTCCAAATGTGTTGACCCTGGACATGTAAATACATTATTGAAATACTGTAGAACTATTTTTTGATTTTTTTTTTTTTTTTCACGTTTTTGCTTTTAGAAAATAAAACGGGCTTCACGGGGCATCTGGTTGACATTAGAGGTTAGAGGTTGTGCTGGGCCTGGGTCACATGCGTGGAAATTGTTTATTTATTTAGGAACTTACCTCCTGGAGCAAGCAAATTGCCAGAATGAATCTCAAATGAACACCATAATCATTAACGTGAACATGTGGTGGCTCTTACTAACCATCTGTTCTGGGTTACAGTGGGGTAACTTCGGATACGTTTAGGTAACTACGTTTATATTTTAGATGAAAGGAGCAATTACATTTGTTGGAAAATTGAAAAATAGTGTGGAGAGCAAAAACAAAACAAAACAAAACAAAACAATTTATATATATATACAGTAAAACCTCCGCTGACGAACGCTTAAGCTCACGAACTTTTCGCCTCAAGAACATTAAATTTGCGAGCATATAGTCTCTGCTGACGAACTAGTTTTTGGCGGACGAATCAAACCACGCGGTCGAACAGCGCCACGGTGGCGGCCACGAGAAGCTGACGCACGCTCACGGCGTCACAGTTCGTCACCCCTTTCTTTGAGTGCGGAAGTGGTTTGTGTTTGATAGACATTTTGGACCATATTGAGTGTACTTTTGCTATTATGGGACCGAAAAAGACCCCACCACAGGCGGAGATCATTGAAAAACACGAACGAGGTGTGCGTTTGTGTGACTCAGCGTCCCAGTACCAGTACGCTAAGTCTACCATTGCTCCCATCCTTAAGAACAAGAAAGCTATTAAGGGTGCGTGTGTGGCTAAGGGTGTTTCCAAACAGTAGGCGTTTCCAAACACGCCTTCCAAACAGTAAGTCCCTCCCTCCCTCCTCCTCCCACTCCATTCCATCAAGCCATCAACTACCATCACAAAGGTAAATAAAACCACTTTATTATACAGCACAGTTTATTTCTTTAATTACAATACAATAGCACATTTATTATACATAAAATAAGGTATATTTTTGTGTAGTTTTAAGGCTGATTTAGTAGAAAATTATGTTTTATGGGGACCTGGGAACGGATTATTCTCATTTTAATGGTTTCTTATGGGAAATAAATGTTCATAAGACGAACTTTTCGCCTTACACACACTTTCTGGGAACCAATTACGTTCGTGAGCTGAGGTATCACTGTATATATATATATATATATATATATATATATATATATATATATATAGGAGGATTTTATGAGTAGATCCTTCCGTAGGAGAGTGCTCAATACTTTTTGGTAGAGCAAATAACAAAAATAAAAGGACAGGACAAAGACTTACTATTGAAACTCCATTTATCACTACAGATCTGTTTCGAGGGGTGGTGAAACCATCCTCTCTCTTCAGGTGATTATAGTAGATTATATATATAGATATATAGATAGGTGCGCTCACTGGACCTCGCCTGCAGGTAGCAGCCACGCCCTTCGTCAGCGCTTGCAATGAATGAAGAGAGAGTTAACGCCTCCAGCGAGCACAGACTATAACAAATAAGATATATTTATTAAACTTTATTTATTAAACTTTATTTTTATTTTATTTATTTTTTTATTTTTCTATACTTTTTTGAAAATTGACGTATAATCGAGAACAACTTAAGTCGAAATGACTTAAACCGAGGAATACCAGTACAGTATGAAATATAAGCCGTGCTGCAGTGGTGGGTACACGCCGGTACACCTTGTGTACACACTTGTTTTAGTGGCTGAGTTGTGTGTACTGACTTCAGTTTGTCTACTTTATAGTTGTTTGATGTAAATTTCCGCGACTGTGTAAATCAAAAGCGGAGATGAAGTGCTAAATATTTTCAAAGCCAAAGCTGCACCCTCCCCGCGCTCAACGCACCTCAGCCCAGTGAAGCTGTGCGTCTCAGTCGCTTCGCTGAAATCCTGTACTCACTTATTTTTTGACCACTACAACTGCCCACAACCACCAAAATCCATGAAATAGTATCACCCCCCCCCCCCCCGACTGACATATACGTACATGCATATGTGTATGTCTGTCTGTCTGTCTTCCTTTCGGCTTTTTCCCTTTTACTCGGGAGTCGCCACAGCGAATCATCTGATTCGCACGTTTGATTTGGCAGAGGTTTTTACGTTGGATGCCCTTCCTGTCACAACCCTTTTTAGCAAGGGACAGAAACACGCTGACGACTTTGCAGCTACTCTTTACGAAAGTCAGCAATGGTTCTTTTACATGCCTCTCACCATAGACAGTGAGAGACATGGCCCGCCTTTGATAACCCAGTTAGCCGCACTGGGTGGACAGTGACAACCTTGTGGAGAGTGGGACTCGAACCCCCAACCTTTGGATCAGCAATCCAGTGCCATATACTACTAGACCACCACTAATAAATGCATATTCAATTATATGTTTTTATTATATATTTAATTATAGTCACTTTGTAACTGTCTGTGAAAATACCGGTTATGTACAATAAAAACCCCGTGCACTTTAATCAACCACATCTACCCCACTGACTGTGAACCATATCAACCCATCTACTCTGCACTCAGATACATATACACTTAAATATAGGCCAGTCTACAAAGTTGTTCCCTTCTTTTCTTTAATTGTTTATTAATTTATACTATTTATGTATCTATTTACTTATATAATATGTATGTGTGTATGTTTGTATTTGTATCTATTTTTGCACCCCCTACTGATGGTACCTCAAGAGCCTGTAACAGTGAATTTCTCCATTGTGAGATTAATAAAGCTGTATCTTATCTTATAATAGCATTCAAAAATAATGCATGAGTTGTAAATAAAATATAAACACACACACACACACACACACACACACACACACACACACACACACACACATATATATATATATATATATATATATATATATATATATATATATATATATATATATATATATATATATATATATATATACACACAGACGCTACAAGTGCACACACATAAAAATGTAAGTAGTTTTGTTGGGTTGTTTTTTTTTTTTTTTTTTTTTTTTGGTTTGTTTGTTTGTTTGTTTGTTTGTTTTTTTGTCTCGTAGACATTGTTTTGCAGCATTTTCCTTAACCCCCCCAATGTTCTTCCTTAATTTCCTTATTTTTTAATTTGTTGAATATTAAAAAAAAAAAAAAAAGGTGATGTACTGAAACCGCATGAATTGAAGCACAAAGTAGCGAGGGATCTCTGTACCACCAAAGCTGTCCGTACACACAGTGCGTTGCAGCCTTCTGCGTAACAATGTTCTGAAATATGCATTCAGCTTTTTTGGGCTCTATAGATTCAGAGCAGTTAGGTGGTGTTAATGTTACGGCTGATTGTAGTGGCATTTAACTGACAAACTGGAGGCGTCCCTACAACAAAAGCATGGTCTATAGGGTGTTTTCCCTCATGTCAGCTGATTAAGGAAATGGGTCATAAACAAGAAGTGAATGGATGCAAAGACGTGAAGAAAATGTGGTAATATAACGTGGTACCCACCAGAGAACATATCAGTCACCCATTAGTATGCAGGGATAGCGAGCTCAACTTCATTATAGGTAAAAGAAAACAAAGTTCTTGGATCAATATGCTTCTACACTGTTCAGCTCCAAGCCCAAATGGCATGGTGAGTTATGAGTCACACCTCCGCAATATCATTATTTCAAATGTCATACCCCTGTGTACGCCATAACACTTCAAACCCCGGCACTCTCACCCCACCCACCCACTCAGCCACCCGCAGTACTATGTGAAGCAGTATGAAGAAATGTTTATTTAAAGATTCGTTTGACTCTCTTTTTTTATCTTGTTTGTTGTGACTGCATTTGAAAAATGCCTTCGTGTCACTGAATGGTCTTCATGAGGAATTTATCTACACATGCATGAAGGAGAGTAAATCCAGAGGAGATGAAAATGGCTGCAGGTTCGATCGCACACATAAAGTAAGCAGTGCAAACAATCATGGTTTATTCATGGATAACCCTCTCTCTCTCTCTCTCTCTCTCTCTCTCTCTCTCTCTCTCTCTCTCTCTCTCTCTCTCTCTCTCTCTCTCTCTCTCTCGCTCTGATTTAGCATAACAATGTCCAGGGTGAGGTGTGTTAATATCAGTTCATCAGTTCATTTTCTGTAACCGCTTAATCCTAATTAGGGTCGCGGGGAGGCTGGTGCCCATCCCAGCCAACTTCGGGCGAGGGCAGGCTACACCATGGACAGCTCACCAGGCCATCGCAGGGTGTGTTGATATGTAGATACAAAACCTAGACAGTGAGCTGCTAATATGTTTTACAAAAATGTCTGCACACTTGCAAACACGGCCACTATAATCACATAACATTGCACTCGCAGTATTTATTCCCGCCGCTACAACCCCTGGTACGTTTTCCTCCTTCGCGGTCATACTCCAGTCCTACACTATGTGCAAGAGCAGATCCTGGGCCACTTTTAGGTAAGGTAAAGTCTGTTGGGTTTTTACACCCGAGCCTCGTGGCTCATCAGGCCGGTGCTTATTCCCAGTTTCCGTAGCATGAAACGACCAGGAGTTCAACTCCCCCTGGATGGGACGCTACTCCATCGCAGGTCACCTTCCCAGTATATTTTTACTGGTACCCATTTATACTGCTGGGTGAACAGAGGCACACTTGTGGTTGGGACCTTGCCCAGGGGTCTTAGCACAGTGAGGGTCTCAGTAGGATTTGAACTCACAACCTCCCAATCATGAGCGCAGCACCCTAACCATTACGCCAGCGGCCCCACTCGGGCCACTTTTAAGGATAACGTATTCTGACTGCACCGAGAACACGACTCAGCCGCTCTGCTTCATAATAACTGCAGGCAATGAAACAAATCTGCTTTGGATTATGGGAAGCAGTCAGCAATTCTTTGCTATTCTGTATTTGACTTTTTTGTTATCAGGTTACTAACTGAGTCATTGTCTGTCTTCCTTTCGGCTTTTTCCCTTTTACTCAGGAGTCGCCACAGCGAACCATCTGATTCGCACGTTTGATTTGGCAGAGGTTTTTACGTCGGATGCCCTTCCTGTCACAACCCTTTTTAGCAAGGGACAGAAACACGCTGACGGCTTTGCAGCTACTCTTTACGAAAGTCAGCAATGGTTCTTTTACATGAACCTCTCACCATAGACAGTGAGAGACATGGCCCGCCTTTGATAACCCAGTGAGCTGCACTGGGGGGGGGGGGGGCAGTGACAACCTTGTGGAGAGTGGGACTCGAACCCCCAACCTTTGGATCAGCGATCCAGCGCCCTATACCACTAGACCACCAGAACAATTAAAATGAAAAACCTCCAAAAGTCTGTGAATACTCACTTCTCACACCGCAGTAGTTTAAAAAAAAAAAAAGATTAAAAGAAAGAAAGAAAGAAAATAAACCAGTTATTCTTGTTGTTGGACAGAGCTGCATGGTGGCGTAATGGTTAGCACATCCACCGCACAACATGAACGTCCCAGGCTCAGACTTTTCCATGTATAGTTGTCTGTATGCCTGTGTGAGCTTCCTCTGGCTACTTCAGTTTCCACCCACAGTCTGACGGAAATGTACTTTCGAATTATTGAATCACAAATTGGTCCTCGCGGTGTGAGCGTAAATAGTTGTATGTAGTGATGTCTCGCTACTCCGTGCTTCAGTTTCTGTGGCTTCAGTGCATCGTGGGTTTTTCAAAAATACTCATTGAATTTTTTTTTTTTTTTAATGAGAAAATTAAGGGAAATTTGGGGGAAAGTTAAAGAAAAATGCCATAAAACAAGGCCAATTATGCAAAAAAAAAAAAAAAAGAAGAAGAAGAAGCACCCAAACAAACAAAAACAAACCCAAAACCCCCCAACAAAACTACTTACATGTTTATATGAGGTACGCATCTGAGTGTGTGCCCGTGCATCTGAGAGAGAGAGTGTGTGTCATTCTGTGTGTGTATTTATATTTTTATTTACATCTCATGATTATATTTGAATGTTTAATTGTTATTACAGTATAAGCATTTATAGCATTGTGTATTTACTGACATGAAATATACATATATTAATGTATTAATATGTCAGTCAGGGGGGGATCGATCCTATTTCACAGAAATCGGCTGTCCGGGGGGGGGGGGGGTAATCGGTCCCCATTAACCGCGGAATGTGACGGATCCCTGTATATGTTCACCCTGCAATGGTCTGGCATAGCCTTCCTCCAAGTACAGTGATACCTCTGCTCACGAACATAATTGGTTCCCAGAAAGTGTGTGAGGCGAAAAGTTCGTCTTCCGAACATTTATTTCCCATAAGAAACCATTAAAATGAGAATAATCCGTTCCCAGGTCCCCATAAAACATAATTTTCTACTAAATAAGCCTTAAAACTACACAAAAATATACCTTATTTTATGTATAATAAATGTCTATTGCATTGTAATTAAAGAAATAAACTGTACTGTATGATAAAGTGGTTTTATTTACCTTTGTGATGGTAGTTGATGGCTTGATGGAATGGAGTGGGAGGAGGAGGGAGGGAGGGACTTACTGTTTGGAAGGAGAGTTTGGAAACGCCAACTGTTTGGAAACACCCTTAGCCACACACGCACCCTTAATAGCTTCCTTGTTCTTAAGGATGGGAGCAATGGTAGACTTAGTGTACTGGTACTGGGACGCTGAGTCACACAAACGCACACCTCGTTCGTGTTTTTCAATGATCTCCGCCTGTGGTGGGGTCTTTTTCGATCCCATAATAGCAAAAGTACACTCAATATGGTCCAAAATGTCTATCAAACACAAACCACTTCCGCACTCAAAGAAAGGGGTGATTTAACTGTGACGCCATGAGCGTGCGTCAGCTTCTCGTGGCCGCCACCGTGGCGCTGTTCGACCGCGTGGTTTGATTCGTCCGCCGAAAACTAGTTCGTCAGCAGAGACTATATGCTCGCAAATTTGATGTTCTTGAGGCGAAAAGTTCGTGAGCTTAAGCGTTCGTCAGCGGAGGTTTTACTGTACTGTAGTTTCCACCCATGGTCCAAAAGACATGCAGTTGGCTGTTCATAGTTGCTCATAGGTGTGAATGTGAGTATGAACAGTTTTGTTTTTTTTTGTTTTTTTTTACTTGTATTATTTTTTACTGTTCTATAATAACCAACAAAAACATTTTATCCATTTGCTTTGATTTATATCACTAGCAGTACCTCACTTGACCACCAGGAAATATTGCAGTAAAATCCCCCACTTCCTGTCACACAATAGAGCAACTGGATATGATTCTCAGCACCAAGATATGGTCAGTGTATGGAATCCGAGCCACTTATTCACTTATATTTAATGCCCTCCATAAATTTCTTTCTAGACAGTCAGTATACTGGTGGCATTTCATCTGGTCTCCAAATGCTCCTTTGACAGGAGAGCACTGCACGCAAACCTCTTAAAACACAACTTCCCAGGCAGAATAATTATGTGCCATTTGTACAGACTATTTCTGAACTTGGAGTTTCAGCCTTTGTCCAGTTGTGACTTTTTATCTCTTTGCTTGGTGTCACGTTTTCTATTCAAGAAAAGTGGATGAGGGCAGTGTGTAAATCAGGTATATACTCCCGTCTCGGTCATCTCTACTGCAGAATTTTTATTATTCTGTGCTAATCAGCCATAAATATTACAGGCATATTGTAAAATTACATTGGCCCACCCCTTTATGTAAAACTCGTCCAATCAAAGTAGTGCTATAGAATGTAAGATATCGTGTGATTTTTTTGTTTTTTTCAGACATGCAGTCGGTGTGTGTGTAGTTCATAAAAATGTACTTACATGATAAAATAGAACAAGACTACATCAGCGATATCTTCCATTACATCACTTAGATTGCCCCGCCTCTCTATATCAAACTGATCCAGTACTAATAGGGCTTCAAATAAAACTAACAGTAAAATATTCACTTGCACGTAGAGTCATGGAATTTGCATTAGTCGCTTTTCTATCGCACCTCGAGAGTGATGACCCTCTTATTGTTTGCAGAATCATATTCTCTTCCACTTCGGATACATACACTCATTGTATTTTGTTGCCCTTTCTTGCAAAAAACAAACAAATAAACAAAAACAGAACCATAAATTGAATGGGGCAGTGGTGGCCTGGTGGTAAAGGATCACTGATCCTAAGGTTGGGGTTTCAAGCCCCACCCCCAATGGGTCGTCACTGACACCCCCCCCCCACCCCCCGTGCAGCTAATACCCCCACAAAAATGTTGTCATCCGCAAACGTTTCGCAATTATTCCCTCCTCTTCCATGTCATTTCGTCCGTATTTCCTCCACTTCCGTATGCTTCCGGCAGGCCAAAATATTCCGTGAACATGCTTTTGAAGATGTTCAAAAGCACTTTCATGGAAAAAAAAAAGATCTGTGAGTGTTCTGTGGGGTCACTTTGGCATACTTTGGCGTACCTGTTCCGCACATGCTGTGAACGTTCCGAGAGTGTAAGAATTTCCACTTTTCCGTAGGATTTTTACCCATTTTCTGTGTAAAAATGCCGAAGTTCTTCTGTAGACTGCGTTGCACGCCTTTCTGCCACAATCATTGCACGCCGTGCTCCAGTGAAATGGAGGGTATTAACTGGGTTATCAAATTCCGGCCATGTCTCGCACTGTCAATGCTGAGAGGTTCATGTAAAGGAACCATTGCTGACTTTCGACTAGAGTAACTGCATAGCCGTCAGCATGTTTCTGCCCGGCGATGGCCTGGTGAGCTGTCCAGGGTGTACTCTGCCCTCGCCCGAAGTCTGCTGGGATGGGCGCCAGCCTCTTCGTTAGCCTCATTAGGATTAAGCGGTTACAGAAAATGAATAAATTGAGTGTATAGCGGTGATGCTGTTCAACAAAGCACATCCAGGGTGTTCATGAGTTTGCAGACATCTTTCACTGCATACTTTTAGGTCCGGTAGACTGTAGCATACAGTGCAAATCCTACTGTACAAGCAAATATTCTAATACGGTGCTCCGGCTGAGATGTTCAGCTTTTTTTTTTCTTTTTTTCTTTTTTATTTGATATAATATATTGGAATTTAATTTGATATACAATGGAATTTATTATCTGTACATTTAACCAATCAAAAGTGAGCACATGCATGTAAACAGTAAAAACACACACACACACACACACACACACACACACACACACACGGAGCAGTGCACGGCAACACACATTGTTAGGTGGAGAAAAGGAAGGTATAGTGCCCTCCCTGATCACCCTACATTCTTGCTGCTAGTTTGGGAATTGAATTAGTGACCTTTTGATCCCAAAGCTGCTTCTCTAATTGTTGGGCTTTCCCTTTTTTTTTTTTTTTTTTTTTTTTTTTTTTTTGTGACATCAGCGGCATACACACAATATGTTTTCAAGGGTTTTTTTTTTGTTTTGTTTTTGTTTTTCGGTACTGTTACACATCCACTGCTAATTACATCTACTTTCATTGTATTTTTATATTGAAAATTGTGTAGACCTGTTGTCTTACGCTAAATCTTTATTAATTGATGCTATTTCCTTAGACTAATTGTCTTATTCAAAATAATTAAAATGCCACCAAGACATTGTAATGTTCACAAAAATCTTCTGGATGGAGGCATGCCACTAGACAACCCCCACCCCCCACCCCCGCGCCCCCATCCCATTCCTGAAAGGTTCTCCCTTCCGACCAATCCTCGGTATTGGCCTGAAAATTGCACAATATTATATACTACCGGTATACAGTGATCCCTCGCTACTTCATACATCACACTTAACCTTCAAACCTCAAACGTATCCTTCACTTATCTGAAAATCTTCTTGGTCTACGTGGGTGTGTAGAGACACTTTAACTTTAGATACGTTCAAATCATTTTCAAAAAAAAAAAAAAAAAACAAGTTTCAGAACTTCATATGTGGGTTTATAGTCCTTGGTGAGTAAACTAGTGATGAGAGCGGCAAGCAAGAAGCACCCTGGGAGGAGATGAGGAAACTTCAAGGGAATCAGATCTCTTTTCTATAGTAAGGTTTGATTTTGATATACAGTGATCTCTCGCTACTTCGTGCTTCCATTTCTGCGGCTTCAGTGCATCGCGGGTTTTTCAAAAATATTCATCAAAAAAAAAAAAAAAAAAAGGGAAATTTAGGAAAAATAGGGAAAAAGTTAAGGGAAATACCACAAAATAAGGCCACTTATGCAAAAAAAAAAAAAAAAAAAAAAAAAAAAAAAAAAAAAAAACCCAAAACCCCCCAACAAAACTAATTACATTTTTATGTGAGGTGTGCATCTGTGTGTGTGTGTGTGTGTGTGTGTGTGTGTGTGTGTGTGTGTGTGTGGGTGTTTATATTTTATTTACATCTTATGCGTTATTTTTGCATGTTGAATTGTTATAGTAAGCATTTATAGCAGTGAATATGTATTTATTGATATTATATACAAATATACATGTACGTATACATCAGTCAGTGCAGTCAATCCTACTTCGCAGAAATCGGCGGTCACGGGGCGTCTAGGTCCCCATTAGCTGCGGAAAGTGAGGGATCCCTGTACATTATTAGTTCTTCGCTCAGAGTCAGCAAAGATATGTTCCACCCTATGTGTAATGTATGAATTTTTTTGACACATCATGTGACTTGCAGATCCCAAGAATATTCTGTCTTACACCAATCAAATTTTATACGTGAACGCAACTACACAGCTTTCAAATCCACATCTTCTGTATCTGTGTCAGTCCCTTATGTTTGTAGCATCACAAAATTCTTATGAGAAAAAAAAAAAAAAAATCACATTGTTCGTGAAATCGACATTACTTTCTCTGCGTTAGCTCTTTATTCACTTTACATTAAATACATAAATGAATAAATAATTATTTTACAACTGTTTGTTGTAAATCACAGGAACACCTTTAGGTTCTAGCAAGACAGCGTCAGTGTCCCTCATCAGCCCTAACTCGACCTTCTTACCTTTTATGGACACATAAAGAAATGCATGAGTTAAAATGGTCAGGATGAGTGAAAGACTGTAAGCAGGATTGTATTGCAGATAAGGCTTCAGGACAAACCGAGAAAAAGCGG
>CM045733.1:13952500-13990000 GCA_024760905.1 Plotosus lineatus
AATCTCTCATCAAAACGACTTATATTGTTGCAGCTGTGTGTGCACGCACATCTGCACGCATGCGTCGTGTGCACGTATGCATGTGTGTTGTCTTCTTCTCATGCAATACCATCAGCATGTGTGTGTATTTATATTTTATTTGCATCTTGTTTTGTTTTTTTTTTTTTTATGTTTAATTGTTATTATAAGCATTTATATCCTTGAATATATATTTCTTCATGTTCATTTTCTGTAACCGCTTAATCCTAATTAGGGTCGCGGGGAGGCTGGCGCCCATCCCAGCCAACTTCAGGCGAGGGCAGAGTACACCCTGGACAGCTCACCAGGCCATCACAAGGCGGAAACACGCCAACGGCTTTGCAGCCTACTCTTGTCGAAAGTCAGCAATGGTTCTTTTACATGCCTCTCACCATAGACAGTGACAGACATGGCCGGCCTTTGATAACCCAGTTAGCTGCACTGGGGATGAATATGTATTTATTGATATTATATACAGTACACATATACGGGCAGTGGTTGCTGATCCTAAGGTTGGGGGTTTGAGGATCCCTGGTGTTTTCCCTCTTTCAGGGCTCGCCACAACGAATGATTCGCACATTTAATTTGGCATAGGTTTTTTATGCCCTTCCTGATACAACCCTTTAGCAAGGGACAGAAACACGCTGACGGCTTTGTAGCTACTCTTTACAAAAGTCAGCAATGGTTCTTTTACATGAACCTCCCACCATAGACAGTGAGAGACATGGCAGGCCTTCGATAACTCAGTTAGCTGCATTGGGGGGGGGGGGGGGGACGACACAGTGACAACCCTATGGAGAGTGGGACTCGAACTCCCAACCCTAGGATCAGCGAACCAGAACCTTTATCACCAGGACACCACTGCTGCATGTGTGTTTGTGTTAATATAAATCGGTTATGTCTTGGTATATAACGAGTATAAAATATTTATTGCATAAATGTCTGCAGAAAAAAAAAAATCCATAATTACCTTTAATTTACACAATTAGCTATTATTATTATTTTCCACTGCAAAGAAAAAGTCTCAGCAATTGAAAGTAGGCTGAATCTTTACAAGTTCCAACCAGAGCTATTAAAAAGACGGTATACTGTGTTACAAAGGCATGACCTGCTTGAAATTTATTATGCTTCATATAAAGGGAGATGTTCGGAACGGTATGAATGCCGAATCCCTTTTTATACGAGTTGATGGTGCAGACAGCTGCACAGGAGAGGCATATTTCTCTGCTTTTTTTTTTTTTTTTTTTTTTTTTTTTTTTTTGTGGAGGGTAATGGTTTATTAATTTCCATGCCAAGCTTCAACTTGAAACAGACCTACATTAGAATAAAATTGTAACTTAAAATACAAAATGAGAATTTATTTTTTTTTTTCTTTTTTTTACAATGAACAATGTTACTATGATAATATTAAAGTGCTTTTGACAAAACTTTTGTTTTTAAACATCTTGCCTTTGGTCGTATCCATTTACACAAATAATACACGGTAAATCATTTTGCAGGTGATAAATGAACCTATTTACTGAGACTCGATTCTGTATTCACACCCAGCTCTCTCAATTCTTGTCCTTTTCTTTTGTCCCATTTCCTTTTTGCACATAAGAAAAATAGATGCGATTAGCATGAAGCACATACTGAGTGCCAGCATTACCATAACAATCAGGTGAGTCCTACCAGAGTTCAACAACAAAACGACAAAACAAATGCCTCATTTGGGCACCATGTCTGTTCACAGGAAGATTGATGATTTCAGTCTAAAACTTCACAATCTTTCTGTTAAAAAGGAAATGTTGGCGATGAAGACCCTGGTGTAACCTTAGCTGCTGGTACATCAGTTGATTCCTAACATATGTAACAACTTGAATGAGTTTTTAATGATCTACACACACACACACACACACACACACACACACACACACACACACACACACACACACACACACACACACACACACACACACACAAACAGCATAAAGAAAAATCTACTAGTCCTACATGACACCAAAAAAATTACTGCACACTTCCACAGTGTTTAGATGATAAAGTTCTGTCATGGACAGAACTCGGACCCCTTATGCCATTTTCATAAAGATTGCTGAGATGCGTGCCAGGCTCCCCATGACCGAACGAATGTACGCGCTTGTCACAAGTGACGTATGGTGCTTGTGAGACAAAGCGCGGCTTATCCGGACTTCCAATCTTTCAATTGAGCAAGTGCGCCTTGAATGTCTTCCTTTCGGCTTTTTCCCTTTTACTCGGGAGTCGCCACAGTGAATCATCTGATTCGCACGTTTGATTTGGCAGAGGTTTTTACGTCGGATGCCCTTCCTGTCACAACCCTTTTTTTAGCAAGGGACAGAAACACGCTGACGACTTTGCAGCTACTCTTTACGAAAGTCAGCAATGGTTCTTTTACATGAACCTCTCACCATAGACAGTGAGAGACATGGCCCGCCTTTGATAACCCAGTTAGCCGACTGGGGGGGAGGACAGTGACAACCTTGTGGAGAGTGGGACTCGAACCCCCAAACTTTGGATAGGTGATCCAGTGCCCTATACCACTAGACCACCACTGCCCCCTTGTTAGGAACTCAACCTTCACTTGCTCACTTGAAAGATCAGAAGTCCGGATAAGCCGCGGTTTGTCTCACAAGCACCATACTTCACGTGCGACAAGCGCCTATATTCAGTGGTAAAGGGGCGTATCCCCGGTTTCTGTAGTGTGAAGTGACTAAGAGTTCAGCTCCTCCTGGATGGGACGCGAATCCATCGCAGGTTCCTTTCCTAGTACATTTTACTGGTACCCATTTATACTGCTGGGTGAACAGAGGCATACTGGTGGTTAAGACCTTGCCCAGGGGTCTTAGCACAGTGAGGGTCTCAGTGGGATTTGAACTCAAGACCTCCCGATCATGAGCACAGCACCCTAACCACTACACCACCGGCCCTGGTACTACAGTCGGTGGAGCGCCTCGCAATTATACTTAAGTGGTTCAGAAAATGAATGGATGAATGAATAATGATAGTATGGGATTAATACAGTATCTTCTTTCATTCATTTTCTCAGCTGTGTAATTCTAATAAGGATCACAGGGAGGCTGGTGCCAACTCTGAGCAAGGGTGGTGTACACCCTGGACAGGTCAGCAGGTCATCACGGGGCTAATACAGTATATTCATATGTTCATTTTCTGGATCCGTTTAATCCTAATTAGGGTTGCAGGGAGGCTGGCGCCCATACCATCCGACTCTGGGTGAAGGCAAAGTACACCCTGGACGGCTCGCCAGGATATCGCAGGGCGGAAACACGCTGATGGCTCCGCAGCTCCTTTTGTCAAAAGTCAGCAGTGTTTCTTTTACTGGACGTGAACATCATACCATAGACAGTGAGAGGCATGGCCGGCCTTTGATAACCCAGTTGGTGCACTGGGGGAACAGAGAGAGAAGAATTGCTCAATGACGGCATTTAAACAACCTGAATACAGGAATCATATGAGGATCAAACTCACAGCCTTCTGATTATGAAACTCTAATACAGTATATCGAAAAAATTGTAAAAATCGGATGTTGTCTCAGTCAATTATTCAAATTGCACTTGCTGTTTATTAAGTTCCAGATTGACTTCAGTGTTCTGCTCGTGGCGATTAGTTTAGTGAATTGTTCTGACATTTCTCGCTGATCTTCTGAAATACGAAACTACAGCACTGTGCTAATCTGAAGCATCCCTGCTAGTTATCTTTAATCTCAACTTCACTCATCTCTCAAACGCTAAAATAATTTTACAGAAGGAAATTAAACATGGTTACATCCAAATTTAAAGTGTTTAAACACACACACACACACACACACACACACACACACACACACACACACACACACACACACACACACACACACACACACACACACACACATATGTATATACTAGTACATACAGTGGTATCTCACCTTACGATAGTCCCAGCAACCGAAAAATCCAGGTTACGAAAAATATTTTCAAAATCTTTTGTCTCTGTATACAAAACAAGTTCTCCTTACAAAACGTGCCAAACGCACCATTCAAACATTCAAACAATGCACGAGCTGCTGTCCCATCAATGACGTTCAAACATCTCGCCCCCTGGCCTCCCATTGGCTGGAGGGATGACGCAGCTCCCTCCCATTGGCTATTAGGGAGTTGCATCTCCCATTATACATTCCGTGTAAATAACAGAGTTACTGTTGCTTCATGCTTTATTTCTTGACTCAGGCTTTTAACCTTCCAGAAACATTTGTAAGATTATAACTATGCTAAGAAGACATGGTCAACACACAAGTGCACACACACACACACACACACACACACACACACACACACACACACACACACACACGCGCGCGATTTCCGGTGCAAGTGAGAAGAAATGTGCTCGTGGCATGGGGTTGAGTGATATCACAAAGGAATATGACCAAACCCATCTACCATCGGTACGATATTGAAGCAGAAGGAGGTCTCAAAAGGTATAGTTTTATCATTTTTAAAGGGTTTAGGGGGTAGTATTGGGAGCCTTGGAATGAATCACATGTTTTATATGTAAAATGCGGTTCAATTTTCGAAAAATCCAGGTTAAGAAAATGGCTCTGGAATGGATTAATTTCATAAGGTGAGGTACCATTGTATATATATATATATATATATATATATATATATATATATATATATATATATATATATATATATATATATATATGTCTGTCTTCCTTTCGGCTTTTTCCCTTTTACTCAGGAGTCACCACAGCGAATCATCTGATTCGCACGTTTGATTTGGCAGAGATTTTTACGTCGGATTCCCTTCCTGTCACAACCCTTTTAGCAAGAGACAGAAACACGCTGACGGCTTTGCAGCTACTCTTTACGAAAGTCAGCAATGGTTCTTTTACATGCCTCTCACCATAGACAGTGGGAGACATGGCCCGCCTTTAATAACCCAGTTAGCTGCACTGGGGGGGACAGTGACAACCCTGTGGAGAGTGGGACTCGAACCCCAACCTTTGGTCAGCGATCCAGCGCCCTATACCACTAGACCATCACTGCCCCCATATATATATATATATATATATATATATATATATATATATATATATATATATATATATACAGTGACACGGTGGCACAGTGATAGCACGACCACCTAGAATGGGTTCAATTCCTGGCCACAGGCAATTCCGCCTGGAGCTTGCATGTTCTCTCCATGCATGCATGTGTTTCCTTCAGGTATTTTGGTTTCCTCCTACAGTTCAAAAACATGCATATTAAAGTAATTGGCTGGACTAAGTCGCTCCTAGGGGTGAATGTGGTTTTCTTTGTGTGTGTGTGTGTGTGTGTGTGTGTGTGTGTGTGTGTGTGTGTGTGTGTGTGTGTGTGTGTGTGTGTGTGTGTTTTGGCCCTGTGATGGCAAGCTGTTCAGTGTGTATTTCAGCTTTTCCCAGGGTCTTCTGAGATAGGCGCCAGCCTCCCCGTAACCCTAATTAGGATTAAGCGGCTTAAAACATGAATTCATTAATTGTTTTTCTTCTTCATCATCATCTTCTTTGTCTTCTTTCTCTGCCTGCTCTCTTTAGAGGTCACAACAGCAGATCATCCTCCACCTCATTCTGTTCTCAGCATTCGTATCTACCACACAAATCACCTGCATTTCTCTCCCACCACATCCTTAAATCCCCTCCTTTGCTTTCCTTTCCATCTACTAGAAAGTTCCATGCTCAACATCCTTTTACCAATATCCCCTTCATCCCTCCTCTGCTCATGTCCTAACCACCTCAATCTGGCCTCTCTCGCTTTATCTTCCACTTTATAACACTCCTTCCTGCACTCACACACTAACATATTTACAATTCTGTCCATTATTGTCACTCCTTAATTTCTACCACGTCTAGCTCCACCTCCACCTCCAGACTATTTGTTAGCGCTACCATCTCCAAACCATACACCATCCCTGGCTTCACAGCTGGCTTAAAAAAATACATTTACAGCATTTGGCAGACGGTGTTATCCAGACTTCTTTTTTTCCTTTCAGCTGTTCCCTTCAGGGTTCACCACAGCGAGCCATCTGCCTCCATCTCACCCTATCCTCTGCATCTTCTTCTCTTACACCAACTACCTTCACTGCATCCATAAATCTCCTCTTCGGTCCTCCTCTAGGCCTTCTGCCTGGTAGTTCCAACCTCAGCATCCTACTACCAATATACTCACTATCCCTCCTCTGATCCTACCCATCCTCCTTACTTCCAAGGAGAACCTCAACATTTTCATCTCTGATATAAATATACACATACAACTGATCAATTGAGGGTTAAGGGCCTTGCTCTCAAGGGTCCAACAGTAGTGATAGTGGAGATTGGGCACCATCTCCTTATCCACTAAGTCACCACTGCCTTTTAAAGCTTTCCGTTTACTCTGACAGGTTCCCCTCTATCACAAATCAATCCACCCATTACACCCTGCTCGCACTCTCTTTCTCACTCTCCACCACCATCTCCGTTGACCTTGGATAATTGATTCCAAGTTTTCAAATTCCTCTGCCCTCATCACTTCAACCCCCTTAATATACCCTGTGTTTCATTTAATTTTATTAAACGTCTAACTGGTCAACTAAGCTATTTCTGCAGTCTGCTGTTTCTTTATAGCAAACCATTGCTAAAGTATAAGAGACTGTTGCTATGAAGGATGTAATTAGTGGAAGCAATGCAATTATCTTTAAATCAATATTCTTTTCATCACCATCCAGTAAGCGAGGTGACTGAACAGCAAGCTGGTAATTATTCTAAAAAGAATCCACATCAGGATGATGCATTATCCATCTGCTGTATATTTGATTGCTGATCGAACTGTCAGGGTTTATTTCACAATAATGACTTGATTGCTGTAAATCATCCCAAAACCTATTCTACACATGCCATGGAAATACTAACAACCACCTTTAACTGATTGTTAGCCAGTAATAGCTGCTAAGTAATTGCTATCTGGCAGATATTAACCTGTTATTTCACCAGCTCAAGTAGATAGTAATACAGATATATATGACCTACATATATCATTACCAGAAGCTGATTAGCAATGAGCTAGCACACAGTCTGCTCACACTTTCGGTTACAGCGTTTTTTTGTTTTGTTTTGTTTTTCCTTTCAGCCGGTCCCTTTTTTCCCCCTCTTGGATCACTACAGCAAATCTGTGATCCACGTTTGATTTGGCATTGTTTTTTTTTGTTTGTTTGGTTTTTTTTTTACATTGGATGCCCTTCCTGACACAACCCTTAGCAAGAGGCAAAAACACACTGATGACTTTGCAGCCTACTCTTTATGAAAGTCAGCAATGGTACTTTTACATGAACCTCACACCATTTTAACACTTTGATAAACCAGTTAGCTGCACTGGGGGGACAGTGACAACCTTGTGGAGAGTGGAACTCGAACCCCCAACCTTAGAATCAACGATCTTGCACCTTTCACCACAGACTACAACTACCCTGCACTGTCAGTTACAGCAAACTGCTTACTCTGTCCTCTTTCCTGGACACTGTAATCAGGTGACAGTGAGGACTGAAAGAAGACAGTCTTCAACTCACCATTTGAAAACATACCACAAAGTCAGCTGCTAGAATGTATGCATCTACCCAGCTTAAGGAAACCCTCTGTGGATCCATGTGACATCAGCAACTACAGACCGGTATCGACTATTTCTTTCTTTTCAAAAATTCTTGAACCCATTTTGAATTATTTATAACCCAGTGTCCAATGCCAAGATGCCATCAGTTCTCATCTTTTGAGGGAGGAAAAGAAAGAACAAGTGGCGTGTCATCAGCATAGTAGTGGTATTAGAACCCATGTGAGGATATGACATCTCCAAGGGAACTAGTATAAAGAGAGAACAGAAATAGGCCATGAACTGAGCCCTGGGGAACACCAGTGGAATGTGGAAAGTCGGTATGGAGAAGATGTGGGTCCATTCATTCATTTTATGAACCGCTTAATCCTAATAAGGATTGCAGGAAGGCTGGTACTCCTCTCAGCCAGCACTGGGTCAAGGCAGAGTACACATTGTACAGTTTGCCAGGCAATTGGAGGGCAGACACACTGTAATAGCTATGCAGCCTATGCTTGACAAAAGTCATCAATGGCTTATTTACATGCATCTCACCTTGGACAGTAAGAGACACGGCCAGTCTTTGGTAACCCAGCTAGACTGGGGAGACAGTGACAACCCTTTAAAATTGTTCCTTGAACTTCAAACTTGGATTAGTGATCCAGCACTTTTACTACCAAGCCACGACTGCCCAAAATGTGGGTCCTGCCATGAAACCTCATATGAGCGACCTTCCAGGTACGAAATGAACCACTGCTATTCAGCACCACAAAGTCCTAGACTACTAAGAATAGGCAATAGAGTTTTATGGTTGACTGTGTCAAATGCTGCTGAAAAATCGAGGAAGACTGATGACATCTTGGTTGATCTTGCAGCATATAGTTTATCTGTGACAACCAAGAGTCCAGTCTCTGAGTAATGTGCTGCTTCGAAGCCAGATTGATTAGGATCAAGGAGGTTAGTCTGCAAAAGATTGAGAAACATGTGGTTATAAATGGTGTGTCAAAAATTTTACAAAGGAAAGAAATAAGTGATAGCTGTCTGTAGTTGCTGATGTCTGATGGATCCAGAGATGGTTTCTTTAAAACCCTGGGTGTTTTGAATGCTGTTGGTACATGACCAGATGATATGGAGTTATTGATGATAGTGAATGTAAATGAAACAAGGTCTTCAGAGATAGCCTGGAGTGTTGTGGAAGGAATGAATAATCCTATCTTACCAGAAGACAACAAATCCAGGATAGAACTTAAAGCACACTATTGTCCATATTGCATCTGTAGATTTGCTCTTCGGTATAGTAATATAGGACATCTGTATATCGTGGCAATGGTGGCCTGGTGGTAATCGGTGCTGGATCACTAACCCTAAGGTTGGCAGTTAAAGCAACACTCTCAACAGATTGTCACCCCCCCCCTCCCATCCCAGTGAAGCTAACTGGGTTATCAAAGGCTGGCCAAGTCTCTCACTGTCTATGGTGAGAGGCATGTAAAAGAACCATTGGTGACTTTCCTCAAGAGTAGTTGCATAGTCGTCAGCGTGTTTCTGCCCTGTGATGGCAGGTGAGCTGTCCAAGAACGATTCTGCCCTCGCTAAGAGAGCAAGGGTACATGCAAGGGCTAGTGATGCCAGCAGCATGTCAGCACACCAGTAACCAGTAACATCTGTATATTCATCACATTTCATAAATACGTGTGTATATACAGTAGGCCCTTGACTATTCGAGGTTTTGAACGAATGGCTTTGCATATTCACGGATTGCCGAGCAACTGTCATGTGATTCAAATTCAGCCAATGGTTGTCCTCCTTCCTGCTGATTGGTTGAGATGATGTATATGCCCCTCTTTCCTCATTCGCACACACGTTGTCAATGAACCTTTTTTTTTTGTGTGTTTTAATTAAGTTCTATAATGTCACTCAAATGCCAGCGACAAGCCAGAAAAAGGTAATGATGTTGGATGTCTCTTCTGAAGAAATAAGACTTTCTCCAAAAGAAACGACAGTTTCCTCTGAAGTGCTTGAAGAGTAATAATAAGCTGAACTGTTGTAAAACACTCCACTATTAAAGTCTTTCTCAATTATTATTCCAGTACAGTACCTAAGTTAATGTTTAGAATGTTTTTGTGTGTGATTTTATGTACTGTGGTGTAGCATGTTTCTCATTTTGTTTTGTTTATCTGATTTATTATATTTCATGTTATTTTATGTAATTTTTCTTATGGTCTGTGTTTTGATGGGATTTTGATTTTGGCCTCTAACTAACGGTTAGTTCTCACTGTGCCTCTAACTAACGGTTTTCTCTCTGCTTCGGCTGAGGGGTGTGGCTGAGCTGATCGGGTGGCTCACACCTGAATTCACTATTCTCATCAACTCCCAAGAAATAAAAGCACGCTCACCTCTGCGCCAGAGGATTAACTCGCATCAGGTCACCGCTTCTTTGTATTGTAACGCTCTCTAACTCTAAAACTCTGAGGGGTGTGGCTGAGCTGCTCGGACTGAATGCAGTTGATACATGAATTCAGTGATCCCATGCCTCACAAATAATTCAATAACTTCCTCGAGGGGGCATTTTTGAAAACTACAGTGCTGTATGTTTCAAGGAAAATATATTTAAAGGTGTGTGTGTGTGTGTATATATATATATATATATATATATATATATATATATATATATATATATATATATATATATATATATATATATATATATATATATATATAGGGTTAAGGGCCTTAGTCAAAGGTCCAGCAGTGGTGACAGTGAGAATTGAACCACTAATCTTCGGATTAGCAACCACTGCCCCTTGCCCATGGCACTGCCCTCTCTGTGCTTGTGCAGCTTTATTCTGGGTACTCTAGTTTTCTCCCACAGTCCAAAGACATGTGCATTAGGCTAGTTGGATGTTTGGTTTACTTCTAAGTGTGAGTGTAAGTTTAAATTATTGTGTGCATGTTTCCTTGTGATGGTCTGGCAAGCTATTCAGGGTGTGCTCTGCCTTCACCCCGTGTCAGATGAGATAGGCTCAATGCAATCCCAATAGCAGCATCTGGTGGTTTATTAAATGAGTAGAAGGTAGAAGTATATTTTTGGACATTGTTCCTGTTTCACAACTATTTTACTTTATTTTACCATGTTGCATGAAGTGATTTTTTTCTAATGTACTGAGAGGAAGAAAAATAAAATATGTATATAAAGTGTGGTAGGTGGCATTTGTGTCTCAGTGTGAAGTCCAAAGAGCTGTCATAGCAAAGCAAGCCATCGTTAGGCTGGAAAATCAAAACAAAATCATTAAAGTGATAGCAAAATATTCTGCAATAATAAAGCCAATCACATGACCTGCATCCAAATGACAATGCATTTCACTTGCTAATGGCAAGAATAAGGATGGAGTGAATACAACTGCAGTAAAGTGCTAGCAGAGAAAAAGCTAACATCTAGTGATGTGTGTTCAATTCAAGCATATGCATTTATAAATGTCTCGATTCTGTGTAACAGACTTCATGTATAGGAATCATTGTATGTTCCAGAATGTAGACAGTCACTCACTGTAAATATTTGCAACCAGGTACCAAAAATGTAATTTATGATTAGTTTGATGCTGGAGGCTCAGTGGTGACGCTGTCACCTCACAATGTGAAAGCTCAGGGATTGAATTGTAGTAAAGGGTCTGTGTGAGGTTTACATCCAAATCTATGTGCACTGGTTTCTTCCCAGAGACCATAACTTCAATGGCTTCATAAAATTGCCAATTGATGTGAATGCTAACAATTGTTTATGTCTGTACAGTATTAACCCTGCAGTAGACAGGTGAACTGTTCAAAATGGAACAATTATTCTTGTGCAAAGTCAGCTGAGAACTAGTTTTCCTGGATGGCTGGATTAATGGACGAATAGATGGTTGGCCCCCAGTGCAGCTAACTGGGTTATCAAAGGCGGGCCATGTCTGTCACTGTCTATGGTGAGAGGCATGTAAAAGAACCATTGCTGACTTTCGTAAAGAGTAGCTGCAAAGTCGTCAGCGTGTTTCTGTCCCTTGCTAAAAAGGGTTGTGACAGGAAGGGCATCCGACGTAAAAACCTCTGCCAAATCAAACGTGCGAATCAGATGATTCGCTGTGGTGACTCCCGAGAAAAGGGAAAAAGCCGAAAGGAAGATAGACAGACAGACAGATGAATTGATGGTTGGATGAAGAGATGGGTCGGTTAATGGATGGATGGATGGATGGATGGATGGAGGAATTAATGGATGAATAAATTGATGGATGTTTAGGTGGAGGGATGGATGAATGGATGAATTAATAGATGGATGGTTGGATGGATGAATAGTTGGACACTGATTAGTTACATGATATTTGGTTCTTTAAAAAGGAATCAGGAAGGAAAACTGCTGTGAATATTTTCAAATGAGAGCTTTATTACTATTATTATTATTATTATTATTATTATTGTTGTTATTATTATTATTAGTATTATTATTATTATTATTATTATTATTATTATTATTATTATTATTTCACATCTTTTAAATTGATAAAATAAAAATGGCCACCATCATCATCATCATCATCATCATCATCATCATCATCATCATCATTTTTTGAACTGCTTAATCCTAATTAGTGTCACAACTCCAGGCGAGGGCAGGGTACACCCTGAACAGCTCGCCAGGCCATCACAGAGCACAAACACGCTGACAGCTATGCAGCTCCTCTTGTCGAAAGTCAGCAATGGTTCTTTTACATGAACCCCCCACCATACACAAACATGGCCCGGCCTTTAGCTGCACGGGGGGGGGGGGCATGGCAGTGACAACCTGTTTAGAGTGGAGCTTGAACCTCCAACCTTAGGATCAGCGATCCAGCACTTTTACCACCACTGCCTAAAAATAAAAATGGTAATTTCTATATATGTATAGGCATGAGAGTCTATATTTAAATCCCAACTCTTTCATATCACATCTGGGTCTGCAAACCAAACATGTCATTCTTCAAACTCTTTTTTTATTATTATTTTTTTTAATGTTGATTCTGGTTTGTCACTTTTTATACTGAGACACACTGACATTTCATTTTTAACATACTTAGAAATCTTACTCACATATTTGCCAAACAACTTAATCCTATTAGGGTAGTGAGAAGGCTGCAGTCTATTTCAGCCTACACAGGGTGAAGGCAGGGACACTGAATAGCTCACTAGACCATCAGAAGACCAACACACACACACGCACACACACACACACACACACACACACACACACACACACACACACACACACACACACACACACACACAAACCATTGACACTCACACTCACACATACAGATAATTTAGAACAGCCAACGAGCCTGTTTGAGCTCTGGGATGAAATTAGAGTACCTAGAGGAAACCCACACAAGTTCAGGGAGAACATGCGAACCCAACACAGAAAATTCCATTCCAGGACTCAAACTCAGGACCTTTATGATGCAATAGGAAATAACTTCTGTGATTTATGATGCAGTTGATTTGTATTGATTGTGCATTTAAAAATCACTTAATGACATCCCCGTACTTTAGGAATTCTCTCAGAAACTGACCGCTCACACATGAGATGATGGCAGATTTCCTTTCGCCTTTTTCCTTTTATCAGGGGTCGCCACAGCGAATGATTCGCATGTTTGATTTGGCATAGGTTTTTACGTCAGATGCCCTCCCTGACACATTTTTTTAGCAAGGGGCAGAAACATGCTGACGGCTTTGCAGCTACTCTTTACGAAAGTCAGCAATGGTTCTTTTACATGAACCTCTCACCATGGACAGTGAGAGACATGGCCCGCTTTTGATAACCCAGTTATCTGCACTTCGGGGGGGCAGTGACAACCTGGGAAATAGGGAGGGGAATGGTTTGAGCAGAAAATGTTTCGAAAAACCTCCAAATACAGAATAGAAGAAGGTAGAGTAATGCAGAAAATAAGGCAAATCAAAGAAAGATGGCATCTCAGATAGTGCAGAAATAGTTAAAAGGATAAGTACAAAGAGAACTGAGAAGAAAGGAAATGGGTAATGGAAAAGTGCATGGAGTGGAGGAGGAAGATGGCGTGAGAGTAGAATATGACCTTGAGTCAGACGGAGCGTAATCATTTGCTCGTCTAGGAGTCATCCCGGGGCCCATTAGCCAGCCACTGTAATGAATGTGTGTTATTTATTGTAGAGACAGTGGCTACCTTTCGCCTTGATGAGGACAATCAGACTCACCTTCAGACATCTTTATTCATTCACTCCCGTCTCTTTTTCCACATTCACCGTTCCTCTGTCAAACCTGTACGAGATAATGAATAAAGCATCAGGGCTCCATCAGAAAAACTGAAAGGATGTTTGATTAACAAAGGAAAAAGGGATGCTGAACAATGGTTGACTTGGAAATGATCAAACATCACAGCAATCCATCTATTTGACTTAAAGTAATAAAAGAGATGGAGGATGGAAAGTTTATCTCGAAATACCTGCTCCAGTACTGTCTAGAACAATAGATTTTTCACAGTGGGATTTTTACAAGTCACACTGGCTGTTTCAAATTGCCCCTACGTGTGCTTGTAGTCCTGTGATGGACAGATGAGCTGTTCAGAGTTTACTCCACTTTAAGTCATAGTTGGCCGGGATAGGTGTCCCATCGGCGACTCTAGTAGGTTTAAGTGGCTCGGGGAATAAATAACTGGACATTTTCTTCTCAATGGTCCCACCCCCAGCCATGACATAAGGCTCTAAGGTGCAAAGTGCTGAAGCTGTTCTAGAACTTTTTTTTTTTTTTTCCTGGTTTCATTTAGGTTCTTGAAGTATTGGAAGACAGAATATAAATAGTCAGAATAATATAAAAATCAAGGCACTGTCTAAAACAGCACCCTAGGGCTGTGGTGGCCTGGTGGTAAAGGTGCTGGATCACTGATCCTAAGGTTGGGGGTTCAACCCCACTCTCAATGGGTTGTCACTGTCCCCCCCAGTGCACCTAACTGGGTTTTCAAAGGTGTCAAAGGTGGCAGTCTGCAGCACGGGGGCACCGCAGGGCACCGTCCTCTCACCCTTCCTTTTCAACATTTATACCTCGGACTTCATCTATAGCACAGACAGCTGCCACCACCAGAAGTTCTCGGATGACTCCGCCATCGTGGGCCGTGTGTCAGAGGGGAACGAGCAGGAGTACCGGTCGGTCATCGTTGACTTCGTGGACTGGTGTGAGCGCAACCACCTGTGCTTGAACACTAGGAAGACGAAGGAGATGGTGGTCGACTTCAGAAGAAGTACTCTAACACACACACACACACACACATTTGATGATCAGTGATTGAAACAGTTGGAAGGTGTAGCTACTGTTTGTTGTTGAAGTGAAACCTGCACCCGCACCGGCCCTTTGTGGATAAGATTGGACACTCATGGTCTATGGTGTGAGGTTCATGTAAAAGAACCATTGACTGAGGACTTTCAATAAGAGTAGCTACATAGCTGTCAACATGTTGATGGCCTGGCGAGCTGTTCAGGGTATATTCTGTCCTTACCTGGAGTCAGCTGGGATGGGAACCAGCCTCCCCATGATCCTAATTAGAATTAAGTGGTTCAGAAAATGAATGAATGAATGCCTTAAAGCGGGGCAGTGGTGGTTTAGTGGTATAAGGCGCCAGATTGCTGATCCAAAGGTTGGGGGTTCAAGTCCCACTCTCCACAAGGTTGTCACTGTCCCCCCCAGTGCAGCTAACTGGGTTATCAAAGGCCGGCCATGTCTGTCACTGTCTATGGTGTGAGGCATGTAAAAGAACCATTGCTGACTTTCGACAAGAGTAGGCTGCAAAGCCGTCGGCGTGTTTCCGCCCTGCGATGGCCTGGCGAGCTGTCTAGGGTGTACTCTGCCCTTGCCCTGAGTTGGCTGGGATGGGCACCAGCCTCCCCGTGACCCTAATTAGGATGAAGCGGTTACAGAAAATGAATGAATGAATGAATGCCTTAAAGCAGAGCTTCAAAAAATGTTTGTATTTATTTCTAATAAAGAAACAGCCAGAATACCACACACACGAATATGTTGTTGTTGTTGTTGTTTTTTGTTGTTGTTGTTGTTGTTCTGTCTTTAGTATTGCTTGCATCTAATTTCCATGCCGTTGTTCCCACAAACTTAAGCAACATAACGTTTATGTCTGTCCAGTGAAAGGTTCATTTCTCAATGACATCTTGAATTGATGATGGAAAAACTGAACCACTCCATAAAGTCTTCCCCATCAAATCCCAAAAATAAGGTTAAGGTTAGGACTCTGCAGTGCCAATACATATGTGAAAAGGATTCCTCTTGTGCGATTGATATGATAACCGGCTCATTCAGTACATTCAGGTCATCAGCTGGCTTCATTTTATTGCCACATTAATGGTGCTGAGCCTTGACCGGACCAACTGGCGCAGCAATGCCATGGAGATTACATGCTGCGATCATGGCTCAGTGCTCTCCAGGAAAATATTAGAATGTGCAACTTTTTTTTTTTTTTTTTTTTTCTGAACAGTGTATGATTTTACTGATTTTTAATGGTATATAACAACTTATTTCTCCTCAGACAGAAAAGCTGTGGACTGAACAAGAACATTTCCTGTGAAGTAGCAAAAGTGAAAAGTGAAAAGCAAGTGCACTCAACACTGACAGCAGCCATACACACGGGGTATATGTTCCCAATCGTTTTCTTCGTTTATTTGGTTGCTTGTGTAGCCATGTAAATACAGACACGACAACAAAATCAAGCTTGTGGCATTATGATGTTTGAATATGAAACGCTGCTGTAGTCATCATGTAAAGACATATTTTGATGGAAAGCATTTGTGAAAAATTGCAAATGGGAGTCTATCTCCAGTCCCATAAACATTTCACGGAGAACCGGAGACAGCATTCTAGCATCATTGATGGTCACGAAATTGCAAATTCATGCAGGTACATCCTAAATTTGGTTTGTCATCCCACTCCATCTTATACTTTTAGGCCATCCAAACATCCTACACAAAATGATGCACAGCTGTACTGCAATGAAGCTAATGATCAGAGAGACGTGTTGTTGATGAGAGATTAAAGATTGGCTGTGTATCCTTCAAAGATATGATCAAATTCGGCTCTGTAATTAAATTATATCTTAATATTCTCAGCATACGATTCGAGCTGAACCACTGTTATTTGTTGGATGCAAAGGAAGCTCAGCAGTTTAAGTGAAATCGAGATTATAGCGTCAGAAAAATAAATAAATAAATAAATAAATAAAAAAGTTTACAAAATGGCACTGAGGGATGGGGTGTAATCATATGCACAAACCTTGTAACAAAGCTACACAAGAACATTCTTCGCCCTCTATCATGTGCATTCTTGAAATGTGTAGGATTTTTGTGTGTTTGTGGTAAATTCCACTGACAGTTATTGTTTAATTAGATCACTCTTAATATCAACTTCTTTTCCTTTCGGCTTGTTCCCTTTTTCAGGGGTCGCCACAGCGAATCATCTGATTCGCATGTTTGTGTTGGCGTAGGTTTTTACACCGATGCCCTTCCTGACACAACCCTTCAACAAGGGGCGGAAACACACTGATGGCTGTGCAGCTACTCTTGTCGAAAGTCAGCAATGGTTCTTTTACATGAACCTCTCGCCATAGACCGTGAGAGAGGCCAGTGGTGTAGTGGTCAGGGTGCTGCGCTCATGATCGGGAGGTTGTGAGTTCGAATCCCATTGAGACCCTCACTGTGCTAAGACCCCTGGGCAAGGTCTTAACCACAAGTGTGCCTCTGTTCACCCAGCAGTATAAATGGGAACCAGTAAAAATATACTGGGAAGGTAACCTGTGATGGACTCGCGTCCCATCCAGGGGGAGTTGAACTCCTGCTCGCTTCACCGTCAGGGAGCGTCATCGCCGGCAGCGCTGTGAGGGTCATGTTCTTTGACTTCTCCAGCGCCTTCAACACCATCAGGCCAGCGCGCCTGCGGGGGAAGCTGGAGGACGTGGGAGTGGACGGGCATCTTGCTGCCTGGATTATTGACTACCTTACTAACCGTCCACAGTACGTGCGGCTGCGCGGCTGTAAGTCAAAGGTGGTAGTCTGTAGCACGGGGGCACCGCAGGGCCCCGTCCCCTCACCCTTCCTTTTTAACATCTATACCTCGGACTTCATATATAACACAAACAGCTGCCACCTCCAGAAGTTCTCGGACGACTCCGCCATCGTGGGCCGTGTGTCAGAGGGGAACGAGCTGGAGTACCGGTCGGTCATCGTCGACTTCGTGGACTGGTGTGAGCACAACCACCTGTGCTTGAACACTAGGAAGACGAAGGAGATGGTGGTCGACTTCAGGAGAAGCACTCAAACACACACACACACACACATTTACTAGTGAACATCCAGGGACAGGACATTGAGACAGTGGACAGTTTCAAGTACCTGGGTGTTCACCTTAACAATAAACTGGACTGGTCCCACAACACCAACGCCCTGTACAAGAAGGGCCAGAGTCGCCTCCACCTTCTGAGGAGACTCAGGTCCTTCGGCATATGCAGACCTCTGCTCAGGACATTTTATGACTCTGTGGTAGCCTCTGCAATCCTCTACGCTGCCATCTGCTGGGCCCCGGGCAGCACAGAGCGGGACAGGAAGAGACTGAACAAGCTGGTCAGGAGGGCCAGCTCTGTCCTCGGCTGCCCACTGGACTCTGTGGAGGAGGTGAGTGAGAGGAGGATGGTAGCAAAGCTCACATCCATCATGAACAACAGCTCTCACCCACTGCACCAGACTGTAGAGGAGCTAAGCAGCTCCTTCAGTGGACGACTGAGACATCCTCAGTGCAGGAAGGAGCGCTACCGCAGGGCGTTCATTCCCACCGCTGTCAGACTGTACAACGCCACTTTGTAACTGTCTGTGAAAATACCGGTTATGTGCAATAAAAACCCCGTGCACTTTAATCAACCACATCTACCCCACTGACTGTGAACCATATCAAACACATCTACTCTGCACTCAGATACATTACACTTTAATATAGGCCAGTCCACAAAGTTGCTCCCTTCTTTTTTTTTATTGTTTATTAATTTATACTATTTATGTATCTATTTATTTATTTACTTATATAATATATATGTATGTGTGTATGTTTGTACTTGTATCTATTTTTGCACCCCCTATTGATAGTACCTCAAGAGCCTGTAACAGTGAATTTCTCCATTGTGAGATTAATAAAGCTGTATCTTATCTTATCTTATCTTATCTTCACGCTATGGAAACCGGGGATAAGCACCCGCCTGATGAGCCATGAGGCTCGGGTGTAAAATCCCAACAGACTTTACCTTTTACCTTAATATCATCTTCTTTTCCTTTCGGCTTGTTCCCTTTTTCCGGGGTCGCCACAGCGAATCATCTGATTCGCATGCTTGATTTGGCGTAGGTTTTTACATCGGATACCCTTCCTGACGCAACCCTTCAGCAAGGGGCGGAAACACACTGATGGCTGTGCAGCTACTCTTGTCGAAAGTCAGCAATGGTTCTTTTACATGAACCTCTCGCCATAGACAGTGAGAGACATGGCTGGCCTTTGATAAACCAGTTAGCTGCACGGGGGGACAGTGACAACCTTGTGGAGAGCGAGACTCGAACCGCTAACCTTAGGATCAGCAATCCAGTGGCCTATACCACTAGGCCACCACTGTCCTGAGATCATATACATACTAGTATTTATTCATTCATTCATTTTCTGAACTGTTTAATCCTAATTTGGGTGCCGGGTGAGGGACAGCTTCCCAGGCCCTCACTGGGCAGAAACACGCTCATAGCAGCCCAGTGGCCTTCTCTTTATGAACAACAGTAATGGTTCTTTTACATGTCTGTCACAACAGACAGTGGGAAACATGGCCAGCCTTTGATAATCCTGTTTGATGCCTCTGATGCCTCTTTGCGGCAATGACAACCCATTTATAGTGGGACTTGAACCCCTGACCTTTGAATCAGTAAGCCAGCACCCATCCACCAGGTCACAACTGCCCTATACATATTTATATGAATGTAAGCTATGTACGCTGCTCAGATTAAAAAAAAAAAAAAAAAAAAGTTATTTCCCTCAGAATCTTTTTTCAGGCCCCTGTGCATGCTCTGCTGATAGCGCCACTTTTATAGCCTGCTCAGTCGTGCTATAAATTGTAACAGATGTTAAACTCTGTCAGATCATTTCTATGCCTATAAAACAATCAGGTTTTTCTTAAAATTTGCCCATCTTGACTTTCAAATGGACTCCTCGTTTAGTCTTGATCACAGCATGGAGCTTCACTTGGTCAGGTCAAGGCTCAGCAACATTAACATGACAATAAAATGAAGTCAGCTGATGACTTGAAAGTACTTAGTGAGCGGGTCATTTCCACATATGTATGCCTGCCCTACAGCTTGGGGTGTCATTGAAAACCTATTATTGGTATCGATATATTGATAAAAAAAATTTCCGATGAATCAATACATTAGAATATTGCTGTACTGTTCCATAAATGCATTAAATAGAACAGACTAAGATATATCACAGTAGTTTTATAATGCATTGAATATTTTATAATAAAGTGACCAATTACTAAAGCCAAATCTGAAATAAAAGACAAGAAATAGTTTATCACCGACAAGATTTTAATTAACACCTTTTTGTATTTAACAAATCTATAAACACTTGCTTACTAGTTAATTCCAAGCAAGTTGTTTCTTTTCTACAAACACTTGTCAATTTAAAAGTTTACGAGATATGTATTTTTACAATTCACAATTATGATGCAAGAAGATGCACATATCGGTATTATCCGGTGATAAGTGTCTCTTCTTGTTCAAAATGTTCCCTGCTGTTGAGAACACGCCCTCTGACGGCACACTAGAATCAGGGACGTACCATTTACCATACAGAGAGGCGGGGCGTACCATTTACTAGGGGTGTCATTCATCATCATTTTCTGTAACCGCTTCATCCTAATTAGGGTCGCGGGGAGGCTGGTGCCCATCCCAGCCAACTCAGGGCGAGGGCAGAGTACACCCTGGACAGCTCACCAGGCCATCGCAGGGCGGAAACACGCTGACGGCTTTGCAGCCTACTCTTGTCGAAAGTCAGCATTGGTTCTTTTACATGCCTCTCACCATAGACAGCGAGAGACATGGCCGGCCTTTGATAACCCAGTTAGCTGCACTGGGGGGACAGTGACAACCTTGTGGAGAGTGGGACTCGAACCCCCAACCTTTCGATCAGCGATCCGGCGCCTTATACCACTAGACCACCACTGCCCAGGGGTGTCATTGAAAATGGCATTTACTACAGACGCTGTCATGTACACAGGAAGCTTGGACTAAGACTTGGGATTACGCTAAGACGGATTTCGACTGAAACTATATAACGTGTTTCCGTACATTATTTTATTTATTCAAAGATACCGCTTGCTCTAGTGTTATTTAAATTAAAACAGCTTTGTATGAAATTTAATATAACATGAATTTTATATACCATTAGAAGTATCGATATCTCTTTTATTGGCATCGATTTTAGATCGACATGATTATATCGGCGATATTCCGATATTCCGATTGTCAATGACATCCCTACCCACAGCTCGAAGGTCTTGATCCAGATTCCGGTGTGAAGTTTGCATGTTTCTTTTTTTTTATTCTAATTTTTATTTTTTTTATTATTTTATTTTTTTCCTGTGCTTGCATGGGGTTTTCTCTGGGTACACCAGTTTCCTCCCAAAGTCCAAAGACATTCACATTATTAAATCGTTTGCTTCAAATTTCAACAAGATGTGAATGTTAGTGTGAATGGTTGTGTGTTTTCATCATCATCATCATCATCTTCTTCCGCTTAGTCCAGGGTCGGGTCGCGGGGGCAGCAACCTTAGCAAAAAGGTCCAGACATCCCTCTCCCGAGCTACTTCCTCCAACTCTCCCGGGGGGACACCGAGGCGGTCCCAGACAAGCCGAGAGACAGTCCCTCCAGCGAGTCCCAGACAAGCCGAGAGACAGTCCCTCCAGCGAGTTCTAGGTCGACCCCGGGGTCTCTTCCCGGTTGGACATGCCCGAAACACCACACCAGGGAGGCGTCCGGGGGGCATTCTGACCAGATGCCCGAGCCACCTCAACTGGCCCCTCTCAATGCGGAGGAGCAGCGGATCTACTCCGAGCTCTCCCCGGATGGCGGAGCTTCTCACCCTATCTCTAAGGGAGAACCCCGCCACCCGGCGAAGAAAGCTCATTTCAGTTGTGTGTTTTCTGGCTCTGTAAATGTTCTGGTGAGATTTTCAGGGTGTACCCTGCCTTCGGGGTCAGTGGTGGTCTAGTGGTATAGGGCGCAGGATTGCTGATCCTCAGGCTGGGTGTCTGAGTCCCACTCTCCACAGGGTTGCTACTGTCCTCCTCAGTGCAGCTAACTGGTTATCAAAGGCCGGCCATGTCTCTCACTGTGTATGGTGTGAGGCATGTGAAAGAACCATTGCTGAGTTTCAACAGGAGTAGCTGCAAAGCCGTCAGCGTGTTTCTAATCAGGAGTCGGAGTCCCCTGAGGCAGTTCGTTCACAGTAACGTTCTGGTAACTCCTGCAGTGGCACTGGAACCCAGTCGTATCTGCACTTGCCCTTCCATTGGATTCTTCCGGTGGCACCGAGAAGGAGGACTTGCTGCCTGGGTAACAGCCTGTCCTCCATTACTCCCTACCACGGCTCTGCGCACTGGAGAGTTTCACCAGCCAGGATTCCAGCCAGAGCACAGCCATAGACGATCGAGACTGACGGAGGCCTACTACTACCCTGCCTTCAGCCTGTTGACTGAAGTAGGCTTTAATCTCTCTATGACCCCAATATGATTAGGTGGTTGCCGTCCAAGGGAGTAAAGTCAGAGTACTGTCGTCTTTCTTTCAGCTTTTTTCCCTTTTACTCGGGAGTCGCCACAGCAAATCATCTGATTCGCACGTTTGATTTGGCAGAGGTTTTTACGTCGGATGCCCTTCCTGTCACAACCCTTTTTAACAAGGGACAGAAACACGCTGACAACTTTTCAGCCTACTCTTTACGAAAGTCAGCAATGGTTCTTTTACATGCCTCTCACCATAGACAGTGAGAGACATGGCCCGCCTTTGATAACCCAGTTAGCTGCACTGGAGGGGGACAGTGACTACCTTGTGGAGCGTGGGACTCGAACCCCCAACCTTTAGATCAGCGATCCAGTGCCCTAACCACTAGACCACCACTGCCCCACTATATTCAGGAAATGTGATTTACTGTTTTTATGAATGAAGTGTAATATACAAAACAAATTGCAAAAATGAAGCTGCAAGTAACAAGTAAGGGAGTCAAATATTTTCACTTCTCACACATTCAAAGTGAAATTAAAATTTCAAAATGTATGAGAAGTTTTACTAATCTGTGAATAATTGCACACCTAAAGGGATTTAAAATAAATTTCTTGGGTTCCCTTGGGGCAAAGAAATTGATCCACAGATTTCGATCAAAATGAGTTCCCCCCATGCCGAGATATGCCCACATACTTCCTGTTTGACAACTTCATCATTACATTACTTTAATCATATGGATAAGCCATCCATCATGTCAGAAAAAAAAAAAAAAAGATTTGGGAGGATGTGTCTATTTCTATGAGTATCCAACAAAATCTGTGGTCAAGAAAGCAACATTATTGTTCATATTCAAAATCAAATACACACAAATAGGTTATGAGGGAAAACAATAGTTTTCTTTATTTTCTTTATAATTGTACAAGAAATGTGATTTGACCAGATTCTACACCTTCTTCTTTTACTTTCGGCTGCTCCCTTCAGGGGTCGCCACAGCAAATCATCCGCCTCCACCTCACCCTGTCCTCCGCATCTTCTTTTCTGACTCCAACGACCTTCATGTCTTCCTTCACCACATCCATAAATCTCTTCTTTGGTCTTCCTCGAGGCCTTCTGCCTGGTAGTTCCAACCTCAGCATCCTACTGCCAATATACTCACTATCCCTCCTCTGTACATGTCCAAACCATCTCAATCTAGCCTCTCTGACTTTGTCTCCAAAACATCTTACGTGATGATATACTCATCTGATATACTCATTTCTGATCCTATCCATCCTCGTTACTCCCAGGGAGAACCTCAACATTTTCATCTCCGCTACCTCCAGCTCTGCCTCCTGCCTTTTCCTCAGCGCCACTGTTTCTAATCCAGACAACATTGCTGGCCTCATCACCGTCTTGTACACTTTTCCCTTCATTCTTGCTGACACTCTCCTATCGCACATCACACCAGACACTTTTCTCCAACCATTCCAGCCTGCCTGCACACGCTTCTTCACCTCTTTTCCACACTCTCCATTGCTCTGGATGGTTGAGCCTAAGTGCTTAAAATCCTCCACCTTCGTTATCTCTGTTCCCTGTAACATCACCGTTCCTCTTGGGTCCTTGTCGTTCACACTCATGTATTCTGATTTTCTGAGGCTAACCTTCATTCCTTTCCTTTCCAGGGCATACCTCCACCTCTCTAGATTTTCCTGCACTTGTTCTCTGCTCTCACTACAGATCACAATGTCATCTGCAAACATCATAGTCCATGGAGATTCTTGTCTCACCTCGTCTGTCAGCCTGTCCATCACCAGACCAGATTGACCAGATTCTACACTGACACTATCAAATAAAAACATTTATTGAAATCTGAAGAAGGAGAGTGACCGGGAAGCAAGGACAGTATTGAACTCACTTTGTCAGCTCCAATTCCTGGTTCCCTTATGAGGAGATGTTTGTGATTCCATACCATGTGTTGTCTTTATATTTAGATGTCTTGGGACCATCATCTTATTCTGGTTAATCAGGGGTTGGGTCACAGGGAAGCAGCCTAAGCAATGACCAAGACGTCCATCTCCCCAGCCACTTTCTCCAGGTCTTCTGGGGGGGGATCAAGATGTTCCTAGAC
Organism: Plotosus lineatus; assembly: GCA_024760905.1. Lineage (NCBI taxonomy): Eukaryota > Metazoa > Chordata > Actinopteri > Siluriformes > Plotosidae > Plotosus > Plotosus lineatus. The sequence goes on from CM045733.1 coordinate 13,977,072, forward strand.
CAGCCAAGAGATATAATCCCTCCAGCATGTTCTAGTTCAACCTTAGGGTCTCTTCCCAGCTGACATGTCCAAAAGACCACACCAAAGAGGCATTTGGGAGGCATTCTAACCAGATGTGTGGGCCATCTCCACTATCTCTTTTAAATGTGGAGGAGCAGCGGTTCTCCTCCAAGCTCCCCCCAGATGGCTGAGCTTCTCACCTTATTGCTAAGGGCGAGCCCTGCCACCCAGCAAAGGAAGCTCATTTCAGCCACTTGTATCCACAATCTTGTTCTTTTGGTCACTCCCAAAAGCTCGTGACCATAGGTGAGGATTGGAACATAGATTGACTGGTAAATGGAGAGCTTTGCCTTGCAGCTCAACTCCTTCTTCACCACGACGGACCAAGACTGCAGTGATCTGCCTGTAAGTCTTCTGCTCCATCCTCCCCTCATTCGTGAACAAGACCCCTAGCTATTTGAACTCCTCTACTTGGGGCAGGACCTCACTCCTAACCCAAAGGGGGCATTCCACCCTTTTCTGATTGAGAACCATGGCCTCGGACTTGAAGGTGCTGATTCTCATCCCGGCTACTTCACATTCTACTGTGAATCACTCCAGTGAGAGCTGGAGGTCCCAGATTGATAAAGATCTGCTAAAACCCCTTAGATAAGGTCTCCACTACATGCGTGTCTCTGTCCTTCCAGCAGTATAAATGGTTACCAGTCAAAACATACAAGGAAACCTGTGATGGACTGGCATATAATTTCCTCCTGGTACAATTCTTGTAAAAGAACCATTGCTGACTTTCAACTAGAGTAGCTGCATAGTCATCAGCATGTTTATGCACTAGGATAGCCTGGCGAGCCGTCCAGGGTGTACTCTGCCCTCGACCAGATTTGGCTGAGATGGGCACCAGCCTCGCCGTGACCTAATTAGGATTAAGCGGTTCAGAAAATTAATGAATGAGTGAGAATTTTAAAGGTTTTTAGACAGCAAGGTTCATTGTTCATGTCATACAAATAATTTATGATGTCATCAAAGAGCCTTGATCCAGAAATGTTGGTTAATATGTGTTCTTCAGTTGTTTAATTTTTATTTATTTATTTATTTATTTGTTTGTTTGTTTGTTTGTTTATTTTATTTGTTTGTTTTTTGTTTGGGTTTTTTTTTGTCCTTTTGGCAACACAGAATTAACAAGGTCTATCTGTCATCTAATTCAAAAGGTAGATAGACCTTGTTAATTCTATGTTGATGCTTTATCAATCACAGGTTGATGAAATCATTTGATTCTGTGAGCTCATGTATGCAGAAGAGAAAGGATAGCTCTTTCCACTTGAGTGTAACATCACCCTGGGTTGCAACATGAGCAGATGGCTGGTTGGTTTATTTTGCATGTCATCCTACATGCCCTTCTGGTTGGTATCTTGCGTATAGTAGGAGTAAACTGCCAAGAGGGTGATATCTGGTAGGTGGTCAAAACTGAGGAGAAAATGTAAAACTATCACAATAAAAATGCTCTGTTATTCTCAAATACACATGTGCGTGCACACACACACACACACACACACACACACACACACACACACACACACACACACACACACACACAAACACACAGAAATTGTGAAGAATCAGCAGGGCAACAAAATCTGAATGGCAATAACAAAGCACACCAAGTAATAATGTATTTTTCAGATGGTACGTCGCTCTGGAGTACAAGTCGCATTGGACAAAAAATGCATAATAAATAAATAAATAAATACATATAATAGTACAAGTCGCACTGGATTATTAGTCGCAAACTCATGGAAACTGTTTACCTTGGCTTGGAAATCTGCTGGCAGTTTTTGTGACGTTGTGGTCCTCGCTCTGATAGAGAGGCGATTGCATTGCATGAAGAGATACCATCGAGAAAGTTGTCACGCAAAGTCATTTCTATTCATCTCCTTGACAACTACCTGAACGTGAGGAAGCAACTGCACTGTCGTTAAGCCTCTCCCTGAGGCATATTACTCAAGCCCCCATGTGACCATCTAGCTTTTAGCCCACTATTAGCTTTTAGCCCACGATATGCTTTTAGCCTGTGATTAGCTTTTAGCCTTCGGTTAGCTCTTTTTTTAAATGTTGTTTTCTACATTGCAGTAATAATAGTCTCCGCTTTTCTGCCCTCTTATTGCCTTCTTGAGGTTGTGAGTGTAAAAATAAACATGTGAAATTGCATCCATTATTATTATGACTAATAGAATTATACAATATTAAGTTCACTACCTGGACGTGGAGACGCAACTGCACTGTTGACAAACCCCTCCCTGCAGCACGTTGCTCAAGCCCCCATGTGCGAGCTTGTTCTTCTAGCTGTGGCCATCTAGCTTTTAGCCCGCGATTTGCTTTTTTTGTTTGTTTGTTTGTTTCTGCATCTCGTTCAATCCAAACTTTCTTTCTGCTGCTCGATTATCATTTTATGCTGCATATTTCACTACTTGCAGCTGGTAATCAACAGAATAGGATTTTCTTTTTAGGATTTTCACACAGAAACACTGCAGTGAAGTGGATGTGCTCTACACTATGTCACTGTGCTGCCCTAAACTTATTATTGTACAATAGGATTTTTCAACGATTTACGTTACAATAGGTTTTTATTACAGTCTGTAATGCTCGTTAATGGTTACCTAAAAATAGTTAACTACACTGGTAGAGGCTCATAGTGCTTTTCCATCAATTTAATTTTAGCACCAATATGCTAATATTTAAAAAAAAAATGTTAATTAATCAGGCCAAGAAAAATAGGCTACGACATACTGTTGGTAACAAATGAGACTTGTTTAGTTGAAGTCTCCAGGATTTCCTCATCACATCTCATCTATCGATGGTCGCCCACTAAGTGAGAAAGCGTGACAAACATGCCCAATTAAAATCACAGTATTGACACTAGCCAGTCAATTTGTGCAAACTTCCCACATTGTTTCTTCGACAATTAAAGGGATTCAAGTGATTAGAGACTCCTGAATATTTCACATCAATTCTGTCTAAGCACCACATCGTTACTTGTGAAGCTTGTTGCATTTAAATTCAAATTAGCTGACTGGCAATTTCAGCTGCATTTGAGTTGTGTATCGGTCTTAACAAAAGAAGATCGTAAAAATGTAGTGTTTTGGGATTCGGAATGCAGATTTAAATCCATAACGATAGAGCTAGATAAGACACTTGTCCGTGTTGTTGGGGGACTTTGACTTTGGCGGCTCTTACTCTTTCTCTCTCTCTCTCTCTCTCTCTCCAGCGCTGCAGGCTCCGGCAGAGAGACATGGCTGACATACACGGGCGGATCGCAATGTGCACACCTGGTCTTGCTCACCAATCTACTGTGCTATAAAGACGTTCATTCCTGTGCTAGAATATTGTTCCTTACTTCACGTCTCTTTTCCCCTGTGATCTCTCTGGCTCCTGGTTCCAGCTCCGCGCTCGACCAGTTACCTATGCCTTAGTTCCCAGTGCTTTGTGTTTGTAGTGTTTTTCCCTTCATCTCTAAGAGTTACCGTGCTTGCATCCTGCTTGAGTCCTTCCCAGTTAGAGTAATAAATCAGATCTGTATCATCTTAAACTGTCTCCTGCATTTCTGGGTCCAGCTGAAAGTCTTTCCGTCACAACACTAGTGCAAAAACAGGAGAAAATACTAATATTACACAAAAACAAAAACTGAAGGGAATCTCTACTTGACATTTTACACTATTAGGGTCACGAAAGAACTGTATCCTTTTGCACCCAGCACTGAAAACAGATGGGGGCACATCTGAAAGAGCCAGCCAGATCACACCAGGGCCAACATACACCACTATTCAACACTGACACCTGGGGACAATTTCTGAGCAGTCAATTATCCCAATATGTATATCTGTAAGGTTGAGGAAACTTAAGTAAACAGAGGAAACCCACACAAGCACATGGAGAACTTGCAAACTTCAGACAGAAATGTCTTCGCCAAACTTGGGAGTCAAAACCCAGGACCCTCCTTCCTGTGAGTCAGGCATGCGAACTCATCATATTTTGATATTATTATTCTACAATATTATTGAAAGGCTATTCAGTAGGAGCTTAATCCTTATGGTTACAGGAGCAATCTTTACGTATACCGTATATCTACAGGTTGCAGTAGAAATCATTCATGGAAGCAAAGGCATCAGTGAGTGTTAGATTTTTAGTCTCATTTAATATTGTTTCACTTAATATTTAAGAGAAAGAAAAGCAGGGTTGCATGCAGACAAAGAGCTCCGTGCACCGCACACACACACACACACACACACACACACACACACACACACACACACACACACACACACACACACACACACACACACACACACCCCACCTCCACTCAGAGATATCAGGATCCTGGTAAAGAATCACTAATTCAACAGACACAAATCTTCAGCAAGTCTTTAATTAATTCACAACTTTCTGAGGTTTTATACATTAAGAGTCACTGCGTGGTAAGATAACACAGGATTGGCGAGTGTAAAGAAAGCACTCTGGGCATTTGACTGGAATACAATTAATGAAGCATTTATCTGTGTAAACACATGGTCTTCCATTTACAACAGGGGAGTCTTTGATTAATAATAATAATAATAATAATAATAATAATAATAATAATAATAATAATAGGGAAGTGGTGGCCTGGTGTTAAGGTGCTGGATTACTGGATTACTAATCCTAAAATTGGGGGTTCAAGGGCCACTGTCAACAGTCGATTTTCAAAAGACCAGCCATGTCTCTCATTGTCTATGGTGTGAGGTTCATGTGAAAGAATCATTTCTGACTTTCAACAAGAGAAGCCATATAGCCGTCAGCATGTTTCTGCCCTGCGATTGCCTGGAAAGCTGACCAGGGTGTACGCCGCCTTCACCCAGAGTTGACAGAGATGGGCGCCAGCCTCCCCAATGACCCTAATTAGGATTAAGCGGTTACAGAAAATGAATATATGAATGGATGGATGATAATAATAATAATAATAATAATAATAATAATAATAATAATAATAATAATAATAATAATAATATTTCCTTTCAGCTGTTCCTTCAGGGGTCGCTACAGCGAATCATCTGCCTCCATCTCATCATCTGCATCTTCTTCTCTTATACCAATTACCTTCATGTCCTCCTTCACCACATCCATAAATCTCTTCTTTGGTCTTCCTCGAGGCCTTCTGCCTGGTAGTTCCAACCTCAGCAGCCTACTACCAATATACTCACTATCCCTCCTCTGTACATGTCCAAACCATCTCAATCTAGCCTGTCTGACTTTGTCTCCAAAACATCTTACATGTGCTGTCCCTCTGATGTCCTCATTCCTGATCCTATCCATCCTCGTTACTCCCAAAGAGAACCTCAACATTTTCATCTCTGCTACCTCCAGCTCTGCCTCCTGTCTTTTCCTCAGCACCACTGTTTCTAAACCATACAACATCGCTGGCCTCAACACCGTCTTGTACACTTTTCCTTTCATTCTTGCTGACACCTTCCTATCACACATCACACCGGACCAGCCATTCCAACCTGCCTGCACACGCTTCTTCACTAATAATAATAATAATAATAATAATAATAATAATAATAATAATAATAATAATAATAATAATAATAATAATAATAATAATAATAATAATAATAATAATAATAAAGAGGTGTGTGTTTTTATCTTAACTGTGGGATTAATTTGAGGCAATACAAAAATTCCATATCTTTGATAGATTAAAAATAATAAAACTGGAAGACAGTAATGTCTCTGAATCTCCCCCTTCTGGAACCATTTGATTTTGAGACCGGAATATATTTGTGTAATCACAGTCTCAATAAAAGCACATCAGCTGCATTTATTTTGATTACAAATCCAATGGCTTATTAGTAACACTTAAACATGGTAGTTTATTTCACATGAATTGCTGCCCGTTCTGCTCGGTTGGTTGTTTATATTTCGCCCACTCGAACACACCAACAGACAATAAAAGAGGAGACTAAAATAAGGGCTGTTAAAGGAGTGATTTGTCTCTGTTCTGTTTATCCTCAGGCTTAGAGCGGAATAGGTAATTGATTCTGTAGGTGGTAGATGGATGAGGAAAAACTCACAGGGAGACAGACAATGAAAGGAGAAATCATTAGAAAACACACTCAGCCGCTGAAGTGTATTGGTCACCCGAAGGCCAGAGACGGACAACAGGGCTACACACAGTCCAACAAATCGTACAGTCCTCACCAGGATGCCAATTACAACCTGCCCAATACATTTATGATGCACCTTCTGTCAAAAGCAAACACTGACATGATTGCAGGGCCTGGCAACCATTCTCAGGCAATCATGTTGCTTTATGAACCATAAAACTTCACTCAAAAAAAAAAAATAAAAATAGCCAGAAAGGTGCAATATCCATAGAATAGCGCACTTCTTTTCTAGGTGCTTATTTGTACCAGTAGGCTTTAAACTAGAAATGCGCAGCTCTTGACAATGGCCATCAAACGGTTGCTAAGAAACACAGACATAAAAGTCTCCCGAGACAGTTACTGAGCTCCATGAAATGGCTGGCAGTGAGAGAAGTCTGGGTGTGCTTTAATGATGATGCCCTGTGACTGTCATTCCGACTGCATCGGTGAGAGTTTGAATTCTCTAAGTGTCCCACTGCTTGTAATGGTGTCCCTCTTGCTGTTGATGTATTCCTTGTTGAATCATTCATCGTTGTCACCCGCTGCCCTGCTAACAAACTCAAATGACAAATCGCCCTTTTCCTATCATCATAGGTGTAGAGTTGCGGTCCTGCCTACTTTCTTTCCTTGCACCTTTGCTTCATGGTACTTCCAAGGACTTTGTTATATTAAGCGGAGGACCTTTGCTTGCTTCTTTGAAAGGTTACAAAAGTTAATGCAACATTTTTTGTCTTATAGGAACAACTAATTACTGCTTTCAGCTTCACGCAAATGCTCACATTAACCCTACAAGTAGTAATAACACGAAGACAGCCAGAGTTTAATAATGGCTGCAAAACACCATTTACCATCTTCATTTTACCTCATAAGTGGGCAGTGCTGGCCTGGTGGTAAAGGTTCTGAATCAGTGATCCTAAGGTTTGGGGTTCAAGTCCCACTCTCCATGGGTTGCCACTGCTGTCTCCCCAGTGCAGGCCATTAATGTCTCGCACTGTCTATGGTGAGAGGTTCATGTAAAAGAACCATTGTTGACTTTCAACAAGAGTAGGCTACAAAGCTGTCAGCATGTTGCTGCCCTGCGATGGCCTGGCAAGATGTCCAAGGTGTACTGTGCCCTTGCCTGGAGTCAGATGGGTTGGGCTCCAGCTTCCTCGTGACTCTAATTAGGATTAAGAGATTACAGAAAATGAATTGATTTTACCTCATAAGCCAAATTGCAATTGATGCTTATGTTGATTGATCAATAGCATGAGTTGATATGATCAGAGGCATACATAGAATGTTTTTTTTTTTTTTTTTATCCACCTACTCTCAAGCCCTTTGGGCTTTTTACACCCAAACCTAGTGGCTCATCAGGCCTGTGCTTATTCCCAGTTTCCATAGCGTCAAGCGACTAGGAGTACAACTCCTCCTGGATGGGACGTTAGTCCATCGCAGGTTACCTTCCCAGTATATTTTTACTGGTACCCATTTATACTGCTGGGTGGACAGAGGCACACTTGTGGTTAAGACCTTGCCCAACAGTCTTAGCATCGTGGGGGTCTTAGCGGGATTTGAACACACAACCTCCCAATAATGAGCCCAGCAACCTAACTATTACACCACCAGCCCCACAAATACCACCAATACTGCCAACCTCCAAAAAGATCCTTACTGCCCCCACCTACTCAGATTGGAATTCTGAACAACCCCACCCAATTTCAAAGGATTTCTATAGTAAATCTAAATATTTAGGAATTCTGACTATTCTCACCCTCTGACCAGCAAATTCTGCCTAATTACACCCAGTTTCAGTGGAGTTAAGGTACATCCCACCTACTTTCCTGTGGAAAGATTGATACCCATTTATTCATCCGTCAAACCGCTTCATTGTTTTCTCTTCATTGTCATCTCAGCTAACACTGAGCAAAGGTAGGTACACCCTGAACAGCTTGCCAGACTATCAAAGAGTCAACACAGCACAGAACTATTCGCACTTAGGGGCAAATTGTAACAGCCAGTGTATAATGTGTATGTGTTTAGACTGTGGGAGGGAACTGGAGTATCAGCTCTCTGAGTCAGCGGTGCTAACCTCTAAAATATCTGAAGTAGTGGTTAGGAGGGCTCACAACAAAAAGGTCCTCCCAAATACCATCGACATAAATGTAGAAAATACCAGTTAACTGGATTATTATAAAAATGGGTAATATTGGATTTTTGAGATAGTACGGACATAATGTTTTTACCTCATATTTCTTATTCACAGGTGTAACTCTGGTTATATTAGTATTTTGTTGCACATTAAAATGTGCCTGTATATTTATCTTTTAGATAATTCTCTATGATATTGCTGTTATTTTAATATTAGCAAATCTGGCAAAAGGAGAAACATCACACCTACAAAATATTCTGAGGAGCAGCTTCTCAAGAACAGTTATTCACATTGACATCTTCCTTAAAAAAATAAACCCTTTGTAGCTTTTTTTTACAAAACAATTCACATCTTACTCATTTTTCAAGCCCCAGAAAAGGGAAGAAATTGATTTATATTCTGGAAAATAACGTTTTCTTCATGTTTTCTCATTTTTCACTGTGAAGAATCGTACTGACAATTAAAGTATAGTGACCTTAAGTTATCTCCGAGAGGGGACATGCTATAGCTTGGTACTGATACACGGGGATGTTAAACGAGGTCAAGGTTTGTGCTATTGTTTCACACATTTTTGTGCAATACAACAACATTGACAAAATGTGTAATAGCATCCCAGTGGCTATTTATTCAGCTTCGTTCAGTTCATTTTTTTGGTTTTTTAATTCTTCCAAATTGGCAATTTGCATGGCAACAAGTGTCACGTACATACATATATCACGTGACACATTTGGTATTTTAGAATAGGCAAAATTCAATTCAAATTAAATTAACAGTATTCTGGTATAATTTTAAAATAAATATAAAGATTTCCAACAGCAGGGTTATAATACAAAATTAGAACCAACACTAATCCAATCAGTCCTCTCGTACAGCGCCATAATCAAGCAACACAATTTCCTCAACGTAATGCACCTTGGCACAGCAAAACTCAACCACTCACAGGCCATTACTGATCATCATAATCATTACCATTCCTTTCATCCCCAACAGTAAAGTGTCAACAGTAACCACAGTTACAGACGAGACGTAGAGACTCAATGGTTAAGGACTGCGGGTTACTGATCAGCAAGTCCGTGGATAAAGCACTGCCACGCTGCCTCTCTTGGCCATTAAAGTAAAATAAAAGACAAGCCCTCTAATCTCTCTGGTTACACAGGTATATTTTCATAATAAGTTGGGTTTTACTTACATTTTTGAAGTTGCAACCTTCTTCTTCTTCTTTTCCTTTCGGCTGTTCCCTTCAGGGGTCGCCACAGCAAATGATCTGCCTCCATCTCTCCCTATCCTCTGCATCTTCTACTCTTACTCCAACGACCTTCATGTCCGCCTTCACCACATCCATAAATCTTCTCTTTGGTCTTCCTCTGGGCCTTTTGCCTGGTAGTTCCAACCTCAGCATCCTACTACCAATATACTCACTATCCCTCCTCTGTACATGTCCAAACCATCTCAATCTAGCCTCTCTGACTTTGTCTCCAAAACCTCTTACATGTGCTGTCCCTCTGATGTACTCATTTCTGATCCTATCCATCCTCGTTACTCCCAAAGAGAACCTCAACATTTTCATCTCTGCTACCTCCAACTCTGACTCCTGTCTTTTCCCCAGGGCCACTGTCTCTAAACCATGCAACATCACTGGCCTCATCACCGTCTTGTACACTTTTCCCTTCATTCTTGCCGATACTCTCCTATCGCACATCACACCGGATACTTTTCTCCATCCATTCCAACCTGCCTGCATGCGCTTCTTCACCTCTTTTCCACACTCTCCATTGCTCTGGATTGTTGAGCCTAAGTACTTAAAATCCTCCACCTTCCTTATCTCTGCCCCCTGTAACCTCAAAGTTCCTCTTGGGTCCTTGTCGTTCACACACATGTATTCTGTCTTACTAAGACTAACCTTCAATCCCCTCCTTTCCAGGGCATACCTCCACCTCTCTAGATTTTCCTCCACTTGGTCTCTGATTTTTGAAGTTGCAACCTGGTTAAACTAATTTAATAGTTTCCATTAGCCTGTTAGAAAAGACTGCGTTATGCTCTTGTGAGAGTGTGAAATCACAAAAATAAGACACAAACTCAAAGGTTTATACAAGACAAGTTAGGGTAAAAATAACAATACACCGATATTAAACTGACAAATCCAATATAACCTGGGGAGCTTCTAAATAAAATAAAACTATGTATGTCTACATATAATGCAAGCTGATGTCCATATAAATCAGACAGATGTGTAACCCGTTACTGGCACAAATGGTATGTTATTTCCATATTTACTGTTGCATACACATGAATTACATGCGACTTTTCACAGTCACCCCATTGACCAGATCTATGACTTTTTTTATTCACACAGAAACTTCTAATGACAATAAGTAATTCTAAACTGCAGTGGCATATTCAATGTATGCAGACTTTTATTAAGTTTAGGTTTAATTTCCCTTGAAGCAAGGTCCTCTGTGCTCCAGGGTCCTCTCTGCTCCAAGTTGTACTCAAATGGCATGAAAAGATGGGAAATTAAAATAATTATGTCTGAGATGTATATCGCATTTAAAGACCTTTTGACAAATTTCTGCTATGGAAAGCTTTTGTTTTTAATTCAATTAACTACAAGTATCAGTAAAATTGTTGGTTAAGCCATGTAAATTCAAGATGTTCTGATCATCAGCCATAAGAAAGCCTCAATTTTTGAGCTTTGTTGGTTTCCAATCATACTGATGTTGTCTCTCTAAGATCCTCTCCATCTGTCTTCAAAATTGAAACACTAATGTGTGATGCAGTCTTTTTTAGGTTGGTTGTTAAAGAGGTGGAAAGCGTGCCTCATGAAAACCTGTGCCCACATGGCTTTTTGCAGATAAGATTTGAAAATAATGGAGACATTGGAAGTCAGGCTAAATTGTGAACATTGTGTTTACTTTATTAAAGGCTCGACAACTATCAGCATCTACTTTACACAACCACACTTAGGAGCAATTTTGAACAGTCAGTTATCCTAATGTGCAAGTTTTTGGACTGTAGGAAGATGGCGACATGCAAACCGACAAAGAAATGCGGTTGCCAAGTCTTGGATTACCACCTAGGACTTTCTTGCTCTGAGGCGGACAGGCTAACTGCTACAATACTGTCCACTGGTACTGAGATCTGAAATATGGAAAAGTAGGTGTAAATATGTGACTGGTGTGGTTGTCAGGCCTCTTTTATTTTTAAATCATGATTCTTTGCATTTGTTGCCATTTGTGTGCAGTACATTGCATACAATATGGGATTTTCTGAGATTCTCAGATTTTATTAGCCTTTATATAGGCCCTGAATTATATTTGTTATTATATTTTGATTTTCTTTTCAAACTTTTTCTTTACTGCAATGGCCTGGCAAGCTGTCCAGGGTGTACTCTGACCTCGCCCGGAGTCGGCTGGGATGGGCGCCAGCCTCCCCACGACCCTAACTACAATTAAGCGGTTACAGAAAATGCACGATGAACTTTTGCTTTAAAGTATTTATTACATCATTCATTTTCTGAACCGTTTAATCCTAATTTGGGTTATGGGCAGGCTGGCACCCATCTCAGCCATCTCTGAGCAACCTGAGTACCTGAGTACACCCTGGACAGCTCACCAGGCTACACTCGCACAACAATTCACACTCACCCTTACATCTATGGGCAATTTGGAACAGCCAATTAACCTTCTGTTCATGTTTTTGGACTGTGGGAGAAAACCGGAGTACCCGGAGGAAACCTGCACAAGCACAGGGAGAACATGCAAACACCATGCAAAAATGCCTGGGTTGGGAATTGAACCCAGGATCTTCTTGCTTTGAGGGCAGATGTGCTAACCACTATGCCATGTTTAAAGCACTTTAATAAAAAAATAAAAATAAAAAAATTGGACTACTGCTCCGGTTTGCCAATCCAGAGGTACAGTCCTTGATGACAACGCAATGTTGCAGAGATGTGTCTACTAAGACCGTCTTACAGCATTCAGAGCCCTGAGATGTTCAGGATGAATCTCATGTACCCCCGGATCCACCAAGGAGCTTTTTGACTACCTTGCCAACCTCACGCCCAGTGATGTTTGGACCCCCACTGAAACCCCTAGAGTCTTCCTTTTCCATGGAGGGCATATTGGTGGGATTGAGAAGGGCCTCAAAGTATTCCTTTCACCTCCTGATAACATCCCCAGTTGAGGTGAGCAGCTCCCCAATTCCGCTGTAAAAAAAAAATTGCTTCTCCCACCAAATAATAGTCACTTTGCAGGCCCTCACCGAACATCTTCCACATCCAAGATTTCTCATCAGCGATAGCTCAGGCTGCAGTACATTTGTCCTGCCGGTACCTGTCTGCTTACTCGGGAATTCCACAGGCCAATAAGACCCAATAGGCCTCCTTTTTCTCCTGGGCAGATCCCTTCACCACAGGTGTCCACCATCGAGTTCGGGGGTTACCGCCACAACAGGCACCAATGATCTTCCAGCTACAGCTATGGACTACCACCTTAACAATGGATCCACGAAACATGGACCATTCAGATTCCATATCCTGCAGGATGTGGTTTTAGCTCTGCTAGAGGTGGAAGTTAAAGGCCCCTCTGACAGAAGATTCTGCCAAACATTCCCAAGAGACCCTAACT
>CM045733.1:13992500-14192500 GCA_024760905.1 Plotosus lineatus
GGGGTCGTGTGTGTGTGTGTGTGTGTGTGTGTGTGTGTGTGTGCATGTGTCCCCCCCCCCGGAAGAACTGGAGGAAGGAGTTCTGCCCCAGCAGCTCGACCTCGGATTAAGCGGAAGGAGAGGATAGTGATGATGATGATGATGATGATGATGATGATGATGATGATGATGATGATGATGATGATGATGATGAACATTTGAACAACTTCAGGAAAATTCCATTTTGGCACAGAAATATGAGCCATTCTATTAAAAATGACAACGTTTGCACAGTTTTGCCTACATTTTGGCAAAATATGACTGGGCTCAGAGTTTCTGACAACCCACCCACATTAGCTGCATTTATCTCTACTCACAAAATTACATGTGGGGCCAGTGGTGTAGCAGTTAGGTGGGCTCATGATCGGGAGGTTGTGTGTTCGAATCTCAGTTAGACCCCTGAGCAAGGCCTCAACCACAAATGTGCCTCTGTCCACCCAGCAGTATAAATGGAAATTAAATAAATAATCTGGGAAGGTAACTTGCGATGAACTAGCGTCCCATCCAGGAGGACTTGTACTCCAAGTCGCTTTACATTATGGAAACCGGGGATAAGCACTGGGCCTGATGAGCCACTATGCTCGGGTGTAAAAAGCCTCTTTACCTTACAAAATTACAAACTGGATTACGCCCAGCCACAATAGCAGAACGCCAGGATTATTCCACTGTTACAACACTAAACTGCATTTTCTGGACAGAAACGAAAAACAATTTGTCATTCTGGCTCAGTGTGTGTGTGTGTGTGTGTGTGTGTGTGTGTGTGTGTGTGTGTGTGTGTGTGTGTGTGTGTGTGTGTGTGTGTGTGTGTGTATAGTGATCAGGTGGGATTTATTGGCATTATCTTCAGACGATATACTACGGGAACCAGTAGATTGTCCCTACCTGCCGCCTTGTGCACACATATTCAGGGATCGCTCGCTACTTCGCGTTTCAATCCATGTGGCTTCAGTGCATCGTGATTTTTTTTTTAAAATATTCATCGAATTAAAAAATAAGGAAATTAAAGAAGAATGGGGGGGGTTAAGGACCAATTATACAAAAAAAAAAAAAACCCAAAACCTCCCATCAAAACTACAGTACTAACATTTTTATGTGAGGTGCGCATCTGATTGCACACAGATGCACGTGCACACACGCAGATGCGCACCTCACATAAAAATGTATGTGTATGTGTGTGTATTTATATTTTATTTACATCTTGTGCGTTATTTTTGAATGTTTAATTGTTATTATAAGCATCTATAGCATTGAATATGTATTTATTGCTATTATATACACATATACATGCACTTATATGTCAGTCGGGGGGGTCGATCCTACTTCGCAGAATTCGATGGGTGCTGGGGGTGGGGTGGGTCTTGGTCTTAATTAACCGTGGAAAATGAGGGATCCCTGTAATTAATTATTAATTCACAAAAAGGTTTAGTGATAAAAGCTTTCAGTTATTTCTCAAAATGGTCATGAGGTCACAATGGCAGCAATATGAAGCTGTGACTGATGGGTCCTTGAGCAAGACTTTTAATCCCTCAACTGTTTAGCTGAACCGTCTCAGTTGTACATCAATTTGGACAAAAGTGTCAGCTAAAATGAGTGAATGTAAATGCAAATGAATGAAAGCATGGAAAATGTCAACCCTTTATTGTACTGTTTATGTACAAAATGATATTCCACTGAAAAGCCATTAAACCCGACAGCCTAAATATTACAGCAGCAGCGGAGTCTGCCTGCACTTATCTTTATTAACGCACTCAAACACTAGTTTATGTTTACATGCTCTCGTTAATTCAACTGTATGAACCTAATGAATTGAAACACATTAAATATGTTTATATATTGAACTATCGGCTATGTATATAATGATTCTGGAGCTAATTTGTTGTTCAAGCCTCTGCATTGGCGTATAATAATCAAAAACATGTAACAAATCTAAAACATGAGCTGCTGTTACATGGCTGCTCGCGCAGGAACAACTCACGCGGAATAAGTTACCCCTGCGCAACTGCCTGTGTAAAAGCAATTTGTTCTGGAACAACTTGACACCGGTGGGTGCACCGTGCTCCACTACGCCACTATTTTTTAAGGCAATGGAAGTTGTTCCAGATCATCTTGTTCCTGGTACAACTTTTGCCATTTGTGAAGTCGGAGGGTTAGGTGGTAGATTGGTAGTTCTTCTCCAGTGGTTTTCATGAATTCCGTGCCTCTAGCTTTGATCAAGATTTAAAAGTGACCGCATAAAGATGTAGGAACATGGGCGCATTCTGTCTCCATTGCCCATTCAAGCATCCCAATCAGAGAAGCCCATCAGTGTTTACTGTTCGCTCTGGATGAAGCACTTCTATTCTCTTGTGCTATTTCCAGCATCATATCAGGTCCTCAAAATTCTATAGAGATTATTTATCTATGGTGGCCTAAAATAAGACCCCATGCTGTAAGGCACATAATCATTTGACTGATTTGCAGCCAAGCGCAAAGCGGCCGAGATGAAAATCAGCACCTCCAAGTCCGAGGCCATGGTTTTCAGTCGGACAAGGGTGGACTGCACCTCTGGATTGGGAACGAGGTCCTGCATTAACTGGAGGAGTTTAAGTATCTCGGGGTCTTGTTTACAAGTGCGGGAAGGATGGAGCGAGAGATCAAGAGGTGGATCGCTGCAGCCTCTGCTTCAAAGCGAAATCTGTACCGCTCCACCGTGGTGAAGAGGGAGCTGATCCACAAGGCAAAGCTCTCAATTTAATTTACCACTTGATCTACATTCTAATCCTCACTTACGGTCATGAGATTTGGAACAAGATCATGGATACAAACAGTTGAAATGAGCTTCCATCGCTGGGTGGCGGGTCTCAACCTTAGAGATAAGGTGAGAAGCTCAGCCATCCGATGAGAGCTCGCAGTAGAACCGCTGCTCTTCCGCATTGAGAGGGGCCAGTTGAGGTGGCTCAGGCATCTGGTCAGAATGCCTCCTGAACGCCTCCCTGGTGTTGGGTTCCGGGCATGTCCAATCGGGAAGAGACCCCAGGTTGACCTAGAACACGCTGGAAGGACTATGTCTCTCAGCTAGTTTGGGAACGCCTTGGTGGCCCCTGCAAGAGTTGGAGGAAGTGGCTGGCAAGAGGGATGTTTGGACCTTGTTGCTTAGGCTGCTGCCCCTGTGGCCCTACCCCAGATTAAGCAGAAGAAGAAGAGATGATATGAGATACTATAAGGCTGAACTATACTGGTATAAGGCTATGTGACTAAACAGCTCACTCACCTGTTGAAATGCCTACATCTAGGGTCATGGGGAGGTTATGCCTATCTCAGCCAGGATTTGTCAAAAATATGATACACCCTGAGCATCTCACCAGACCATTACAGGGCCAACACACACACATACACACACACACACACACACACACACACACCCACACACACCCACACACACACACACACACACACACACACCAAACAGGCAATCTGTACTTGGCTAGACCAATGAGCATGTCTTTGGACCCTGAAAGGAAACTGCAATACCAAAAAGAAACCCACACAAGCACTGAGAGAACATGCAAAATCCACACAGAAAGGCCCAAGCACAGGATTCCAGCCGAGGACCTTCTTGCTGTGAGGCAGACATGTTAATCAGTTTCCCACCGTGATGCTTGACTGAAAGGCTGTAGAATTATTTTGGGTCAGCTGTGGTCTAATGGCTATTGTTATTTGAAATCAGAGAAATGATAACAATTACTATTATTAAAAATATATTGTTTTACAGTATTTACAATACAGTGATTCCACACGACTTTGTGCTTCAGTTTCTGTGGCTTCAGCCCATTGTGGGTTTTTCAAAAATATTCATTGAAAAAAAAAAAAAAATGAAATTAAGGGGAAAAAAATAGGTTGAAAGTTTAAGAAAATGTCACAAAACAAGGCGAATTATGATTCCACCCCCCCCCCCCCTTCCGGGGCAGTGGTGGTCTAGTGGTATGGGGCGCCGGATCGCTGATCCAAAGGTTGGGGGTTCAAGTCCCACTCTCCACAAGGTTGACACTGTCCCCCCCCCAGTGCAGCTAACTGGGTTATCAAAGGCCGGCCATGTCTCTCACTGTCTATGGTGTGAGGCATGTAAAAGAACCATCGCTGACTTTCGACAAGAGTAGCTGCAAAACCGTCAGCGTGTTTCCACCCTGCGATGGCCTGGCGAGCTGTCCAGGGTGTACTCTGCCCTCGCCCTGAGTTGGCTGGGATGGGCACCAGCCTCCCCGTGACCCTAATTAGGATGAAGCGGTTACAGAAATGATGAACCCACCCCTTCCAAAAAAAAATAAATAAATCAATCAATGAATAAATAAATAAATAAATAAATAAATAATAAATTCAAATCCCCCCAACAAAACTACTATCATTTTTATATGAGGTGCACATCTGAGTGTGTGTGCATGCGCGTCTCGCTATGTGTGTGTATTTACATTTTATTTACATCTTATGCATTGTTTTTGAATGTTTAATTGTTATTATGATATCATTTATTGATATTACATACACATATACATGTACGTATATATCAGTCAAGGGGGTCGATCCTACTTCACGGAAATTGGCGTTTGCGGGGAGGGGGGTTCTCGGTCCCCATTAACCGTGGAAAGTGAGGGATCCCTGTATATTTTCACATATATTGCTTTCTATTTATATAAATATGAAGGATACTTGTGAAACTTGAATTTTGTTGATTTCATCATTTAAATCTTGAGGTGTGCAAATGCTTGCACTGTACACATTGGACCGTATTTATAAAATGAGAAACATGATTTAACCGGGTTTGACAGAGCAACCCTGAGCCTGGAAATCCCTTAATGAGACTTGTGCAATGTTCATGTGTCCATACCCAACCCACATGCCACACCATTAGTCCTGAGGAACATTAGTTTCTACACCAACTGACAGTGTAATAGACTCAATAGTGATTTCTGGTGTCAAAGAAAATCTACAGCACACAGTCCCACCTCATTAGAACCAAGCTGTGTTTCTTAAACAGCCTGTCATGCTGGAACATTCACTGGTGAGGGCATAATGGGGAAAGTGCAAATGCATGAATTTAGTATTGAATATTACACGTGACAAAGAAAAAATGGATATTTTCTGTGATGAGGTGCGTATAGTTTCTCTACCGAGTGTGACAAGGTTTAGTGACAATTAATTGCAATGGCGCTGGCTGACTTGGGGAAATTCTACACTGACTGGGTTTGGTTGCTGTGGTTTTTACATTTTGGGCCATAAAAGTTTCCAAGAATATTGAATTTGCCATTTTCATTGATCATCTGTGACTCACTTCAATTTTATGATTATTTTCTTAACTATTACACAAAAAAAAAGAAAAATACTTTTTCCTAGAGCTGCATGCTTTATCATTAGCTTATGCACTTCCAACCATGTGTTGCATTTTATAATCACAGTCTGTATGCACCACTTCAATGAATATAATATTTTGTTGTCAACTTTTTTAGACATTTTAAATGAAGCCAGGCTGGTGCTGGAAATTTACTAAACTTTTCGTCATCATTGGTGGACATTAATATTTAGCAAATGAAATGATGTAATATCTTACTCTAACATTGTGATGTTCATTTATTTACCTCAAGCTGCTTTAGTGGGCCACACATTCTCATTTTAAGTGACTGTCACACTGGTGGTATGATTTTTGAAAGTATTACTGAGCCCATGCAGTAATTCCCATGAGAAATCATACCTGTTTTAGTGCAGTGCTGCCTGAGGGCCTGAAAGGATAAAGCAACTCATTGAATGTGTTAGTGAATGAGTATATATATATATATATATATATATATACACACACACACACACACACACACACACACACACACACACACACACACACACACACACACACACACACACACACATGCTCATGCTCATGCACCTTAATACTACAAGGGTCATGGTAAACTTGGTCCCTTTCTCTGCTGACACTGGGCAACGGCAGGGTACACTCTAAACAGCTTGCCAGTCCATTGTAGGGGCAACACACACACACACAGGCAAAGCTATTCACCCTCTTCTTCTTCTTCTCCTTTCAGCTGTTCCCTTCAGGGGTCACCACACTGCTCTGGAGTGGAGAACAATCCACTGCTCTGGATTGTTGAGCCTAAGTACTTAAAATCCTCCACCTTCGTTATCTCTGCTCCCTGTAACATCACCGTTCCTCTTGGGTCCTTCTCATTCACACACATGTATTCTGATTTTCTGAGGCTAACCTTCATTCCTCTCCTTTCCAGGGCATACCTCCACCTCTCTAGATTTTCCTGCACTTGTTCTCTGCTCTCACTACAGATCACAATGTCATCTGCAAACATCATAGTCCATGGAGATTCTTGTCTCACCTCGTCTGTCAGCCTGTCCATCACCATAGCAAACAAGAAGGGGCTCAGAGCTGACCCTTGATGCAGTCCCACCTCCACCTTGAACTCTTCTGTCACACTGACAGCACACCTCACCACTGTCTTACATCCCTCATACATGTCCTGCACCACGCTAACATACTTCTCTGCCACTCCAGACTTCCTCATGCAATACTACAGTTCTTCTGTTGGCACCCTGTCATATGCTTTCTCCAGATCCACAAAGGCACAATGCAGCTCCTTCTGACCTTCTCTGTACTTCTCTATTAACATCCTCAAAGCAAACACTGTATCTGTGGTGCTATTTATTGGCATGAAACCAAACTGTTGTTCACAAATGCTGACTTCTGCCCTTAGTCTAGCTTCCACTATTCTTTCCCATAACTTCATTGTATGGCTCATCAACTTTATCTCTCCGCAGTTGCCACAACTCTGTACATCTCCCTTGTTCTTAAAAATGGGCAGAAGCACAGTTTTCCTCCACTCCTCCGGCATCTGCTCACTTTCTAAGACCTTGTTGAATGTTCTTGTCAGGAAATCTACTGCTACCTCTCCTAGACACTTCCATACCTCCACCGGTATGTCATCAGGACCAACTGCCTTTCCATTCTTCATCCTCTTCAATGCCCTCCTCACTTCACCCTTACTAATCTTTACTACTTCCTGGTCCTCAACAGTCACTCCTTCTACTCTTTTTTCTCTCTCATTTTCCTCATTTAGCAACTCTTCAAAGTACTCTTTCCATCTTCCCAGCACACTTCTGTCATCAGGCAATAGATTTCCCTCTCTGTCCTTTATCACTCTAACTTGCTGCATATCTTTCCCATCTCTATTTCTCTGCTGTGCTAACATGTATAGATCATTTTCTCCCTCCTTCTGTCCAACGTATCATACAAGTCATTATACACCCTTTGTTTGGCCTTTGACACCGCTACCTTCACCTTACGCTGTGTCTCCCTGTACTCCTGTTTACTCTCTTTGGTCCTCTCTGTGTCCCACTTCTTCTTAGCTAACCTCTTCTTTTGTACACACTCCTGCACTTCCTCTTTGTACCACCAAGTCTCCTTATCTATTATCCTTCCAGATGACACACCAAGCACTCTCCTACCTGTCGCCCTGATCACATTGGCTGTGGTTGTCCAGTCATCCGGAAGCACTTCCTGACTACCCAAAGCCTCTTTCAAGTCCTCCTTGAAGACAACATGACACTCTTCTTTTTTCAGCTTCCACCACTTTGTCTTCTGCTCTGCCTTTGCCTTTTTCACCTTCCTACATCTACAGCCTACATCTTGTGTAGGCTACCTGTGTGCTTCTACCTCCGCTTTCATAAGTCACCCTATGCTCCTCTCTCTTCTGGAAGAAAGTATTCACCACAGCCATTTCCATCCTTTTCGCAAAATCGATCAACATCTGTCCTTCTGTGTTCCTGTCCTGGATACCAAACCTGCCCATCACTTCCTCGTCCCCTCTGTTGCCTGCACCAACATGTCCATTGAAGTCTGCCCCAATGACCACTCTTTCACCTCTGGGGGTACTCTGCATCACTTTATCTAAATCACTCCAGAATCTGTCCTTCTCTTCTAGCTCACATCCGGCCTGTGGGGCATAAGAACTAACAACGTTGACCATAACGCCTTCAATTTCTAACTTGAGACCCATCACTCTGTCTGACACTCTTCACTTCTAGAACGTTCCTGACAAACCCCTCCTTCAAGATGACTCCTACTCCATTTCTCTTCCCATCCACACCATGATAAAACAGCTTAAACCCTGCTCCTAAGCTTGAAGCCCTGAATTCCACCTGGTCTCCTGAACACACAGTATGTCCACCTTCCTCCTCTGCATCATGTCAGCCAGCTCTCTAGCTTTTTCGTTCATAGTTCCAACATTCAAAGTCTCTACTCTCAGTCGTAGACTCACGCATTTCCTCTTTTCTCTCTGCCTACGGACACGCCTACCGCCTCTCCTTCTTCGATGTGTTCAACCAACAGTAGTCCAATTTCCACCAGCACCTTGTTGGTTAACAGCACTGATGGCAGTTGTTGTTAACCCGGGCCTCGACCGATCCGGTATGGATTTCGTTTTGATCATTTGCATGAGAAATTTGGCAGAAGTTTTACGCCGGATGCCCTTCCTGTTGTAACCCTCTGCATTTATCCGGGCTTGGGACCGGCATGAGGGGGAGACACTGGTTTGTCACCCCCTTCACGGCTGCATTATATATATATATATATATATATAGATACACATCTACTAATGCGACTGGACACATCAGTGATGTTCCTGGAATCTGGAATCGTTGGGTGTTTCAGGTCTTTCAACCCCTCATCCAGATGACCGTGCTGGGGCTGCTCAGACCCTGGCTTGTGTGCAGTTGGCACACTAGGTACCACGACTCCATGGTTCTCCTCTCTTGAGCCACAGCCATCTTGAGGCCCTCTCTGCCGCTTCGGTGGTATTGCGGATGGCTCTTATCCTCTGTTGCCTGACGATGCCTAGACAACCCAGAGCTCTGGCGAAGGACCGGGCTGCAAAGCTTCTGCAGCCAACCTCCACTGGAAGGCACTTCAACCTCCATCCTGATTGCTGACAGTCTTTCACCAGTCCCGTGTACATGAAAAGCTTCCTCTCAAAGGCTTCTAGCAGGCGATCTTCCCACGGGACAGTCAACTCCAGCAGCATCACTTGCTTGGTGGCCTCTGACACAAGGGAAATGACAGGATGGAGGGTGGTGACCGCAATGTGGCTCGGGAACTTCAGCTGGTGTTCAAGATCCACTAACAGCTGCCAGTCTCTTGCAGAGATCAGAATGCCTGCTGGTGGTCTTTTAGCTGGGGCAGCATTCTCCCCAGCCCTTACAAAGGCAATTATGTTCTTACGGGGGGGCGGACCTGCTTTGCCCAAGCCAATCCCGTACTGATGGCCTCGGCGATGGTCTTCAGGACGTGGTCATGCCTCCACCGCTACCGCCCTTTTCCTAATGCTGTGGTCCAGCAGCTTTGGACGTGTTCTAAGGTGCCTCTCTTGGAACACAATGGGGCATGCTATACACACACACACACACACACACACACACACACACACACACACACACACACACACACACACACACACACACACACACACACACACACACACACACATTAGGTCACATTAAAATCGTTTGTATTATTTTATTTGCTGCATGGTATTGTGGCATTCCGTATTGATTAACAAATCTACAGTGCAAGTACATATGAATATTGCAGGCTGTTTACTGTGCTGTTGAAAGCACTTGCAATACACAAATATATTTAGGTAACAATTAAATCACGATGCCTGATGCCTGAGCCTAACAGCCTGGAGCTTGTAGACATGGTTCATTATGCACTCAGCCCACTGCTTAATCCAGATCACCGAGAAAAAAACAAACAAAAAAACTCAAAACAGTGAATGTATTTCTATAATCCATTAATAGGTGCGTGACTTACAGAGTGTGTAACAAGCATCTTTCAGACATCATATCTTTATTATTGGCTATACATCTATGGCTATACATAAAATCTCTTGGTAGTAATGATTATACTGTAATACGAGCTATATTGAGATTCCGGAGAGAAGGAGAGTAATTGCACTCTAACAGCACAATCGTGAAAAAAAATGAAGCATTTGTCAAGTCTCTTCTGCCAAATTATTCTCGTGTCCTATTTTAAATAAATAGACAAAAGTAAAATATGCCAATTTTGTCCCTCAAACAGACGTAGCCTACTGTGTGCAACCAGTAGAAAAATACACAACACTGAGAGAGTTTGTGCTTCAATTGAATGCAGCAAAAGCAAATAAACTTTTCATATTCTTCAAAACAGCATTAAAAAATCTGACAGAATAATTACTGCAACTATAGGATCAAGCATTTATTCTACTGGCATGGTTTGTCTGCTCTTGTCCCCAGTGGGGGAAGCGTCAGTACCAATCAATATCATAGTTCATGAAATTCGGCTGACTGATAGCTTTTACTCTGGAAGGAAAATGATGTGAATGGTCTCGTCTATAATGTCTCCACCATATGCCCAATATACAACATCTGGATGGACAGTTGGGGAGGATAAAAAATTATAGTTAAAAAAAAAAAAAAAAAAAAAAAAAAAAAATATATATATATATGTTGTTATCCTCACAGGAAATCCAGAGGAGATGCCTATAAAGGTGCTGTCCTGAAAGAGACTCAGTACATTCATTCATTTTTCTGAACTGTTTGATCTTAATTAGGGTCACGAGGAGGTTGGTGCTCATCCCAGCCAACTCTGGGTGAGGGCGGAGTACACCCTGGATGGCTCCCAGGCCATTGCAGGGGCAGAAACACTCTGACAGCTATGCAGCTACCATAGACAATGAGAGACATGGCCAGCCTTTGATATCCCAGTTAGCTGCACTGGGGGAGGGACAGTGACAACTCATTGAGAGTGGGGCTTGAACCCCGAACCTTGGGATCAGTGACCCAGCACCTTTACCACCAGGCCACCGTTGCCCAGAGACTCAGTATTACATTTTATTTCCTGTAAACTAACTTTAATATCCTTGCCACCGCCTTAATGTAAGTCTACACTGATGGATCGTACAAAAAATATTATAGTGTAGCGACATGTACTGGCAGTCTATAATTACAAGGGCTGATCCAAAAGTAATATTCAGCCCCAATAACATTCGGCTGAAAACTGTTTCTGCTGGTTTTAATTCATTCGAATTATGTAGATCTGTACCCTGAGTGTATTGTTGCTTCAGGACAGTGGCACAGTTCACACCTCATAGGTGGCTGTTGTACGATTTCGAACTTCTACCACATCCGCCCTATTTACCTGATCTTACTCAGACTTTTATTTCTTCACACTCAGACTTTTATGAGTTTCTCAAGCTCATGTTGAAACCACGAGGATGACATTTTGTGAGTGATAATGAAGTCATTGAGGCTGTTGAGACCTTTTTAGAGGAACCTGATGCCAGCATCTACAGAGTGGAATTGTAAAGTTGGAGTATTGCTGAAACAAGTGTATTGGTGTTCATGGAGAGAATGTTGAGAAATAAAGTTATTAAACTTATAAAACTGTTGAGGTTTTCTTTCTGGGCCACAAACTTTCGGATTTACCCTCATATAATATTCAAAAAAGAAGAAAGAAAGAATCTGGTAGAACCTGCCTGTAGCATACAGAGGGAATGTAAACCCATCATGAAATCTCACATTTCAAACTCACATTCAATAACCTGATGTTGCAGAATTTTGAGCGGCAGGAAAGTATTCGTGAAATTCTTGCTGGAATTTGAGTGAGTGTAAAAACATGACTTTGCAGAGTTAAATTGCATTAAATTTCTGTCCAATTAACTTCTCTCCGAATAAGTAGCCTATGAACAATTACTGTTAGATACACAGAGTTTTCCTTAGTGGTGCCTAACAATGTCTTTAACTGGTATTTTTGTGCAGTGGTGATTCAGTGGTTAATACTCTGGATTAATAATCAGAAGGCCTTAACCCTCAATTACATGATTGTGAAAATAAATAAATAAATAAATAAAAGTAAGTCATGCTGGATAAGGGGGTCTGCCGAATGCCATAAATGGAAGACTTTGGCTCCAGTGCAGTTTCAGATACTTGCAGACTCCAGGGGCGCAAAATATATTGACACTATTTTGGTATTACAGTGAATGATGGTGATAAACCTGGAAGCTGATTTATGAACCTCAGAGTTCAGTCTGACGTCTCGACTCCAAAACTAGCTTTAGATTAGCAGCGATTATAAACATTTGTTTTAAAGTGCATTCTAGTTGTCTGGCTTACTGACTTGTATTTATTTATGTATTTATTTATTTATTTTGTAATAAACTGGAATATAAAGTGAAGCAGAAACATTAATACTACGAATGTTAATGTTTCTAAATGTCTAGTGTGAAAGTATAATATATAAGATACGGGAAGAAAAAACGATAAGATAATACTTTATTATCCCAGAGGAAATTTTGGTTACGTCGTATTATTACAATGTGTGTCACCAACGAGCAGCGCCACCTAGGTTGTTCAAGGATTCAAGTTACAAACAGAAAAGAAGGCTCAAATCAACAACACACAAACTGCTATAAAATAAATACATAAAAATTCTATATTTAAAGGACTTTACACAGACCCAGTAAACAATGTAATAATAATAATAATAATAATAATAATAATAATAATAATAATAATAATTTAGATACCATATATTTTTATATATTTTAGTGTGTTAGAGTGTTGTCAAACAGCATAGGATGGTGCTGTACAGGATGACTCTGATGGTGAGGAAGGTGAAGAAGGCAAAGGCAGAGCAGAAGACAAAGTGGTGGATGTTGAAAAAGGAAGCGTGTCGTGTTGTCTTCAAAGAGGAGTTGAAGCAGGCTTTGGGTGGCCAGGAAGTGCTTCCAGATGACTGGACAACCACAGCAAATGTGATCAGGGACACAGGTAGGAGAGTACTTGGTGTGTCCTCTGGAAGGAAAGTAGATAAGGAGACTTGGTGGAGGAATGAGGAAGTGCA
The DNA here is from genome assembly GCA_024760905.1 of Plotosus lineatus. Taxonomy (NCBI): domain Eukaryota; kingdom Metazoa; phylum Chordata; class Actinopteri; order Siluriformes; family Plotosidae; genus Plotosus; species Plotosus lineatus. The sequence goes on from CM045733.1 coordinate 14,005,468, forward strand.
GGAGTGTGTACAAAGGAAGAGGTTAGCTAAGAAGAAGTGGGACATAGCGAGGACCGAAGAGAGTAAACAGGAGTACAGGGAGACACAGCGTAAGGCGAAAGTAGCAGTGGCGAAGGCCAAACAGAGGGCGTATGATGACTTGTATGATAGGTTGGACAGTAAGGAGGGAGAAAATGATCTATACAGGTTGGCACAGCAGAGGAATAGAGATGGGAAGGACATGCAGCAAGTGAGATTGATAAAGGACAGAGAGGGAAATGTATTGACTGATGACAGAAGTGTGCTGGGAAGAAGGAAAGAGTACTTTGAAGAGATGATGAATGAGGAAAATGAGAGAGAAAAAAGAGTAGAAGGGGTGACCATTGAGGAGCAGGATGTAGCAAAGATCAGTAAGGATGAAGTGAGAAGGGCATTGAAGAGGATGAAAAATGGAAAGGTAGTTGGTCCTGATGACATACCCGTGGAGGTATGGAAGTGTCTAGGAGAGGTAGCAGTAGATTTTCTGAGAAGAACATTCAACAAGGTCCTAGAGAGTGAGCAGATGCCGGAGGAGTGGAGGAGAAGTGTGCTGGTGCCCATTTTTCAGAACAAGGGAGATGTGCAGAATTGCGGCAACTACATAGGGATAAAGTTGATGAGCCATACAATGAAGTTATGGGAAAGAATAGTGGAAACTAGACTAAGGGCAGAGGTCAGCATTTGTGAACAACAGTTTGGTTTCATGCCAAGAAAGAGCACCACAGATGCAATGTTTGCTTTGAGGATGTTAATAGAGAAGTACAGAGAAGGTCAGAGGGAGCTACATTGTGCCTTTGTTGATCTGGAAAAAGCATATGACAGGGTGCCAAGAGAAGAACTGTGGTATTGCATGAGGAAGTCTGGAGTGGCAGAGAAGTATGTTAGAGTGGTGCAGGACATGTATGAGAGATGTAAGACAGTGGTGAGGTGTGCTGTCGGTGTGACACAAGAGTTCAAGGTGGAGGTGGGACTGCATCAATGGTCAGCTCTGAGCCCCTTCTTGTTTGCTATGGTGATGGACAGGCTGACAGACAAGAATCTCCATGGTGAGACAAGAATCTCCATGGACTATGATGTTTGCAGATGACATTGTGATCTGTAGTGAGAGCAGAGAACAAGTGCAGGAAAATCTAGAGAGGTGGAGGTATGCCCTGGAAAGGAGAGGAATGAAGGTTAGCCTCAGAAAATCAGAATACATGTGTGTGAATGAGAAGGACCCAGGAGGAACGGTGATGATACAGGGAGCAGAGATAACGAAGGTGGAGGATTTTAAGTACTTAGGCTCAAAAATCCAGAGCAATGGAGAGTGTGGAAAAGAGGTGAAGAAGCGTGTGCAGGCAGGCTGGAATGGTTGGAGAAAAGTGTCCGGTGTGATGTGCGATAGGAGAGTGTCAGCAAGAATGAAGGGAAAAGTGTACAAGATGGTGGTGAGGCCAGCGATGTTGTATGGCTTAGAAACAGTGGCGCTGAAGAAAAGACAGGAGGCAGAGCTGGAGGTCGCGGAGATGAAAATGTTGAGGTTCTCTCTGGGAGTAACGAGGATGGATAGGATCAGAAATGAGTATCTCAGAGGGACAGCCCATGTAAGACGTTTTGGAGACAAAGTCAGAGAGGCTAGATTGAGATGGTTTGGACATGTACAGAGGAGGGATAGTGAGTATATTGGCAGTAGGATGCTGAGGTTGGAACTACCAGGCAGAAGGCCTCGAGGAAGACCAAAGAAGAGATTTATGGATGTGGTGAAGGAAGACATGAAGGTCGTTGGAGTCAGAAAAGAAGATGCAGAGGACAGGTTGAGATGGAGGCGGATGATTTGCTGTGGCGTACCCCTGAAGGGAGCAGCCGAAAGTAAAAGAAGAAGAAGAAGATATTTTTATATATTTAATAATTTGTTATTCTTTTTTCTTTTTTTGCTCCAGGATACCTTGTCAGTTTCGGTCAATTTTTTGCTGTATTTGTTACTTGTGTTGTTGGATCATGGGGTTTATTTTTGTTCTTGTTTAGCCATTATCAACTACTCGTCCAGAGATTTTCAGTGATTATTTATCCCTAGGATGCTGCCTTTAAAATCGAAAAACGTGGCCTGCAGCCCAGTACTTTATTCAATCTGTAAACCTTTAATATACAAGCATAAGGGAAAGAGGTCTTTCCCTGCCTGTGGCATTGTGTGAAATGCATCTGGGTACACACACACACACACACACACACACACATACGCACACACACACACACACACACACACACACACACACACACACACACACACACACACACACACACACACACACACACACACACACACACACACACACACACACACACACACACACACACACACACACACACACACACACACACAGATTAGACTAGTTTTAACTTTGCAGAGAACGGTGACCTGGAATGACTAAGACTGCCGTGTAGTATAGTGCGTTACTCGGTCATGTGTTACAGTCATCCTGCGTCTGTGCAGTTTCAATTAAAAAAATTACAGAATCACAGAGCATAACAGTAAAAAAAAAAAAAACCTTTGTTTAAAACTATAAATTCAAAGATAGACTCACCACAAACATGAGACGACTCAGTCACATGTCCACTGTCTTATTACTAATATCACTGACATTAACGTAGGTCATAGAATTCCATTATTTTCTAAAAATCCAGCCTACGTCCTAAACCTTTCCTCGAAGGAGTTGCTTCAACTGTGCTCCAGTGTTCCACAATTTCTAGAGGAACATGTCAAATGAGTATTTTATCAGTGGAGCTTCTCTGGAAGTCTTTAGAATGTGGACAAATATGAAAAACAAAAAACTGTGCTTAAGAGTAAGACTGTAAAACAAACTTCAACCAACTGTATTGTTTTTACACAGCACTGTGCAATCAGCCTGAAGGGCAGCACTGGCTCAGTGGTTAAGGCAACTGCTTACTGATCCAAAGGTTGGAGGTTCAATCCCCAGTAACAGCACCGTTGGTCTCTTAATGCTCAGGTGCATACAAAATGATAATTTCGTGATACACCTTAAATAGTTGTCTAGACTTATGCAGGGCCAGCACACAGGCACCCATTCACACTAATATTCCCACCCAGGGGAATACATAAGGAAACCCACGCAAGCACAGGAAGGACATGCAACCTCCACACAGAAATGACCAGCTTTGGAACTCAAACCTGGGACCTTGTTGCTGTACGGCGGACATGCTCACCATGACACCGCCATGACACCGCCATGACACCTTGTTCAGAATGAAGCCTGTGAATGAAAAACTGGAGTGACATTAAATATTTAAACTACTCTGAATCTTACTCCATTACACCAACTTGCAAATTTTCAGGTTATTTCATCATTCATTCATTTTCTGAGCCACTTAACCCTAATTAGGGTCACAAGGAGGCTGGTGCCCATCACAGCTGACTCTGGGTGAGGGCAGAATACACCCTGGACAGCTCACCAGGCCATCATAGGGTAGAAACACATTGACAGCTGTACACAGCATAGACCGTGAGAGACATAGGCGGCTTTTGATAACCCAGTTGGCGGCACTGGGGGTGGGGGGTGGGACACAGCAGTGACAGCTCGTTGACAGTGTGGCTTGAACCCCCAACTTCAGGATCCTCAATCCAGCAACTTACCACCAGGCCAAACCACTTAATCCTGCTGAAGTTTGGAAGAGTCTGGAGCATATCTCATCCAATCCTGGGTGAAAGTGGGGTACATACTCAACAGCTCAATATACCATTGCAAGCTCAACACACAGCTATTTACACTCGGGGTACATTTGGAACAACCACTCAGCCTCATGTGCATGTCTTTGGACTGTATGAAGAAACTAGAATACCCACACAAGCACAAGGAGAACTTGTGAGACTCCACACAAAAACACCCAGGCCTGGGATTCGAACCAAGGACCTTCTTGCTGTGGGGAGGAAGTGCTAACCATTACACCACTGTGCCGCCCAGTTTAGTTCATGTTTTATACGAGCTCTTAATGAACACATCTTTGAGAGCACAGAGCAGAGTAAAGCAGTCATTATCCACAAATAACCATAATGTCCAGCACCCAGGACAATACGAAGGGAACATAAACAATGGAATAAGTAGTTCTTCAGTGTCTAATATATCTGGGGAAATTTACAATTAATGCAGAACATAGCTTCATTACCCATAGGGAGGCGATATTTTCACCAGATTGTATGCTCCAGTGGGGCTATTAGAGAGTAAATATTATAATTCAGTTCATTGCATGCTCTAATTACCATCATTATATCAGTAATGTGGAAACTGTGATTGAGGGGTAGCAGCAGAGTGCTCATTTGCGGAATGACATGTTAGCATAATTAAAGGCAAACATTTTATACAGAGTGTGTTCTTATTGAAAATTATCTCGCAACCCCATTCATGACCTTGTAGGTAAAGCGCTGTACTATTAGACAGACATATAAATAATAGGACAAGGTCAGCATGGTGAATGATTCTTCAGCAGCCTTGGGTCATGTTTGATTTGTGTTTATGGTCTATGAAGTGATAGTGTAAGGTATTTGAGTTCTGGATGATTGATAGAAGCCATGAAGGCTTCCGTGGTAGTTTTGTCAACGTGCTAAATGTGTTGAAAAATCTAATAAACTGCTGTTGGTTACCCTTTAACTTAGCCATCTTGTATTAAAGACAATTGCTTGCATTAGTAGTAGTCTGGGGATATTTTTATATGATTTAACCATTTAACGCCCAGCTGGACCATATGGTTCTCTTTGAAAGAAAAAAAAAAAAAAAAAGCTACTAATTACTGGACGCATTCGATACTTGTGGTGTCACCTGATGCAACACAACTTGATCCCACTTGCCTCAGTCAGCAGTCAGTCAGACGACCTTGAGTGCACAGGATTGTGTTGTTCACAAATTTGTGAGAATGTTTTATTCGTTATTATTATGCCATTGTTGTGTAACTATTATGTTATTACAGGGATCGATCACTTACCACAGTTAGTGTCGACTGAGAACCCCCAGCGACCGCTGATTTTCATGAAGTAGGATGGGTCCCCTGACTGGTGTATATGCACATGAATATCTTCTTCTTTTCCTTTCGGCTTTTCCCTTCAGGGGTCACCACAGCGAATCATCTGCCTCCATCTCACCCTATCCTCTGCATCTTCTTCTCTTACACCAACTGCCTTCATGTCCTCCTTCACCACGTCCATGAATTGTCTCTTTGGTCTTCCTCTAGGCCTTCTGCCTGGTAGTTCCAACCTCAGCATCCTACTGCCAATATACTCACTATCCCTCCTCTGTACATGTCCAAACCATCTCAATCTGGCCTCTCTGACTTTGTCTCCAAAACGTCTTACATGTGTGTATATAATATCAATAAATACATATTCAATGCTATAAATGCTTATAATAACAATCAAACATTAAAAAATAAATGCATAAAATATAAATACACACACATAAAGGCATGCGCACATGCACTCAGATACGCACCTCACAAAAATGTAAGTAGTTTTGATGGGAGAATTTGGGGTGTTTTTTTTTTGTTTGTTTGTTTGGGGTTTTTTTTTTTGTTTTTTTGCATAATTGGCCTTGTTTTTGTGGCATTTTCCTCAACCCTTTCCCTTATTCTTCTTTAATTTCCTTATTTTTTATTTCAATGAATTAAAAAAAGACGCAATGCACTGAAGCTGCATGAATTGAAGTGCAAAGTAGTGAGCGATCCCTGTGTGTGTGTGTGTGTCTGTGTGTGTGTGTGTGTGTGTGTGTGTGTGTGTGTGTGTGTGTGTGTGTGTGTGTGTGTGTGTGTGTGTGTGATTCTGGCCTTAAAGGGTTAAACAAGCCAGATTTTTAAATGTTCTACTCGGTAAAGAAATGTAATGGTTTTTACAAATATGCTGGCAAAAAAATAACACCATCTTTTAAATTATTAGTAGCTCATTAGTCAAACAGATTGCAGTTTGCTTTAATGAAAGGAAATGAAGCATGCTGGGATTGTGTAAAATTGCTGATTTGTTTGAAGTGTAAATCTAAGATCTGATTCCAGCCCAGTCAGCAATGAATCAGATCTTATTTCACAGCATTATATTTACCGCCGCTACAGGAGCCTCATAACAGGCCCCGCAGCCATGCTGCGACTTTTAAAGAATAAATAATTATTGATTTGGAACAGATGATGATGGATAAATGTGGAATAGTCAGGCAAAGCATGTTGGATCTCACTATGGGTAAATTTTGGCTGATAGCCAAATAAAAAAATAGTTTGTTTACATTCGGATAATTTTAAAAGTTTAAATTTCACAAAAATAGCATTTCACCAGAATGGCTGAATTACTTGTTCAAGTTTACTCACTCATTTGTCGAACCAATTAATTCTCCTGAGATCTCAGCAGACACTGTACAGAGAAAGAATACATCCTGAACATCTCCACACTCAGACTCACACCCAGGGGCAATTTGGAACAGCTAATTAGCCAAATGCATATCTTTAGACTGTAGAAGAGAACTGGAGTACCCAGAAAAGTACTGATATGCTGAGTCCTGGACTCAAACCCAAGAGCTTCTTGCTCATGTCAGGTTTTGTACTATGGGAGATGTTTGATTGGATGAAAGAGGCTAATGGGATGGATGCAACATCATATGATGTAGTCAAGCACTACCATCTTTATCTTTGTCTTCCATTCTCAGGCAACCAAAGCCCGCCATTGATGAAAACACCATCTGGCAAGTGGAGAGCACTATTTTGGAGGATTATCGCATAACAGTTTAATAATTAGCAATTAGCTATTAAGTTCAATGTGGGGTCTGTGGAATAAGAAAATCCTGGGAAATTGAGATATGATTGACTAGCATCCCATCCAGGAGGAGTTGAAGTCCTAGTCACTCCATGCTACAGAAACCGGGGATGAATTCCAGCCTGATGAGTTAGTAGGCTCAGGTCAATAAGTTCAACACACTGAAAGAGATATACATTATTATCCATTGCAATGTTAGCCTCTGAGAGTAAATCTGTGAGGTAGTGGTGGCCTGTTGGGTTATTTTTATTTTTATTTTATTTATTTTTTTTTTGAGGGGAGGGGGGGTGAATAATTGGCCTTGTTTTGAGGTATTTTCCTTAACTTTTTCCCTATTTTCCTTAATTTCCTCTTTTTTTTTTTAATTTTTCGATGAATATTTTTGGAAAAACCTGCGATGCACTGGAGATGCAGAAACTGAATGCATTATTATTAGTGTTATTATTATTTTGTTGAAATAAATATGTTCAGAATGTTTCCTTAGGCCTTTTGATTAGGAAACACTAGTGAGATATAGTGAGACATGATAAGTGCCTAGGGCACTTAAAAAATTGGAGTGGGTGGGCACTTATTAAAATGTTTACCAGTGGAGTGGAACGGTAAGTGCTTATTACCATCAAGGTGGAAAAAAATGAATAATAATAGAGCAATAAAATCGTTTTACTGGTATTTGTGTTATTCATTTTGAGGTATCAACCAAACTATTTACATGAAAACTGAAAATAAACAGAAAAGAGCATTAAAAAAAACATAAGATCTCTTATTTTTCCCTCCCAGTGCTGTTCCTTTATTCGGTCAATATCTGGCTCATTGCTCCATTCATTCATTCCTATAGATTTGCTGTAGAAATTTGGAATGGTTTACCGGTTGTTGGACATTTACCAAGAGAACACGGCAAAATATTTTCCTGTTTTTTAAAGCACGGTGGACCAATCAAATGTGTTGTTACTGATGAATATTATAGACATTCCCCAGAGGCAGGGGGTCTTGAAATACCATGTAAACTCAATTTTACAGGCAGTGAATGCCTCATGTTACCATTACAGAGACTGATCGAATAAAATTGGTAAGTTTGATCTACAATTTTGCTCCCAGTACACGTGGGCGGTTATTAGACATAAGGAAAAAAAAAAAAAAAAAAAAAAAAAAATATATATATATATATATATCGGGGTGGGGGCCTTAGAGCAGGGCGCTTATTACGTCGAATACAGTAAATTAAATTAATAAGTTTAAATTCTTTGCCAAACTTGTTTCACTCTGTAAAGTTGCTTTGTGATAATGTCAACAAATGGACTCCGTATTACCTTCAGGTGAAGTTGTTTCTGCTGAGACAAAGTCAAAACTTTTGTTTCTTTAAGCGATTTTGGAAAGCGTTGCTCATGCATTCGTCACCACTTTCCATGATTACTTTAATACACTTTATGCTTTTCTTGATCAGTCCTCACTGTCACATTTACAAATGATGCAAAATGCTACAGCTTGCCTGCAGGGACATATAAATGAATACACATTAGCACCCCCCCACGCACACACACACACACCCCACCCCACCCCCAGTTCCTTGCACTGGCTGCCTGTACAGTTTAGAATTCACTTTCTGTTTTAGTGTTTGTTTATAAAGTCTGAAATAGCCTGGCGACAGCTTACCTGTTCGACCTCTTACACTGATACACTCTAGCACTATCCTTAAGCTCATATGAATAGTCAGTTTTAAGTTTTACAAAATCTCAACTGAAAAATGAAGGGGGCCAAAATTAAAGAACCAACTGACCCTTCATATCAGTCTGGCCCCAAGGCTGCCATTATTTTATTCTGTTTACCAGACACACTTATTTTCTTTCACTTTTAAAACTTTGCATGAGAGTCTGCATTTTTTTATTTTTTATTATTCAGTACATTTTCTGTAACTGCTTCATCCTAATTAGGGTTGCAGGGAGGCTGGCACCCATCCCAGCCGATTCCGGGAAAGGGCTGAGTACACCCGGCTATGCAGCTACTCTTGTCGAAAGTCAGCAATGGTTCTTTTACATGAACCTCACACCACAGACAGTGAGAGACATGGCTGGCCTTTGATAACCCAGTTAGCTGCACTGGGGGGACAGTGACAACCTGTGGTGAGTGGGGCTTGAACCCCCAACCTTAGGATCTATGATCTACTGTAGCACTTTACCACCACTGCCACTACTTTTTTTTATTATTTAGTGTAAATCTATCTATCACCTTGGTGGGCAGTGGTGGTCTAGTGGTATAGGGCGCTGGATCGCTGATCCAAAGGTTGGGGGTTCGAGTCCCACACTCCACAAGGTTGTCTCTGTCCCCCCCAGTGCAGCTAACTGGGTTATCAAAGGCAGGCCATGTCTGTCACTGTCTATGGTGAGAGGCATGTAAAAGAACCATTGCTGACTTTCGTAAAGAATAGCTGCAAAGTCGTCAGCGTGTTTCTGTCCCTTGCTAAAAAGGGTTGTGACAGGAAGGGCATCCGACATAAAACCCTCTGCCAAATCAAACTTGTGAATCAGATGATTCGCTGTGGCGACTCCTGAGTAAAAGGGAAAAAGCCGAAAGGAAGACAGACAGACAGTGTAAATCTATCACCTTATTTAAAGTTGTGTTGATTTAAAATTATATTTGTATTGGGCGGAGTGCTAGCATAGTGATTAGTATGTCTATCTCACAAGAAAGAAGGTGATTGATGTGATTCCTGGGCTCGGATATTTCTGTGTAAAGTTTGCATATGTTCCCTCAGTGTCTACATGGATTACCTTCAGGTACTCTGGTTTTCTTCCACAAACTAAAGACATGAACATTCGACTAAATGTTCAGTCATTTTCTGAACCGCTTAATCCTAATTAGGGTCCCGAGGAGGCTGGTACCAATCTCAGCCAACTCCTGGCAAGGGCAGAGTAGACCCTGGACAGGTCGCCAGGTCATTGTCGGGCAGAAAAACACTGAAAGTCAGCAATGGTTCTTTTACATGAACCTCACACCATAGACAGTGAGAGATATGGCTGCACTTTGATAACCCAGTTAGCTGCACTGGGGGGGGCAACCTGTTGAGAATGGGGCTTGAACCCCCAACCTTAGGATCAGTGATCCAGCACCCTTAACCACCAGGCCACCACTGCCCCATAGGCTCATTGGGTACTTGAAAGTGTGGATGGCATTGTGCCGTCGTAGACCTCATAGCAAGAAGGTGCTGGGTTCAGTAACTGGGCTTGGCTGTTTCTGTATAAAGGATGCATGTTCTCCCTGTGCATGCATGGGTTTCCTCTGGGTCCTCCAGTTTTCTCCCACAGTCCAAACACCTACACATTAGGCTAATTGGCTGTTTCATATTGCCCTTGGGTGTGAGAATGAGTGTGAATCATTTTGTGTGTTTGTGTGTGTGTGTGTGTGTGTGTGTGTGTGTGTGTGTGTGTGTGTGTGTGTGTGTGTGTGTTGGTACTGCGATGTTCTAATGATCCATTCAGGTTGAACCCTGCCTTTGCCGAGAGTTAGCTGAGATAAGATAAAGCCTCCCCTTTAACGATAGTAGGAGTTAGTGGGTTGGAAAGTGCGTTAAAGATGAGAGAAAAGGTATTCGCCCCGCGATGGTCTGGCGAGATGTCCAGGTTCTACCCCACCCTCGCTCCGATTCGGCTGAGATGGACGTCAGTCTCCCCGTGAAAAGGTATTCCAAGTTGCCCCTGGTCTTGCGTGGGAGTGTGAATAGTTGTCTGTTCTCGTTCTTTGCTGTTTTAAATTTGGTCTGTAAATAAATCTGAGCGGCGCAATGTTGAATTGAAGATATCAGTTAAACAGGGGTTTTGGTTTCTGGCAGTTCAATTATCATGCCATTAGTGTTTTCTCTCGTTGGAGTATTTCTACTAATTAGAATCTCCTACAATGTCTGTCTGTAAATTAGTAATAATTTATTTATATCCTGCATAAGATTTAATAAATCATTAAAACTGCAAAGATGATAGAATAACCCTTTAAAATTGAAATTCTGACATTTACCTCTTGACTGTTTCAAAAATGAAAACTACACATATTACAGTTATACCCCCATTTTAATGGAGCGCGGCAGACTCGCGGAAGCAAATCCGTAGTCATCCTCCAACGTTCCTCAGTTATTCCATCATCTTTCGTGCCCCTCCGTATGATTCCGAAGGTATTCCTCCTCTTCCGTCAGGCCAAAAGCTTCCACGAACATGGAAAAACTTTCTGACAGCGTTCCTGCACGTTCCGCAGTCCTTCTGCAAATGTTTCGTCCTTCCCGCAAATGTTCAATGATCGTTGCTTTTATTCCGCAAGTCTTCAATGAACGTTCTGCGAACATTCCTCCTTCTTTCAGGTGGTCAAAAGCGGCCACAGAATTCCCATGAAAGACTCACGGAAGGTTTGTGGAACATTTGCGGATAACACGGAAGACTTGCGGAACACTCAAAGAAGTCACTTCCAGTATAAATTATTCCAGTTCATTCACTGTATTTTGTCTGTTTTCCTGTTCATGTAAAGTTTTAAAGTTATAATCACTGTGGTTTGGACTTGTGTGCATGGTTTTTAGTCTGGAATGATTTATTGAGGTGCAAATAAAAGGAATGTATTGACATTATTAATATTAAACATATTAACATATGTTAAATTTTAAATTAATTATAAATTATAAACATATTGCACATTAGAAACATATGGTAAATTACAAATATATGTTAAAATTTAAATTTATTGTACATTATAATCATATTATACATTATAAACATATACTATGAATGAGAGAATGAGTTTCCTTGGTCGATTCCACGTATTTATATGTTATATTGTTGAAACGTGGTTACGCCGGTATTCCTCAGTCATTCCTCAGTCATTCCTTAGTCATTCAGTGTTGAATTCCGCCTTTTCCACAATCATTCCGTAGCTCTTCTAAAATGGAGTAGTGCCATAGTCGTTCCTCGAATGTTCCATGCTTTCTGTGAACGTTCCGTGAATTATCCGAAGGTCTTCCTTTGCAATCCGCACTGGTTCCAAAGGTAATCCAAGCGCTTTTACACATGTATTCTGACATTGTACCGCAGTCTTTCCGTGTCCTTTCCGTACATTACGTAAACCTTCCAAAGTTGTTCCGAGGGTACAATTTTCCATAGGTTTTTGACTTATTTTCCGTGTAAAAATGCCGATGCTCCTCCGTAGAGTGCGTTCTGCACCTTTCCACCACGATCATTGCATTCCGCGCTCCAGTGAAATGGGGGAATTAGTGATCAGAACTGGCTTTCATCCGCCCAGCTCAGCTGACTCTGGATGAAGGCATGGTACACCCTAAACAGCCTGCCATGCCATCGCAGAGCCAATTCAAATATCCGCACTCTCATAAATACCTGCGAGAAGTCTGCTACAGTCAGTTAGCCCACTGTGCATGTTTTTTTTTGGATGATGGAGGAAACCGGAGTACCCGGAGGAAACCCACATAAATTCAGGATGAACATGCAAACTCCACATAGAAGCTTAGGAATCGAACTCAGGCTTTCTTGCTATGAGGTGAACACGTACCACCATGAATCAATATCTATCTATCTATCTATCTATCTATCTATCTATCTATCTATCTATCTATCTATCTATCTATCTATCTATCTATCCATTTGTTTGTTTATTTATTTATGCTTATGATGATTGTCTGCTGGGCAGTGGTGGCCTGGTGGTAAGCTGCTGGATCACTGATCTTAGGGTTCGGGGACCCCCCCCCCCACACACACACACACACACACACACACACACACACACCTCAGTGAGGCTAACTGTGTTATCAAAGGCTGGCTATGTCTCTCACTATCTATGGCAAGGGTAGCCAACCGGCGGCTCCCGAGCCACATGCGGCTCTTTGCCTGGTTTCATGCGGCTCTTATGTTCATATCAAAGTTTGTGGTTTTTAATGTATCTGTTTGCTTCGCTTGAGTTCAGTATGGTATTTTTGTTAAAAGCGCTTGTGCGTGAGATGAAAATAATACAAAGCTCCCCAGTATGGGTGAGATCATTTCAGTAAACAATTTGTGTAAAGTTAGCTCTGAATGGCAGAGGAAAAATGCACAGTAGAAAAGAAAATATGAAGGTGAACACAGGACATTAACAGAGTGGGAGAGTTTATATATTTTTGTTAAATGTAATGGAAAGCCATTCTGCCTTATATGTTAGGCGTCATTGGTGCATTTCAAAACTTCAAATCTTCAGCGCCACTTCAACTCACTGCATTTTAACTTTGACCAGGAATTTTCTAAAGGGACCGAACTCCACAAGCACAATGTCCCCCTTTGAAAAGTCAGGAAGAAAAGCATATACAGTTTTTACAAACATTTCCAAAGCACTCAGAGACCGTAACGCTTGTATAGTATCAACTGGCTCGGAACATTACACGGGCCAGAACGCCATACAAGGAAGGAGAGTTTGTTATAAAAGCCATCAGTGATGTTGAAATCTTGTCTCCTAAAAACGACAAACTGAAACACATGGTATCGAACGTCTGACTGTCCATCACATAGCTGAACACAGAATATCGAGCATTAACACGGCGATTGAATCTCAGCCCTGACCTTCAAAATATGATAATTTTATGAGAATGTTGGTGTGTGAATTTTAAATAAATCTGGCTGAGCAGAGTTTTGTGTGTGTGTGTGTGTGTGTGTGTGTGTGTGTGTGTGTGTGTGTGTGTGTGTGTGTGTGTGTGTGTGTGTGTGTGAGAGAGAGAGAGAGAGAGAGAGAGAAAGGGTGATGTTCATGTGTATGATGTGGCTCTTTGTCATCATTGGCATCCGTCAGTCTCAGGAGACTATGGTCTTGCACACTGTTTGGATGAACATCGTCTGGTGTGATTAGTCAGGCCAATGCAGGAATGACAGTCACTCTTGCAGTATGGGCATCGGAACTGTGTAGTTTGTTTGTCAGCTGGGGCTTTTCTTCTCTGGCGCTTGACATCGGAACTTTGCGCGAGTGACTCTTCTAGCTGAAGGATTCCTTCATGCACTGTCTGTCGCCATGTTTATCTTTCACAGGCTGCAGCTTCCCAAGTGCTTGTTTCGATATTCCGGGCTTTCAGGTCTTGCTGACATATATCTTTTTAGCGCAATTTTGGTCTGCCAGTTGGACGGCTTCTAAGAGCAAGTTCTCCATAGAGAAGGTCCTTTGGGATCCATCCGTTTTTCATTCGCACCACATGTCCAACCCATCGCATTCGTCTCAGCTTCAGTAGGCTATACATGCTTTGAATTTGAGCTCTTTCCAAGACACTGGTATTGGTGACTTTATCCTGCCCATGAAGTTCAGGATACGGCGAAGACAGCGCATGTGGAAGGTGTTGAGTTTGTGTTCCTGTTTCGCATGCAGAGTCCATGCCTCGCTTCCATAAAGGAAGGTGCTTATGACACAGGCTTTGTATACTAGGACCTTTATGTGCTCTGTCAGTTTGCCATTGGTCCAAACTCTCTTATTCAGTCTGGCCATTGTGGTTGCTGCTTTGCCAATGCACTTGTTCAACTCTGTGTCCAGGGACAATGAGTCTGAGATGGTGGAACCCAGATAGACAAAGTCGTGGACAGCATCCAACTGTTTGTTGCCGAGTCTTATCTCAGGTGGTTTGTCCAAGCCCTGCCCCATGATCTGTGTTTTCTTCTGACTAATTGTGAGACCGAAGTCCTGGCATGCCCTGTTGAAAGAGGCTCTGAAGTTCTTCCTCGGAGTGGGAAGTAATTGCAGCATCACCGGCAAAGAGGAAGTCACATAAAGCTCACATTTGGACTTTAGTCTTGGCTCTGAGTCTTGACAGGTTAAAGAGTTTACCGTCTGACCTGGTTCGGAGGTAGATGCCCTCTGTGGTGGAACCAGAGGCATGTTTAAGCAGGACAGCAAAGAAGATGCCAAACAATATTAGGGCAAGGACACATCCCTGTTTTACTCCACTGTTGATGATAAAGCTCTCTGATGTTGACCCATCAAAGACCACTGTACCTTGCATGTTGTTGTGGAAGGACTTGATGATGTTCAGTAGTTTGGTGGACATCCTATCTTTGGGAGAATCTTGAAGAGACCATCTCTGCTAACAGTGTCAAAAGCCTTTGTCAGATCTATGAAGGCAATGTAGAGTGGGGGTCTTTGTTCTCTACACTTCTCCTGGAGTTGTCTGAGGGAGAAGACCATGTCGATGGTGGACCTTGAGGAAGGAAAGCCACACTGGGTTTCTGAGTAGACTCTCTTGGCAATAACTTGTAGCCTCATTAGTGTGACTCTTGCAAAGAGTTTTCCCACAGTGCTTAAAAGTGAGATCCCGCGGTAGTTGTTGCAATCACTTCTGTCGCCCTTGTTCTTGTAGAGTGTTACAATGTTGGCATCCCTCATGTCTTGTGGAACTTCACCCTCATGCCAACAGAGGAAGATAATTTTGTGTAGTTCTTCTATCAGGGTTCCTTTGCAGCATTTCAGAATCTCTTTAGATGCCATCCTTCCCAGGTGCTTTTCCTGGGCTAGCGAATCTAGGGATTTGTGCATTTCCTCCAGGGTTGGCTCTTCATCCAGTTCCTCTAGCATAGGTAGACACTCAATTGTGTCCAAGGCATCCTCAGAGACAAGGTTCTCCTTGACATATAGCTCAGAGTAGTGTTCCACCCAGCATTCCATCTGTTGTTCTCAGTCTTGAATTATCTCTCCTGAGGAAGTCTTTAGCAGGGCAGTTTTCTTCTTGCTAGGACCCAGTGCCTGTTTGATTCCATCGTACATCCCCTTAAAGTTTCCTGTGTCTGCTGCAATCTGTATCTTAGAGCACAGCTGAAGCCAGTAGTCATTTACACAGTGCCTGGCAATCTGTTGGACCTTGCTGTGGGAGCTTCGGAGGGCCTTTAGGTTTTTCTCACTAGGGTCAGTTTTATAGGCTATGAGAGCAGCTCTCTTCTCCTCTGTGACTGGTCTGATGTTCTCTGCATGAGCTTCAAACTAGTCTGCTGACTTCCTTGCCTGCTTACCAAAGACTGATACTGCTGAGCTGTAGGTGGCATCCCTCACTTGTTCCCAGTTTTCGGTAGCATTCCTACTTTGCACACCTGTAAGGCGTTCTTCCAGGATTGTGACAAAGCCATCGACCTTTGTTGGTATTTTAGTGTTGCTTATGTTTATGCGAGGGCACCATTCTTTCTTTGTGCATGATATTTGCTTTGCCTGCAGCTTGATCTTGCTGGACACAAGGGAATGGTCAGTATCACAGTCAGCACTATGATAACTGTGCGTGAGCCTGATGCATGATAGGTTGGAGCATTTGGTGAGGATCAGGTCGAGCTGGTGCCAGTGTTTGGATCGTGGGTGCCTCCAAGAGACTCTGTGTTGGGGCTTGGTGTTGAAGAATGTGTTGCTGATGCAGAGGTTATGGTGGCAGCAGAGCTCGAGCAAATATTGTCCATGTTCGTTCATTCATCCAGTGCCAAACTTTCCATGGCAGCTTGGCCAGGTGTTATAGTCAGTGCTGACTCTGGCATTAAAATCACCGAGTATGAAAAGTGATTGTGCAGCATGGACTTTGCTAATGGCAAAGCCAAGGTCATTGTAGAACTTGTCTTTGACGTCACTGGGAGATGTAAGAGTTGGAGCAATATATACGCTGATAATGGTGACTGATCCAGCTGCAGTGTGGAACTGTAGGGACAGGATTCTTTCAGATCCTTCTGTGGGTGAGATGATAGATACCAGCAGGGTGTTACAGACTGCAAAATCCATGCCATATTCCCTCACTCGGTTGGTGCCTTCCCTTTCCAGAAGAAGGTGAAGTCCTTCTCTTTCACAGAGCCTGTCTCTGGGAGTCTAGTTTCCCTATAGGGCAACAATGTCTATCTCCAGCCTGCAAACCTTACGTCTGGGGGCCAAACCTCCTCCGAGTCCCTTGTAGTTTAGCCTGAGTCCGCAAGGTGCTCAGTTACCATGTGTTGCCACGAGGAGGCACTACATAGGGCTTGGTGATGGAGAGGCTATGTACTGGCAGAAGGACACTTACGCACATGGCTCCTCTTTTCGCAAAACTAAGCCAGTGGTGCAGGCTGAAAGCGAGAGGTGATAAGCACAGCCACTGCAGCTACAGCACACAAGACACATCACACTGCCATGTGTGACACACTGGCTCTTTGTGGTAACACTGTATAAAATGTGGCTCTTGGTCTCTGACTGGTCGGCGACTCCTGGTCTATGGTGTGAGGTTCATAGCCTGGTGAGCTGTCCAGGGTGTACTCTGCCCTTGCCCAGAGTCGATTGGATAGGGAGCCAGACTCCCTGCAACCCTAATTGGGAGTAAGCGGTTACAAAAACTGAATGAATGATTGTCTGCTGCAAAGGTACTTAAATCATTCCACTTTGGTTTGCATTTGGATTTTATTTAATTATCCTTTCAGCCCTCACGCTTCTGAATAAGATTTTTAAATGAGTTCTGTTCATATTTCTGAATCTTCTTCTTTTCCTTTCGGCTTTTCCCTTCAGGGGTCGCCACAGCAAATCATCTGCCTCCGTCTCACCCTATCCTTTGCATCTTCTTCACTTAACACCAACGACCTTCATGTCCTCCTTCACCACATCCATGAATCGTCTCTTTGGTCTTCCTCTAGGCCTGGTAGTTCCAGCCTCAGCATCCTATTACCAATAAACTCACTATCCCTCCTCTGTACATGTCCAAACCATCTCAATCTAGCCTCTCTGACTTTGTCTCCAAAACATCTTACATGTTCATATTTCTGAATGTCCTGTGAAAATTTTAGTTCATAATTTGAATAGAGTTTGCTGCTTCTGGCTATACGATATGTATACAGTGGTACCTCCCTTTACAAAAGTCTCACCAAACGAAAAATTCAAGTTACGAAATGCATTTTCCTAAAGTTTTTGTCTCTGGATATAAAGCAAGTTCACGTTACGAAAGCACCATCTTAAAAATTCAAACGTGCCATTCAAATATTCAAACGTGCCATTCAAACATTTAAACGCACCATTCAAAGATTCAAACAATGCACGTTCAAACATCCCGCCCTGCTGGCCTCGCACTGGCTAGGAGGGATGATGCAGCTACCTCCCATTGCCTATCTCCCAACATCCCACCCCGCTGGCCTCCCATTGGCTAGGAGGAATGACACAGCTCCCTCCCATTGGCTATTATGGAGCTGCATCTACCATGATGCTTCTCGTGTAAAGGACAGCATTACTGTTGTTTCATGCTTACTTCTTGACTCAGGCTTTTAACTTTCCATAAACATTTGTAAGATTATAACTCTGCTAAGAAGACGTGGTCAGCACACGGACACACACACACACACACACACACACACACACGCACACACACACACACACACACACACACACACACACACACACACATGTGATTTCCGGTGCGAGTGAGAAGAAGAAACGGGCTCGAGTGATATCGCAAAGGAATATGGCCAAACAGCAGAAGGAGGTCTTAAAAGGTATGCATTTATAATTTTTCAAGGGTTTATGGGGTAGTATTGGGAGCCTTGGAACAAATCACACGTTTTACATGTAAAATGCGGTTAAATTTACAAAAAGATTGTGAATAAGCCACTGGAACAGATTAATTTCATAAAGTGAGGTACCACTGTACTTGCCAAAAATGTTTTTTTGTTTGTTTTTTTTTGCCATATTTGTGCTAAAGCCAGTTTATACAATAATTTGACTTCATTTGCTGATTAGCACGCCTTAGGAAATGCATCAACTTTATGATCTGGTTCTGATCTGTTCTTGTGGCTATTAGCTTTATGGACTCTTATATACAGTAGAAATAACAATATGCTGCTAATGCACCAGAGAGGAAGAAACGCTGAAAGTTACATCCCAAGTCTGAAAGGAAATCAATTAAAGGACCTTACAAGAATGGTGGCTGATCATTTCTAGACCTTGAGATTTAATACAAGACTGAAATTTTGAGTTTGAGAAATTAGTTTGCATCTACTAAGACGTCGTCTAGGTGAAAAAGTGGCAGGCTAGCAAAGAGTTGAAGATCTCATGAGAAATCATTCCATACCGCCTCCTTTCATTTTAGTGAACTTTTCTACATTTGCTGAACAATAAAGCGAAAATAATAAGACCTTAATTCCTCATTTTGTAAATACGCAAGAAATTATACACAAAGATTCAATTATCAAAATCCTTTATTTCCTGAAGAGTCTCTCGTGGGACCATAAGAAGTGGTGTGAGATTGAATGCAGCTGAGTGTCCTCCTAGCATTGCGTTAAAAAATAATAATAATTTAAAATAGCTACTCCATTTGCTTGCTGCTCTCCTTCTCAGGTAATGCAGGGAATTAGATGAGGACTAAACCTCATCCATAATTCATTCTGTCACCCACAATTATGCAACTGTGGTAATGTAATGAAATATAAAGTGCAGGGGCATTCATCGTAATGCTGGTTTATTAATTCAGGCGTATAGGATAGAGAAAATGCGTTCGTCTTCTGAGCAGGATGCTGCTCATGGGTTAAATTAGAAGTTGAATAGATTCCTTTACCAAGTATGAAGAGGTTTTACAGCTGAGTATGACTCTAGTACCTCAGACTTAACCTTCAAACCTCAAACTTTTACGTCAAATTTACCATTCACTTATCGGAAGATCTGCTTCTTGGCCTACGTCGGTGTGTAGAGACACTGTAACTTCAGATACGCTCAAATCATTTTCAAAGAAGACACGTTTCAGAACTCCATATGTGGGTTTATAGTCCTTAGTGAGCAAACTAATGATGAGAACAGCGAGCAAGAAGCACCCTGAGAGGAGATGAGGAAACTTCAAGGGAATCAGATCTGTTTTCTATAGTAAGGTTTGATTCTGATATACAGACGCCCCCCGAGTTACGTTCATCTGTTTTATGTTTTTTCGATTTTATGTTGTTGTTTTTTTTTTTAAAAAAAAGTCAAATTTTGAGTTTAGACCTACGTAGTATGCCGACGTAATGACGCCGCATTCGTTGTTTACAAACTACAGACTGAGTGTATGTGTATATATATATATATATATATATATATATATATATATATATATATATATATATATATATATATATATATACACACACAAAAGAAAGAACTCTCCGCTTTGCTGGGATTCACATCGGTGCAGGCTGTGTTCTAAACGAGTTCAACAGCGCCCTTGTGCACTTGAAAGACTGGAAGTCTGTATAACCCACAGCAAGTACACTAATTTCGATATTGAGTGCCTCACACATTGTTAGCGTTGATTGGCTGTTTTAAGCTTCATGTAAAGTGACTCGGTATAAATAAGTGACTTATTTGAAATTAATGTTGATATTATTTGATATATTTGATATATGAACAATGTTATGTTTATAATAATTGATTTAAGAGTGTTTTATAAGATACGGTAATGGTATTTATGGATGTATAATACAGTTTGAGCGTCATACGTCATACATCACTGTAACAACTTACATTCGGCCGTCCGGAACCGATTAAAAACGTAAGTCGGGGAGTGTCTGTACAGTGATCTCTTGCTACTTCGTGCTTCAGTTTCTGTGGCTTCAGTGCATTGGGGGTTTTCAAAAATATTCATATTCATGAAGGAAATTATGGAAAAATAGGGGAAAAGTTAAGATAAAATTCTGTAAAACAAGGCCAATTATGGAAAAAAAAAAAAAAAAAAAAAAAAAAACAACCCTCAAACAAAAACAATCTAACCCCCCCAAAGCGACTCAAAGTCGCTTCTCTAGCCATTAGGATATGGCTGCCCCCTGTTATTATTCCAATATGATCATGAGACAGTTCAGTGCTTGCCTGGTGGGAAAGGTGCTGGATCACTGATCCTAAGGTTGGGGGTTCAAGCCCCCACTCTCAATGGTTTGTCGTCGTCCACCCCCCCCCACCCCACCCCCAGTGCAGCTAATTGTGTTATCAAAGGCCAGCCATGGTCGCTCACTATCTATGGCGTAAGGTTCATGTAAAAGAAGCATTGCTGGCTTTCAACAAAAGCAGCTGCATAGTCATGAGTGTGTTTCCGCCTTGTGATGTCATGGCAAACTGTCCAGAGTGTGCTCCGCCCTCCCCAGAGTCGACTGGGATGGGTGCCAGCCTCCCTGCGACCCTAATTGTTATTAAGCAGTTTTTTAGTCTGTTTTTTTTTTTTTTTTTTTAAGTCATAATATCAGGTTATAAAGTTATTTAAAATGTTCTATGAATGTTTTAGGACTCTTTGGCATGATAGGTATTCCTCATGAAGGAAGTTACTTTGTGTTCTATAATTTTATATTTGACAATAAATTTAGTTTAATCACGCTCTATTTTCTTGTACCACTTCAGACTGTACTGCTCTTTTCCAAAGGTACACACTGTATTCTGAAACAAGATTTTGGAAAACAGTTGAATGGTACTGACAACATATCCAAGCATAATTTTCAAGAATAACACCAGCTTATCAGTGCACAGATAGGAATTCTTGTATTTGTCATTTTAGGCCATGTTAACATTTTTCCCAAACATAGTTATTTTTAGTGGTTTTGACATACAATTTTATAATATATCATTCGTCCAGTGCCAAACTTACCAAGGCAGCTTATAGTCAGTGTTGACTCTGGCGTTAAAATCACCGAGTATGAAATGTGACTGTGCAGCGGGGACTTTGGTCATGGCAGAGCCAAGGTCATCGTAGAACTTGTCTTTGACGTCACTGGGAGATGTAAGAGTTGGAGCATAGACGCTGATAATGGTGACTGATCCAGATGCAGTGTGGAGCTGTAGGGACAGGATTCTTTCAGATCCTTCTGTGGGTGAGATGATAGATACCAGCAGGGTGTTACAGACTGCAAAACCCATGCCATGTTCCCTCACTTGGTTGGTGTCTTCCTTCTCTTTCACAGAGCCTGTCTCTGGGAGTCTAGTTTCCTGGAGGGCAACAATGTCCATCTCCAGCCTGTTCAGTTCCCAGTCAATGATAGCTGTTTTTCGGGTGTCATTGATTTCTTCAAGGCTGTTAGTAATACTTGGCATCATTGTTCTCACATTCCAGGTGCCCAGTTTAAGAATAGAATGCTTTGACTTTTCCTTTCTCAAACATTTTGTTTTCTTGTTCAAGCAGTTGTTTGGTGCACAGATTGTTGATCGACTTGTCGGTTTTCACCCAAAACTCCACGCACCCAGTGAGGTTAATGGACCATGGCGAGGCAGCACCTTATTGGCTGGGGGCTGCCCAGCTTGAGGCAGGCGGTAGCTGCCCATTGAGACACAATGGCCTCGCCTACCGTCTGAAGCAACCGCTGGCGTCTAGCTCTACGCCAATCAAGCTGATGACTTAAAACCGGTAGACTGCTGCTTCCCGTGTTGTATCGACAGTGTGTAGGACAGCTGGAGTGTCCTCTCCAGTGTGCAAGGGCCTGGGTATGTGTATATGGAGTTTACATTTTTCCCAAACAATCGTTATTTTTAGTGGCTTTGACATACAATTTTATAATATATAAATATTATAGAATGGCCTGACATGCCCATATAAACTTTTCTTTAAACCTTTCTACCATCTGTAATATTAAAAACAACAATAACCACAACTTTTTTAAAAATAGTACATGGATCCGGAATGTCCATTTTCTGTAACTGCTTAAATCCTAATTGGGCTTACAAGGAAGCTGGTGCCCGTCCCAGCTGACTTCGAGTGAGGGCAGAGTACACCCTGGACAGCTTGTCAGGCCATCGCAGGGCAGAAACACGCTGATGGCTATGCAGCTACTCTTATCAAAAGTCGGCAATGGTTCTTTTACATGAATCTCACCATAGACAGTGAGAGACATGGCCGACCTTTGATAACCCAGTTAGCTGCACTGGCTGCTACAGTGACAATCTTGTGGCGTGCCACTTGAACCCCCAACCTTAGGATCAATGATCCAGCATCTTTACCACCAGGCCACCACTGCTCAGGATCCATCCTGTTTAAAAGGCTAAATATGAAGAGACTGCAATAAAAAGAGACAAATGAAGTGACTGCCAATGGCACTGAATAGTTAAGTTGTCAGAGACCTGACTGTTAACACTTCTATCAAAGCCAAACAAAAGAAGAGCCCAATGAGCAGCAAAAAGCTACGATTCTAAAAACAACTTCCACACAAACAGTTTGTGCTGCCACATCTGATGTAGAGAGCAGAGGACAGCGAACATAAGCACATGAGTCAGTCGAAAATGTCAGGCCAATCTGATCGAGAGTTGCTCTGATAAAGAGAGAGTGGGCGCTCTATTGAGGAGACAAGTGAAGCCACTGATGCCAGCAGAGACTGAGCTATATTGTCAGTCTGAGTTAGCACCATGGTGCTATCTTTCCAGTGCATCAAGTGGAGGATGATAATCAGATTGTAATGGCAAGAATTGTTATTGTTTTTCCATGAATAGCATCTAACAATCCCTAATCGCACAGTAATGTTTTCCAGAGGATTGTGCCAAGGAGATACACACCCCACATGCGGTAATGAGATCTGTTGCCAGTCGTGTTTTAATTCATTGATGTTGATCATATAAAGTAGCTCAGATGTGCATTTTGAGATCTTTCACTACATGTAAAGGAATACGCGAAACTCTTGTATATTTCTATCAACATTCTCTGCTATGACTCTCCAAAAATTATGATTACTGGAGTGATTTGTATCACGTTGATTGCAATGCGGATTTTTTTTTTTTTTTTTTTTTTTTTTTTTACATGCAAAACCAGTGATATTACCATTTATTTGGCAAGGTCTTCAAGGAAGCTGGAGTCTATCTCAATTTATGTTACCATGTGATGTAAATTTTATTACCACTCATTTGCCAAACGATGTGATTCTATTTCAGCTGCAGGGAAGCCACTGCCTATCTCAGTCAACACTGAGTGAAGGTAGAGTACAGCCTGAAAAGTGTGCAAGAAAATTGCAGGGCCAATAGAGACACAACCATTCGCACTCAAACTTACACCGATGGGGCAATTTGGAACAGCTAATGAGCCAACTGACAGGTCAGGTTTTGTCCTGCTACTGGTAACATGTAAGCCAGTACAACCTGTTGCATGGTTGAGTGGTCGCGAACTAAACCGGCTCCCCAACCAGGTTCCAAATTTGATGAGGAGGGCGGCTAGCAACCCAGTAGGAATAAAAACAAGACCTATCAAAGTGGCGGATGAACTCTTTAGAATCAACTGCCAGCTAGCTATAGATGGTGTCTCAATAAAAACACCCTGCAGAAGAACTTTGGGCTTCTCCTGTGGATTTTTTTGGCCTTTGTATACAGCCATTACAAGGCTGTTATGGCTGCCGCCTACCGCAGAATTCTGGCACGGCACCCAGATTGATTGAATTAGCCTAATGTGCATGCATTTGGACTGTGGGAGCAAACAGGAATGCACCCAAACGCATGCACCATGCGTACTATGCAATATCATCATTATCGTTCATTTTCTGTAATCCTAATTAGGGTAGCGGGGAGGATAGCACCCATCCCAGTTGACGGGCGAGAGCAGAGTACACCATGGACAACTCGCCAGGCCATCACAGAGCGGAAATATGCTGACGGCTTTCCAGCTACTCTTGACGAAAGTCAGCAATGGTTCTTTTACATAGACAGTGAGAGACATGGCCGGCCTTTGATAACCCAGTTAGCCGCACTGGGGAGACAGTGACAACCTTGTGGAGAGTGGGGCTTGAACCCCGAAGCTTAGGATCAGTGATCCGGTACCTTTACCACCAGGCCATGACTGCCCTACACCATGCAATATATCCTTAGACATTCAGGTGCCATTGTACTGTGAAACATT
Source organism: Plotosus lineatus (assembly GCA_024760905.1). Taxonomy (NCBI): domain Eukaryota; kingdom Metazoa; phylum Chordata; class Actinopteri; order Siluriformes; family Plotosidae; genus Plotosus; species Plotosus lineatus. The sequence continues at coordinate 14,030,037 of CM045733.1, forward strand.
GTGTGTGATTGACATGAGATGCTGTAAGCAAGAAAGTGGTTTGCACATAAATGCAATGAGGTGTTCTCCATCCATTCATGTAAACAAGCAGACACCCGGCTGATGCGTGTACATGTAATGTAGTATTATGTGCAGATGTTCCTAGCTTTATTTTATTCACAATTTCACAAGTTTATGTTTTATTAGTACATTTGGGGCAGTGGTGGTCTAGTGGTATAGGGCGCTGGATCGCTGCTCCAAAGGTTGGGGGTTCGAGTCCCACTCTCCACGGGGTTGTCACTGTCCCCCCCAGTGCAGCTAACTGGGTTATCAAAGGCGGGCCATGTCTCTCACTGTCTATGGTGAGAGGTTCATGTAAAAGAACCGTTGCTGGCTTTCGTAAAGAGTAGCTGCAAAGTCGTCAGCGTGTTTCTGTCCCTTGCTAAAAGGGTTGTGACAGGAAGGGCATCCGACATAAAAACCTCTGCCAAATCAAATGTGCGACTCAAATGATTCGCTGTGGCGACTCCCGAGTAAAAGGGAAAAAAGCCGAAAGGAAGACAGACAATGTTTGATTAGTACATTTGATATCTGTATACTATGATTTTTTGACGGGTCTACATCTGATTCATGGACTTTCAAAAGTGAAAGGAGCTACCAGTGTATATTATAATTTAAAATAAATTAAAGTATAATATTTTTGAATATGCGAATGGAAACTATCTAACACATTTAGCAGATTACAGCTACATAAGTGTAAGAAGAAGAAAAAACACCTCGTGATGAAAATATATTCTCAGTGAGTGTTTGGCAGGCTTTGCTTTCATTATATTTTAATGTTAATGTGGCAGTGCTGAGACTTGCGAATGACTTAAATTGATTTGAGATTTATAAAGTACTTATCCTGGCTTTAGGATTAAAATCTACTCTCAAACTATATGGCTTATTTATATTTTTCCGCAACCACTGTGTATTATGAAAAGGATCCCTGACAGGTGATGCTTTAGTTTAGCTTGTGGAACTGGCTGGTGTTTTTATTCACAAGGGATTGAACAACAGGAAAAAATAATACAGTATAGTTTTTTTTTTTCAAGGTTAAAGATCCCTGGGGTTGCCAGTGAACCAGGGAGGTGGTATTTGCCGCTTGGCACTGAGATTACGCCGATGGGAGATTGTGATATAAAAATAATCTATAACCATTGATGGAGAAAAGACAAAAAAAAAAAAAAAATCGGGGTGGTTTGAGTGGCCTGAGGATGGAGGTTCACCCATTACACCACATGCCTTGCTTATAATGATGGATTATAAGAAGTAGAATGCAGGACCAGGCAGTGGGATTATTACCATGACAAGAATGGAACAACTTCCTGTCACACCATCATTCAGCATTACAGGATGAGCAGAGGTGCGCTATCTTTGGCACACAACCAGCACGGACATACCACAGTGTCAGCGATTTTATACTTTACTCCAGAACCACTAACAAAGAGAAGAAGATAAGAGAGGAAAATAACAGAAACAGAACTGATAGCCAGCTAAAGTGATGAAGTAGAGGAGAGGAAAGCAGTTTGAGTGGCTCAAAGATAAAACAAGAAAGAAAAAGAAAAGGGCGGAGACCGTGTGGGATAATAAATATGTTAAAGAACACGTACAGAGGCTGTGAAATTTCGGGAGGCATCTTTTAATCATTAGTCACTCTATTCAATTTCTAGTGGGTATTAGGGAATTGTTAAGGGGATTCCTATTTCTGATATCTTTTTTTCAAGTCGAGAAAAGTGCATGCTGATTGATAATGAATATGAAACCATCCTGTCAACATCTAATCTCAAGGGCTCTCATTAACTTTTGCTCCAATATCTGTTCCATGACATACAATATATAACAACTCATAACAATGTCATGAACTTACTATGGATAGAATGATATCGTCTTGCGGGTTGTATAACAGGAAACATTGACTATTTTTCAACAAGGTGGCCACACAGATTCTCCTGTGACATCCTGAGACTTGCTTCCTGCCTCTTGCTTCTGGGAGCCATCAAGTGTAGTTATCATCTGGAAAACAGAAACTTTATTTGACTTTATCTGGCAGTTTTCTTGTATAGACACTACACTGCTGTGGTACTGCTACATGAGCAGTGGTGGCGTAATGGGTGATGGATTATTGATGCGAAGCTCAGCGGTTGAAAACTGTCACCATTCTTGAGCCCTTGAGCAAGGCCTTTAACCCTTAATTGCTTAGTTGTATAAAAATAATAATTGTAAGTCCCTATGGAGAGCGTCTGCCAAATGCTGTACTGTACATGCAAATGTACTCGCCACCAGCATTTACCACGATGAACCACAGAGATGCTAACATTGGTAAAACTAGAACTAGAGCAGAACGTTCTGTGTCATAATGTGGTAGTGGCCCTCTCAGGGGTCTGTCACAGAGTCTGTAGGTCATTTGACACAATGGAAGGATATTGGAATAGAGAAAAAGGGACACTGAGGAGCCCTGAGTGGAAAACCGCCAAGTGGCCCGACAATAAATAGCAATTCAATTCAGTTTTATTTTTATCACACATTTTACCATTGGCACTGCTTTACACAGGAAAACAAATTTTACAAATAGTTTAAAGATTAAAAAAATTCTTCTACAAACCCTAATAAGGATGGATAGGATCAGGAATGAGTACATCAGAGAGAAAGCACATGTAAGATGTTTTGGAGACAAGGTCAGAAAGGCTAGATTGAGATGGTTTGGACATGTACGGAGGAAGGATAGTGAATATATGTGACGCGCGCCACAGAATATAGGCGGTGTTGCAACTGACACCGGAGCTTTTGAGACAAAACGCGTCTTATCCAGATTTCTGATCTTTCAAATAATCAAGTGAATGTTGAGTAATAAACAAGTATTCAAAGCGCACTTACTTACTTGAAAGATCGGAAGTCCGGATAAGCCATGTTTTGTCTCAAAACCTCCAGTGTCAGTCGTGACACCGCCTATATTCGGTGGAGCGTGTCACATATTGATAGTAGGATGCTAAGGTTGGAACTACTGGGCAGAAGGCCTAGAGGAAGACCAAAGAGGAGATTTAAGGATGTGGTGAAGGAGGACATGAAGGTAGTTAGTGTAAGTGAAGACGATGCAGAAAATAGGGTGAGATGAAGGCAGATGATTCACTGTGGCGAATCCTGAAGGAAACGGCGGAAAGGAAAAGAAGACACTCTAAAAAACTCTGCACAATACTAATGAGCAAGTCCATGGCAACGGTGAGAAGGAAAAACTCTGCTGGTTGATATGAAGAAAAAACCTTGAGAGGAACCAGATTCAAAGGGGAAACCCATTCTTAATTCGGGGAAACCATATAAAATATAGGTCATGTTGCAGTAACTTCACTATAGTTTAACATGAAGTCTGGTTGGTTGTACCTCAGCTGCGAGTCCTATATTATTTAAGCAAAAGACGTTATACCACCAGCAGTGAAAAGTCATCTTCACAGTTTCTGAGTGAACATCTAGGTCCATATCGATTATCATCAGCAGGAGCGAGGGGCTTCGAGGTTGAGAACTCCAGTTAGCAGCAGCAGTAAAACACAGGATTCGGAAAGCAGAAGGATCAGGATCTCGGGCATACCAGAAGAAGCATGTGTACCTCAGCAAAGATGCAGAAAGACTGACAGAGAGTGACACATAACTCAAAAATGTCCCTTCAAAAATCCTACACAGATGAATTTATGGCAATGTATTTTAAGATGTTTGTTATCAATTAACAGTGGGGTTTTTTTGTTGTTGTTTTTTTTGTTTGTTTGTTTTTGGGGGGGTGGTATGAATATTTAATAATTAGTAGCTCCTTTCTCAGACAAGAAACCAAACATTCCCACAGTTTTTATGTTCTGACTCAAGACAGATGAATTTGCAGATCATAGGTAATCCAAGGGCAGCACTGTGGAATAGTGGTTACCACACTCGCCTTACAACAACAACATCCTGGGTTTCAGTCTCGGGCTCAACAAGGGTGTCTCTGTACATTTTCTCTCAGTTCTCTGGATTCTTCCCACAGTCCGAAGAAATGTACACCAAGCTACTTGGCTGTTAAAATTTTCTCTTAGATGTGAGTATGACTGTGAAAGGTTTTGAGTGTTGACCTGCAATGAACTGGTGAGCTGTAGCGGGTCCCCCCCCCCCCCCCCACACACACACACACCCCAGTTTTTTTTGTTTTTTTTATTATATTAGTCCATAGTGCAGAGGTATAAGGAGCACTAAGGGATGGTTCAGTCTCCATTACACTCATATCTTAGAGTTAGAGGCGCCATTCCTCTATCGCATTCTGACACCCAGAGGACACATGGGACTTGGGCCAGATCTGTTTGAAGCTGAACTGTTATGAAGTGTGGGTTCTTTTAGGCTACTACTGTGCTGATAAATATCCATTTTCTGTGCTTCTGCACTCATTGGCGCACTATGGTATAGGGGAAAAGCACTGAGCAAACAATATGAAGTCCAGTAAACACTATTTATAGTCACGTGCGGGGCACTGGGAGGAGTGTGAAATGTTTTTATTTTCTTTCTAGAGGGAGCATCACAAAAAAATAATTGAGAAGCACTGCGCAAGGTGTTCTTGGAGCGTGGAGGAATACACGCAGAAGAATACGAGAATAATCGGCCCCGAAAAGCCATTTCGAGGAGAGCTCGTAAACTGATTTTTTTTTGCTCGTTGGATGGAATAGATTTTTGATGGGATCAAAGCTCAAGGAAAAATCATTAAAAGGAACATCTAGTTCAGATTCTGAAATGTTGGTTACACAGGCATGTGAATATGTGTTCGTCCAAAAGTGTCCACACCGAAATATGTATAGGCTTATGCCATCAGTGAATTAACCCCCCCCCCAGCAATAACTGGGCTATTAAAGGCCTACCATGTCTCTCAGTGTCTGTGATGAGAGGCATGTAAAAGAATCTCATCAAGAAAAGGCTGCATAGCTGTCAGCATGTTTCCACCCTGTGATGTCCTGGCAAGCTGTTCAGGGTTAACTTTGAACTCACCCAGAAGTGCCAGCATCCATGGAACCCTAATTAGGATTAAGCATTTCATAAAATGAACAAATGAATTTGGGTGGCATAGTGGCATAATGGCTAGCATGTCAGCCGTACAAGCAAGAAGGTCCTGTGTTCAATTCCCAGCATGGGTGTGTGTTTGGAGTTTGCCTCCCCGCCACCATCTCAGCTTACTCTGAGCTGAGATGGGTACCATCCCCATGAATCTAATTAGGATAGAATAGTTCAGAAGATGAATGAATGAAATAATAATAGTAATGCTATTGATAATATCATATAGTGATAATGAATATAATGATTTAATGATAATAATTATAGCTCTAGGGTGGTATATTACTGTAGCTTGTACCTTAGGGGACAGAAATGGACTCCTTCTGGCCCCCGTATCTAACAGTGCTCTAATGGCGAGATAGATCATGTGGAGAAAATGGAACATGACAATCATCCCGAAGAAGTCACTATACTCACACTTGTTATGTGAAGGAAAAAAAAAACGATAGAAGGACATGGCTGAAATTCAAAGCCACATCAAAGAGAAACATGAAACAGAGCAACATTGAATCCAAAACCTGGAAACAACTACAAAATGACACAATTAAACAGAGGAATGATCAGCGTCCAGATACCCATTACGGACTCGTCACTGTCTGACGTACTGCATATTTCATTTTCTGTAACCGCTTAATCCTAATTAGAGTCACGGGGAGGCTGGTGCCCATCCCAGCCGACTCCAGGCGAGAGCAGAGTACACCCTGGACAGCTCGTCAGGCCATCGCAGGGCGGAAACACGCTGACGGCGTTGTAGCCTACTCTTGTTGAAGCTCAGCAATGGTTATTTTACACGAACCTCTCACCATAGACAGTGAGAGACTGCCAGGCCTTTGATAACCCAGTTAGCTGCACTGGGGGGACAGTGACAACCTGTGGTGAGTGGGGCTTAAACCACAGGTTGTCACTCAATCAGTGATCCAGCACCTACACCACTAGGCCACCACTGACCTTACATAGATACATGCATATGTATCTGTTTATGTATTAATGGTTGTAAATCTTTCCACACTTCACACATATTCACATTTAGCTCTTAATTTCATTTGCAGACATTTATGAAATGTAGGCTACATTGCTGTCAGCATGTTTCTGCACTGTGATGGCCTGGTAAGCTGTCCAGGGTGCACCCCTCCCTCTCCCAGAGCCGGCTGAGATGGGCATCAGCCTCTCCATGATTCTAATTAGGATTAAGTGGTTCAGAAAATGAATGTACAGTGGTACCTCGACTTACAAAATTAATTCATTCCGAGGGCAAACTCGTAAGTCAAAATGTTCATTACAAAAAACTCCCATAGGAAATAATAGAAAACCAATTACTCCATTCGAACCCCCTCCCAATCTCATATACATCTCAAGATAAACATGTAAAAACAATATATATTTCATAATAATAATAATAATAATAATAATAGTAATAATAATAATAATAATAATAATAATAATACACGTATATTAACATTAATAATAATTAATAATAAATAATAAAACATTATAAACAATAAGTTAACTAACCATTCCGATTATCGACTGTTGCAAATATGTCACATGGGCATGAAGATGTCACATGGGCATGCATGAGGTGGTGCATAACAGAGAAGGGAAAAGGGGGAGGAGGTGGAGGAGGAGACTTTTGTGTATGTGCATGCTAAGAATACCCGCGAGGAAAGGTTCATGGTGAGCTCCCACAAGGCCAGTGCTTCTGAAATAGTGGGACATGCCCCCCCTTGGGGGACACAGTGTTATGCTTGGGGAGAGGGGGGGGGGGGGCATGGCCCTGGGGAACATGCTTATTTGCCATACTGTGGTAGAATTAAGTGTAATTGCACATCCTCTACAGTAGGTGGCGGTGGTGCTCGGGAACACAGTGAGACTACCGTTGTAGAGGATGCGCAATTACACTAGGTGTTCCCAATGATGTCGGGAAAGAACACCGGGGGGCATGCCATGTTTTTTTTTTTTTTTATCTTCCTATAGGGGGCATCACAGAAAATAATTCAGAAGCACTGCACAAGGCGTTCTCGGAGCGCGGAGGAATACACGCGGAAGAATACAAGGCTAATCGGCTCAGAAAAGCCATTTCAACAGCAGAGCGCATACATCAAAATTAGGCTCGTGGGATGGGGCAGATTTTTGGTGGGATCAAAGCCATCATGGGAAATTTGTTATGAAAGACAATCATAAGTCAAAGTACCACTGCATTTCCTTATTAATGTTTCCTTGTCTTTCTTTACAGATTTCTTCAGAACACCTTAATTTCTTAACCATCACTTTCCGGTTTGTAACATCTGAACCCTCCACCCTGCCCTATTTTCATTGTATAAAGCTGTTTGAAACTTAACTTTGCTTCTTGCCTAACATTAACAATTATTTCTGTAAAGCCAGTATACATCATGTCCATGAGAATGTCAACATCCCTAAAGGCTGCATTGTGTTGCGCTTTGAGAAAACTAGATTGCACCGAGCTAACAAGATCACTTTTTATTTATTTATTTATTTATTTTTATGCTAAATAGGTGACAGTACTTGTTTGCTAATTGGTGATCAAAAATCATGGCTTGCTTATTACATTCTCTAAAGTATCCCTGCTCGACCACACTATCCGGCGAGTTCATGCGTTATGTTTATTGGACTTTGGATCCCTTGACACCTGTTGTGAGTCGATCGCAATGTTGGTTGGGCTTGCTGTGTGCATTTTGTATTCTGCTTTCTTTTTCACTCCGCTGCCTTTGTTTTTAGGTTTTGTATTGGATACCAAGGTTTGTTCTGCTTCTTTCCTTCAGTGCACTTTAGTTATTTTGTGCATAGTCATTCCAGTCCCTTGTGTCGAAGTTTATTTGTGGTTGATTAATGCCTTTCTGTGGGCTTTCAAAATACACCTCGAGCAGCATGCTGATATAATGGCTTTTTTTTTTTTTCTTTTTTAGTCGAGGATCAGATCATTCCAAAGTGTTTAAATGACTAAACAAAAGAGATTTTAGAAATGCATGAGCAATACGAGAATATAGTGTTTATATTGTACTACACAGATTTATAACAAAGTGACAGGTAAATGCAATGTTTTTAACATGACACGGCCATCAATCAGAGGATGAATGAAGCATTGGTATTGCTCTATGTCTCTACACCAGTAGTGTCTATGACAGATTTATGGCTGATCTGAATGGAACGGCTAGAAAAGTCATTCAGAGACTTCAAAATGATAGAGCAGGTAATGCTGTAGAGACCAGAGGAGGGGGAGATAGATAGGGTGAAAAGGCGACAGATTAAAGTGAGCGTGATGCTAATGGATTACAACAATTTCGAAACTATTAATTTATAATGTGCAGTGAAATGTTCCTGCAGTCATCCCGACCGATGCGAGTTAGACTGGACTTTCTGGCTGGGGCAGTGCTGGCTTTGTATTTCTGATCAGAGGGTCAGAGTTTGATCCTCCACTCTATTAAGCTGCTACTGTTTTCCCAGTATTTTTCTGCCTAATGAGGATGATGACTGCAGTCAATTTTAAAATGACCATAATTCAGGCCTACTTCCTCTAAATTAGCAGCAATCCGAAATGCACATGATCGTTTTATAAAGTTAAAGCCGATATTTATCATAATTTTTGACATTAATACTGAAGAGCTCAACAAACCTCAAATTCATCTTCTCTTCCTCTAACCCGAATTGTTTTGCAAATCTGATTATTTAATAATCAAATCTGATGGGTCTGATTGGTTTGATGGTGCACCCGTAATGCAATGTGACATATTTGGGCTCATATTCTCAAATCCTGCTGGGAAGATTCCCCCAGACTCCACAGAAAAAAATCAAGGACTATTTAGTTCTGCCCAATTAGATGAAACCAACTACCATGACTACTTTAAATGCTGCTCATGCTGTGGCACAGGGCAGAATAAAGCAGCTAATAGACTGTAAGATTTCAGCAAGTTATACTGTACATGAAACTAATAAACTTTGATGCAGCATTGATTCTGATGTACGTAGACTAAGCAGAGAGAACACCTACTAAATCAAAGGTTATAACACAAGTCAGTCTAAAAGATAAGTAAAAATCAAGAATTTGAGTTTAAAAAAATATACATTCATTCATTTTCTGAACCGCTTAATCCTAATTAGGGTCGCAGAGAGGCTGGTGCCCATGCCAGCTGACTCTGGGCAAGGGAAGCTTACACCCTGGACAGCTCGCCACACCATCGCAGGGCGGAAACACGCTGACACCTTATGCAGCTACTCTTGTCGAAAGTTAACAATGTTTTTTTTTTTACATGAACCTCACACCATAGACAGTGAGAGACGTGGCTAGCCTTTGATAACTTAGTTGCTGCACTGAGGGGGATGTGCATCAGTGAACCAGCATCTTTACCACTGGGCCACCATTGCCCTGGTATAGTGGTATAATGGTATAGTGCTAGAGTTATGTAATGGTAGAGTGGTATAGTGGTAGAGTGGTAGAGTGGTATAGGAGTACAGTGGTATAGTGGTATAGTGGTAGAGTGGTATAATGGTATAGTGGTATAGGGATATAATGGTAGTGGTATAATGGTTTATTGGTATAGTGGTAGTGTGGTATATTGGTATAGGGATATAATGGTATAGTGGTATAATGCTACAGTGGTATAATTGTAAAGTGAAATAGGGATATAATGGTATAGTGGTATAATGGTAGAGTGGTATATGGATATAATTGTATAGTAGTATAGTGATAGAGTGATATAATGGTATAGTGACATAATGGTATAGTGGTGCAGTGGTATAGTGGTATAGTAGTAGAGTGGTATAGGGATATAAATATATAGTGGCATAATGGTAGAGTTATATAATGGAATCCTGGTATAATGGTATAGAGGTATAATGGTAGAGTGGTATAGGGATATAATGGTATACTGGTATAGTGGTAGCATGGTATAGTGGTATAGTGATACAATGGTATAGTGGTATAATGGTAGAATGGTATAGGGATATAATGGTATAGTGGTATAGAGGTATAAATGTCTAGCGGTATAATGGTAGAGTGATATAATGGTATAGTGGTATAATGGTAGAGTGATATAATGGTATAGTGGTATAATGGTATAGTGGTATAGAGATATAATGATATAGTGGTATAGAGGTAGAGTGGTATAGGGGTATAAATGTCTAGCGGTATAATGGTATAGTGGTATAATGGTAGAGTGATATAATGGTATAGTGGTATAATGGTAGAGTGATATAATGGTATAGTGGTATAATGGTATAGTGGTATAGAGATATAATGATATAGTGGTATAGCGGTAGAGTGGTATAGGGGTATAAATGTCTAGCGGTATAATGGTATAGTGGTATAATGGTATAGTGGTATAATGGTATAGTGGTATAATGGTATAGTGGTATAATGGTATAGTGGTATAATGGTATACAGAGCACTCCCGCGGATCGAGATAATCCGCAAGTTCTGTACCTGGATGTAAAACCCCATGTATCATGTCACATGCGCGAATGAGCATCCGAAAGTAAAATACTATGTATCTATTACATGCGCTAAAATATGCTTCTTAAACACATTCTATAGACAGTCTTATTCATTAATTCAGTATTTATGTAGTAAAATGTAGTAATGATTAAGAAAAACTTTTCAATTTTTACTGTTATATTTATTGATGATAAAATATAAACATTATGCAGCATATACTGTTGTAAAGCACTCGTTTTAAAGTCTTTTCCAATTATTATTCCAGAACAGTACCCAAGTTAATTCTTAGAATGTTCGTGCGTGAGATTTTATGTTCTGTAACATGTTTAACAAATGATACCAAAAGGATAAACTTTATTACGCTTCATGTCCTTTTACATTGAACTTGGAGTGACGTCTCTAAGATGGCGCTGCCTAGAGGGCAACGTCATGGAATTCTCAGAGTCAAATTGTTTCTTTGTTCGTTTTATTTGTTTTATTTGTCTGTTCATGTTTTGCACTATGATTGGTCGACCCTACTACAGCTATGAGCAGCTTCAGCTTCGGGCAACTAAGCATGCAACAACTTCTATCTTGAGCTTATATGCTATGGGAGCTCAAAAACAAATAAAACAAATAAACAAACAAACAAAGAAATAATTTGACTCTGAGACCTCTGCGAGGTCGCCCTCTGGATAGTGCCATCTTGGAGACGTCACTCCAAGTTCAATGTAAAAGGACATGAAGAGTACCGTAATAAAGTTTATCCTTTTGGTATCGTTTGTTAAACGTACTACAGAACATAAAATCTCACGCATAAACATGAACTTAGGTACTGTACTGGAATAATAATTAAAAAAAGATTTTAATACAACAGTTCAGAGAAAACCTCTGTTTCTCAGGAGAAAGTCTTATTTCTGCAGAAGAGACATCCAGCATTTTCTATCGCTTCGCCAGAGAAGATGCATAGCGTTTGAGTGGTATCATAGAGCTTTACTGGTAATTAAAACACACACAAAAAAAGAGGCTCATTGGCAACTTGTACACGAATGAAGAAAGGGGGGCGGGACATGAGCTCCACCAATCAGGAGAAAGGAGGACAGCTATTGGCTGAATTTGAATCACGCGCCGGTTGCTCGGCAGTCAGCGAATACTCAAACCGTGGGTGCAAAACCACGAATAGTCAAGGGCCTACTGAAATGATATAGTGGTATAATGGTAGAGGGTTATAGGGATATAATGGTACTGTATAGTGGTTTAGTGGTATCTCACAGCAAGAATATCCTGCATTGTGCTTAAGTGGATTTCCTCTATGTATTCTGGTTTTATCCAAAAATCCAAAGACATATACATTAGGCTAATTGGCTGTTTCAAACTGAACTTGGTGTGTGTGTGTGTGTGTGTGTGTGTATTTGCATTAGCTCTGCAGTAGACTAGTGAGCTGTTCAGGGTGTACCCGGCCTTGACCCAGAGATGGCTGAGATCTATGATGAGGTTTCCACAATCTTAGCCTGAGTTCCCTGCAATCCTCTAGGCATTAAGCTGTCTGGCAAATGAATGCATAAATTAAGGTTTTGGAGCCACAATAAAAAATATTGCTACATTTCTCTAGCATTGTTCAACTTTAATCTTGAACAGAATAAACCAGCGCAGGGTACACCCATCATAACACACCCGAAGGAATACACTTCTGCCGGTGTGTACACACGCCTGCATACATTTACTTGGACACACATGATTAACTGGTGGTGCTTTGCTTAAAAGGGGAAAAAGAGTAATGCCTCTCTCCTTACCCAAAAGCATGACCAATTTTGGAGACCCAGTCAAGGATGGCTGTGGCATCATTAGAATTCAATCACCTATTGATAGGATGAATGCCTTTCTGTTGTATAACCCAGGAATCTGATATATTTCCACAATATTTTTGTCAGTTTACTCCATATCTGAAATTCAACTATTCAAGGCATAGGAAAACAAAATATTTGTTGGAAACACCAGATTTGTGCCGCATTCCAGTCAGTCAGTCCATCAATTGTACTGATGGTCAAGCGTAATTTAAACATTATCTAAATGAGATTAGTGACTGTAAGGTGATAGCAGGGGATACTGTTAGTCGACAGACTTGAATAGTAGTCTTTTAACTTCTTTATCTTTTTTTTTTTTTGTGAAAGAAATTGTGGTATTGTATAAGTAAGTCATGGGTGACAGGAAAGTATATGAAGGTGGTGCCGGATTTGAATAAGGATGGTGTTAGAGTCATGAGGTGTGTGATATCAATGGTGGACTGGTTCAAGGTAGAGGTAGGTTTGCATCGAGGCTCAGCTCTGAGCTCTTTGTTTTCAATCATCATGAATCATTTGACTGACAATGTCACGCAAAATTGTACGCGAACTATGAAGATGAACTGGTGCAGATGAGTTTGGAGTGGTGAAGAACCATACCGGACAGAAGAGGGATGAAAGTCAGCAGGAGTTGGAGAGAGTATGTGTACTACAACAGTACAGGGATCCCTCATTTTCCACTGTTAATGGGGCAAGAGACCGGCAGCCGATTTCCGCGAAGTAAGATCGAACCCCCTGATTGACGTATACGTACATGAATATGTGTATATAATACCAAAAAATACACATTCAGCTCTATAAATGGTTATAATAACAATTAAATATTCAAAAATAATGCATAAGATGTAAATAAAATATAAATACACACACACACACACACACACACATATACAAGCGCGTGCGCGCATACACACAGATGCGCGTGCACACATTCAGATGCGCACCTCACATAAAAAGGTACCATATTCGACGCAATAAGCGCCCTACTCCAATAACCCCCCCCCCCCAATGTCTTACGTCTAATAACTGTCCATGTGTACTGGGAGCAAAATGGTAAATCAAACTTATCAATTTTATTGGATCAGTATCTGTAATGGTATAATGAGGCATTCACTGTCTGTAAAAGCAAGGTTACATGGTATTTCAAGACCCCCTGCCACTGGGGAATGTCTATAATGTTCATCAGTAACAACACATTTGATCATTCCTCCGTGCTTTAAAAAACAGGAAAATATTTTGCTGTGTTCTCTTGGTAAATGTCCAATAACCGATGAACCATTAGGAACTGTTACAGCAAAATTATGAGATGCTCTGAATGAATGGAGCGATGAACCAGATATGGACCTATCAGAGAGTGATAACGGGTATTTTTCACCCGATTCACCTGCTCACTAACTTCATAAATTTAAGCACGTCCCTGGACATGTGTTTCTGTTTATGTTCGTGTTGATTGGTGCAACGTGCCATATGCTAAAGTTGAAATTCGTGTTGATTGGCTCGATTTTACTTTCGGGAAAATGATTCCCTGAGGGAAAAGTAAGGGGTCTTTTATTAAAAATGTATGCTGTCTGTCTGTCTTCCTTTCGGCTTTTTCCCTTTAACTCGGGAGTCGCCACAGCGAATCATCTGATTCGCACGTTTGATTTGGCAGAGGTTTTTACGTCGGATGCCCTTCCTGTCACAACCCTTTTTAGCAAGGGACAGAAACACGCTGATGACTTTGCAGCCTACTCTTTACGAAAGTCAGCAATGGTTCTTTTACATGCCTCTCACCCTAGACAGTGAGAGAAATGGCCCGCCTTTCATAACCCAGTTTGCTGCACTGGGGGTATTAAAAATGTATGCTGTTTTCTGTTTATTTTCAGCCTTCATGTAAGTAGTTTGGGTGATACCACAACATGAATAATACAAATACCAGTAAAACTCTTTTATTGATCTGTTATCATTCATGTTTTCCACCTGGATTGGAATAAGCACTTACCAGTCCACTCCACTGGTAACATTTTATTAAGTGCCCACCCACTCAAATTTTTAAAGCGCCCTGGGCGCTTATCACATCGATACGGTAAATAGTTTTGTTGGTGTGTGTGTGTGTGTGTGGGGGGGGGGGTTGGTTTTTCTTTTGTTTGTTTGGTTGTTTTGTTGTTGTTGTTGTTGTTGTTGTTGTTGTTGTTGTTTGTTTTTGCATAATTGGCCTTGTTTTACGGCATTTTCCTTAATGCTTCCCTATTTTTCCATAATTTCCTTCTTTTTTATTTTTAGATGAATATTTTTGAAAAACCCGGGATGCACTGAAGCCGTAGGAACTGAAGCACGAAGTAGCGAGGGATCACTGCAGTTTAATTTAACTCGTTGGGCTCAACTATGTAAGGTAATGGAGAGTTTAGTAAACAAGAAAAGAGTGCAGGCATGGTGGAAGGGGTGGGGAAGAGCGTGCAATGATTTATGATCAAAGGGACTCTGCAAGAGTGAAATGAAAAGTTTATAAGACAGAGAGGTCAGCTATGCTGTATGACTTGGTGACAGTAAGAATTAAAAAATGACAGGATGTGAAACAAAAATGTGGAAAAGATGAGAATGCGGCAATTTTCTCTGGGAGTGACAGGAATGAATATGATTAAAGGGCTGACTGGCACAAGTTGGAGAGTTTGGGGATACAGTGAGAGAGGCCAGATTGAGATGGATTGGAAATGGGCAGAGATGGGATGAAGGGTATATTGAAATAACAGTGTTAAGGATTGAACAGGCTAGTAGGAGGAGAAGAGGGAGGACATACAGGTGAGGGGTGTGTCAGAGTGTGATACACAGGGTAGAGCAATATGGAGAAGGACAATCCACTGTAGTGACCCATGTAGGGAGCAACCAAAAGAAGAAGGGATCAAAGGTTGTGGGTTGGTCAATTAAAGAGGAATTGGGGTGGGTTCAAAAAACTTTTTCTCATTCACCATATGTCGAGTGAACTGAAACTCTGCATTACACCTTCATATTTATCTGAAACACACTGAAATTGAATATTCATTCATTCATTCATTCATTCATTCATTCATTTTCTGTAACGTATTAATCCTAATTAGGGTCACAGGGAGGCTGGCACCCATCCCAGCCGACTCCGGGTGAGGGTAGAGTACACTTCGGACTGCTCGCTAGGCCATCGCAGGGCTTAAACACGCTGACGGCTTTGCAGCTACTCTTGTCAAAAGTCAGCAATGGTTCTTTTACATGAACCTCACACCATAGACAGTGAGAGACATGGCCGGCCTTTGAAAACCCAGTTAGCGGCACTGGGGGGACAGTGACAACCCATGGAGAGTAGATGTTGACTGATATCAGTAATTAAAATTCTCCAGAACTTGTCTGACTCATATACTATATCAATGGAGGAGGACTAATGTTTGTCCTGCCTAGCCAGATGTTTGCACTATGTCAGGGGTCAGGAACCTATGGCTCATGAGCCAGATGTGCCTCTTTTGATGACTGCATCTGGCTCTCATATAAATCAGGTGGCTTTTCTTAACAGAATAACTAGCACATAATTTCGCTGTCCTTTAAATAAAAATACAGAAAAAAGGCATCAAATAAAACAAAAACATAAATAATTTCATGCATTTCAATCAATACATCTATTTTCAATGCCACTTGTCCCTGTGGCGCGCAGTGGAGAGCCAATCCTTTCTGTGCTCCAGTGTTGAAACTTGAATTTTATTGGACTATATGCAACATCCTGTGCGAGTTGTTGTTGGATAAAGAGGTAAATTTCCCTTGTTTTGGTCAGCTCATGTGCAAGAAGCCAAGCAGAGCTGGCAAGCAAAACACAAATGGACAGAATGAAAAAACTTCAACCTGCAGACCAGCTGATTGCCAAAACCTGGGACGTGTTTCCTGTCACATAAACACTGCAGTGTGAGCCCTGTCATATTGACCATGTTTGGCTCCACATGCACACATGAGCGGTCCTTCTCACACCTGAAAAGCATCAAGACCAACCTGCAGTCACATGTAATAGATGGAAGCCTAAACGCCTGCATGAAGCTCAACCTCAGCACGTACCAACCAGACTACAAAGCCATCAGCAAAACCATGCAGCACCAGAAGTCGCATTATAACAATGCCGTTAAAAATAAATTCAGAGTTGTATTATACGCTCAAATTGTCGGTCTTCTTTTTTTTAATCCACTCAGCGGATTAGATTTTAAAATATGTCTTTTTTTGGCTCTCTTAGTCAAAAAAGTTCCCGACCCCTGCACTACTGTACGTACTGGGCTGTGATGTGATGTAAATCAGCGCTATTGGCTGTTCCAAATTGGAGGTGTGAATGGTTGTGTTTGTGCTGCTCCGCTATGGTCTGCAAGCTGTTCAAGCCATATACTGCATTTGCTCAGTGTTGGTTGCATTGGGATTTAAACCTTTCTGTTATTTTCTTCAGTCTCTCCTTTTAAGTTGCATTATAGCCATAAATTGATAATAATGTCCTCCTCGCTATTCAGGTCTCTGGAGCGAGCAGCTTACCTGCTGCAATGTCCATCTTCACTTTCAAAGGTGTGTAAAAGCACTCAAAGCTCAGGCCATCAGCTCTGTTTCGTCAACCATGACCTTGCAGGGATGATGATAAAACACCCTTGCGTATTGCGTCAGTACACCAGCTGGTCATTATAATGCTCTGTTTAATATTCTCACTATCTTCAAATTTGATTGGTTCATGGTGCCAGCTGGTCATAGTAATGCCCTTCTTTATATGCATGCTCTATAGCAGGGTCCAGGAAAACATAGCCAAAGAAAAATTAATCAAGAATTTTTTGGACAGCCATAGCAACACATACATGAACATGCTTTATCAGGATGTGTTTGATTTTTTTAATTAAAAAAATGAATCATTAAAAAAAATCACACACAAAAAAAAAAAAAAAACATCAAGGTAGCACGGGGCTCATGAGTTGGCACTGTTGACTCAAAAGAGAAGGTTCTTGGTTCAAATCTTGGCTGAAGGCTAAGCTGGCATAGTTTTCTTCTGGGTATTGCAGTTTCATTCCCCAGTCCAAACACATGCACACTGAGTCAAAAGTCTTTATTGTCATTATGTTTACACATAACAAAATTTTATACGGGGCCCTCAGCAATAAAAGGTAGAAAACAAGTTCTCTCTAGATCCAATCAGGAGGAATGGATGTTGATCCCTGAAGCTTGAATGATGCTCATACAGGGATTGTCATGGCTGTGATAATGATGACCTACCGTACGGTTCGCCAGGCCTCATACGGACTCACTCACATCTCCGGGCAATTTGGAACAGGAGAACATGCAAACTCCACACAGAAACACCCAGGCCTGGAATCAAACCCAGGCCTTCTCGCTGTGAGGCGGACGTGCTAACCACTACACCACCATGCCACCCCTATGAACAAATTAAAAGGTGCAAACGACACAATAAACTGCTATTAAGGCTAATGTACACTAAACTTTCAATAAAAATCTAAAATAGAAATGGAAACAATGAATGAGAAATCAACACTCAGATATACACTATGTACACCGAGGCACTGTGAAATGGAATAAATAAATAAATCGTAGCAGCAAAGTGGATAAACTGGAATGTAAATGAGGTAAAGTGCAGCAGTGCAATACAGTCGTAGAGGTTGTGGATTCAATATCCTTTTATGAAGAACTGATATCTGTGTAAGAGTACGTGTGTGTGTGTGTGTGTGTGTGTGTGTGTGTGTGTGTGTGTGTGTGTGTGTGTGTGTGTGATTGTGAGGAGGTGGGCGTGAAGGTGTGATGGCTTCCACAGCTCTGGAGTAAAAGCTCTTGTTTTGAGTCTGGTTGTGCTGGTCTTGATGTTTCTTTAACGCTTTTCTAAAGGAAGTGGTACAAACAGTCCATTTCCCTGGTGTATGGGATCTGTCATGATGGGGCCGGCCTTCTTCTGGACACAGAGAGCATATATTGTGTCCAGATCTGATAGACGGCAGCCCACGAACCCCTGTGCAGTTCTCACCACTCAGGCCAAGTACTTTCTGTCCTTAGCAGTGCAGCTGCTACACACCATCACGCTCAGACTGAGAAAACTTTCTATTGTTGTACTGGAGCAGTTCTTGAGCAGCTGAGAGAAGAGTCCAGTAAGTTTCAGGTTCCTGAGGAAGAAATGTCTTCACCAGGTGTGAAGTGTTAACAGATCAGGAGAGGTCAAAATGATATGTGGACGCCCAGGAACTGAGACGTCCACCCACTTCACCACCTCCCCCCGAATACAAAGAGGAGCGTGATCAGCCTTCCTGGTCCTCCTATAATCCACTATGACCTCTTTGGTCTTGCTGGTGTTCAAGAATGAGGTTATTATTTGAACACCAGTTTAACAGGTGCTGAATCTTCTCTCTGCTGTGGCCTTATCATTGTCTGATATGAGGCCTGCCATGGTGGTGTCGTCGGCAAACTTCTCAGCGTGTTTATGGCGTGAATAGCAGAGCAGTCATGTGTAAAGAGGCTTAGGGTCGGTTGAAACTCTAAATTAAATCTCTCTCTCTCTCTCTCTCTCTCTCTCTCTCTCTCTCTCTCTCTCTCTCTCTGTGCAGTGCCACACCTGGTTACCATATCGTCCGTACTACAAGTCTACAAGTCGCACTTTTTTCATACTTTGGCTTATACTCCAGAGTGATTTATATGTGAAATTAATATATTTAATTATGTTCGTCATAATAATAACAAACATAATTTTGCATGTTTGTTATTTTTACACTCACAACCGCAGGAGGGCACTCTAGCTTGGGTACCAGTACCTGCTCATCCTTTACAACTGAAGAAATGTCCCCAAAAAGAAAATCCTATTCTGTGGATTACAAGCTGAAAGTAGTGAAATATGCAGCAGAAAATAGTAATCGAGCAGCAGAAAGAAAGTTTGGAGTGAACGAGAAACTTGTGAGGGGCTGGAGAAAAACAGAGATTATTATTACTTCAATGAGGAAAACATAAAAAGCTAACCATGGACTAAAAGCTAGATGGCCACAGCTAGAGGAACAAGCTCGCACATGGGGGCTTGAGCAACATGCCTCAGGGAGGGGCTTGTCAACAGTGCAGTTGCGTCCCCACGTCCAGGTAGTTGTCAAGGCGATAAATATAAATGACTTTAAATGATGGGAGTGCTTGGTGGTACTGCTTCATGCAATGCAACCCCCTCTCTATCAGAGTGAAGATCACTTTTTCTTTTTCATCTTATCCTGTTGGCTGTTCCCTTTCAGGGGTCGCCCCAGCGAATCATCTGCCTCTGTCTATGGAAGTTATATTAATGATTTGCATGTTCAATTTGGCATAGGTTTTTAAGTCGGATGCCCTTCCTGACACAACCCTCAGCAAGGGGCAGAAACACGTAGCCCTTTCTATCAGAGCGAGGATCACAACGTCACAAAAATTGCCATCAGATTTCCAAGCCAATGTAGACAGTTTCCATGAGCTTGCGACTTATAGTCCAGTGCGACTTATATATGTTTTATGCATGTTCTACTTTTTTTTTTTGCCAATGAAACTTGTACTTCAGAGCGACGTATAGTCCAGAAAATACTGTATATTGTATATTTGTGTATTTTTGATGGTTTGTATAATTGTGACATGATAGTGATTCTATGAAGACGTGGATTGTGTTTGTTAAAACCTACTGAAGGCCCAGGTAAGAAATGCACAGCCCGCCACTGACATAGAGACACTTGAGACTCAAACCGAGGACTATCTTCTTATGATGTGGATGGCGGTTTGAAGCCTGGTGAGAGTACAATGATGGTTCATAGTAGTTAAACTCTAAGTAATTATCTAGTCTTGTAGTGTTTCACAGCAATGAATGCAAATAAATTGTTCAAAAATTATACATATAACTATTTGATTAGAAAAAAATATATATGCATAAATCACTTTTTTATATACTGTATTAATCTCACAAGGGAAAGTATTACCCCTGCATTTAAACCATCTGAAGTGAACACACACACACACACACACACACACACACAACTGAGCAGTAGGCTGCAACACATTCGGGTGCCCGGAGAGCAGTTGGGGGCACTTCAACCTTGAAGGTGGAGGAAGGGAAGGTGCACCTCCCTCCCCCATCGCCACGCATCTTTCCTGCTGGTTTGGGAATTAAACCAACGACCTTTAGGGTCCAAACCCACTCCTTTAACCATTAGACTACTTTAGACACTTTGGAATTTGCCATGATTAGAAGTTTTGGTTCAAGTCAGGCCACATCACAGCATATTTGTATTTATTTTTCTTATAACAACACACACCTAATTATTTTATTCTGTACATATTAAGAAGCAATATAAAATAACCGAAAGGGGTCATACCTATCTAGATAGCAAGAACCAATGTTTCTTTACAAGGAAGCTGTTGTTCCAGAATGTGGAAAAGCAGTTTGGTTGACCGAATCAGCTGCATTTTATCACCTGTGGCCTCGTTGTTCCAGTGATAAATTCCACATCTTATTGGGTCAGTATCCCCCAGGAGAAGCCATCAGCTTCCCTAATGCAGAGGAAAAAGTAGATTGTCTCTTCTTTTCGCTCTTGCCCTAATACTGATGGTAATGGCCAGGCTGGTTCTCCATCTCCACCACAGTGGGCTGAAAGATATAGGTAGTTATAAACACCCCCCACACACACACACACACACACACACACACACACACACACACCTCTTAAATTATACTTCCATCAAACATTTGTGGATCATTCTGATGGTTGCCATGTAGACATTATACTGTGCCAGTTGAGTTTTAGAGGGTAAAAGTGTGTGTGCGTGTATGTGTGTGTGTGTGTGTGTGTGTGTGTGTGTGTGTGTGTGTGTGTGTGTGTGTGTGTGTGTCTGTGTGTATTGGGGGGGGTCATAGAATTGAATACTGTACTAAGAGGTGTACAAAATACAGTGGTACCTCACCTTATGATAGTCCCAGAATACGAAAAATCCAGTTTACAAAAAACATCTTCCTATTTTTTTTGTCTCTGTATACGAAACAAGTTCTCCTTACGAAACGTGCCAAACGCACCATTTAAATATTCAAACGCGCCATTTAAAACATTCAAACAATGCACGACTTGCTCTCCCACTGACTACATGTCCCACCATCCGCCCCGTTGGCCTCCCATTGGCTATCTCCCAACATTCCGCCCCACTATCCTGCCATTGGCTAGGAGGGATGACACAGCTCCCTTGTGCAGCAGCTCATGTGTTTTTCAAGTGTGCTCATTGCAACTTTATTTTTTGGCTCAGGCTTTTCACCTTGCATCAACATTTGTAAGATTATAACTCTACTAAGAAGACATGGTCAACACGAAGTCTGTCTTCCTTTCGTCTTTTTCCCTTTTACTCGGGAGTCGCCACAGCGAATCATCTGATTCGCACGTTTGATTTGGCAGAGGTTTTTACGTCGGATGCCCTTCCTGTCGCAACCCTTTTAGCAAGGGACAGAAACACGCTGACGACTTTGCAGCTACTCTTTACGAAAGTCAGCAATGGTTCCTTTACATGCCTCTCACCATAGACAGTGACAGACATGGCCCGCCTTTGATAACCCAGTTAGCTGCACTGGGGGGGACAGTGACAACCTTGTGGAGAGTGGGACTCGAACCCCCAACCTTTGGATCAGCAATCCAGCGCCCTATACCACTAGACCACCACTGCCCTTACATGGCTAACACGAGTAAGTACCTTAAAAGGTATGCTTTTATAATGTTTAAAGGGTAGTATTGGGGGTATTGGAACGAATCACACGTTTTACATGTAAAATGCTGTTCGACTTCTGAAAAATCCAGGAAACGAAAAATGCTCTGGAAGGGAATAGTTTTGTAAGGAGAGGTACCACTGTACATAAATATATTTATAGGTAATCTAACTGATTTGGTACCAAAATATCAGCACATACACTTCACGGCAACAATGTATTGGGTTTGAGTCCTTGGCTTGGTAAGGCCACAGCCTTTCTGTGTGGAGTTTGCATGGGTTTCCTCTTGGTACTCAGGTTTCTTCCCACAGTTCATAGACATGCACATTAAGGGAATTTGTTGTTCCAGATTGACCCTGCGTGTGGATGCGAGTGTGAATTGTTGAGTGTTGTAATCCCAGTGTCAGCTGAGATCGACACAGCCTCCCAGAGCCAAAACAGAAAGCTTACGCAGTCAGGCAACTAAATAAATAAATGCTGCATATGATGATGTAGTACTTTATATATTTTTTGCCGTTTAGTAGTGTTATTACATTATAATTTGCTGCGGTGGTTATTTTGCTGCCTTGCTTTAGTTTTCGTACATTTTGCAGTAGTCCCGTTAACTTTTTTGGGTTTTTGTTTTTTGGAGGGATTTTTCAGGTTTTTTTTTTCCTTTGATGTTTTCCAATTTGCTGTTTCATTTTTTTGTACTTACAGGCCACCGTACAAATATTCTATTTAATATTTAAAATGTTGGCACAGTATCACACGATATAAGGTCCTGGGTTTGAATTCCATGCTTAGGCATTTCTGTGTAGAGTTTGCATGTCCCTCTTGTGCTTCTGTAGTTTTCCTCTGGGTGATCTGGTTTCTTTCCACAGTCAAATGCATATAGAGTAGGTTAATGAACTTTCAAATTGCCCCTAGAAAGTGGATGTGAATAGTTTTGTTTGTGTATGTGTGGGGTGGGGGGGTGTTGATGAGCTAGCAGACTATTTAGGGTTACAATGTCGGCAAAGATTCGAGATAACTAGAAGGCACTAGCTTCTCTGTAACCCTAGTAGGAGAAAACAATTCAGTGAGTAAAATTAAAAGTGAAAATTACGCACAAAACAAACATTCATACAACAACAAACAACACATGCACAAATTACTAGAATGTAGTTCTTGTCTGGTTGGCCTCCTGAATCCATTCATGATCATATCTTCATACATCAGGCCATGCCGTGTATTTGTTGGCACATTGTCTTTTTCTTCTTTTAATTCAATAGCATCGCTTTTGACCTGGAACAGTGGTGGCCTCGTGGTAAAAGGTGCTGGATCATTGATCCTAAGGTTGGGGGTTCACACCCACTATCAACAGGCCAACTGTCCCCCCCAGTGCAGCTAACTCAGTTATCAAAGCCCGGCCATGTTTCTCACTGTCTATGATGTGAGCTTCATGTAAAAGAACCATTGCTGACTTTCGACAAAACTAGCTGCATAGCAGTCAGCGTGTTTCTGCCCTGCAATGGCTTGGTGAGCTGCCCAGGGTGTTCTCTGCCCTTGCCCAGAGTTATTTGGAATGGGCAGAAGCCTCCACATGACCCTAATTAGGATTATGTGGTCCAGAAAATGAATAAATGAATGCCTTAGACCTGTGTTGTATGGGTTGTTAATCAACATCTTCCAAACATATGGTGTTGTCTTGCAAAACAGTCCAAAATGACCAGAGTTTCTTAAAGTAAAGTGTTATGCATTCTGGTCTTGTGCAACTCCGCAGTTATGTGGCCCATTGCTCAAGCTCTGTGGTGAACCATATGGACCATCAGAATATCAACAAGTCTCAGCTTCCCTCATTCATTTAGAAAGACTTGTCTGGATAAGCACTTGCCTCTTTGCCGGATATTGGTGCTGCAGATTGAGATTTGATGATATACCTTGTCTGGGGTTCTTTCTAACTGGCATTTAGTTGGAAACAGAGAAATACAGAAAGCAAGATAGATATCACTTTTAAACTTCCTAATTGCTGAACTGTTGATTCATTGGATGTTTGCTTTCTTTTGCTCTTTCATTCCCTCACTCTTGTTGTTCTGGGTTATGACTTGCTTCTTTCTGTGATAATGAAAACCATTATTCAGTTTACCACAGGCAGCTCAGTGTGATAGTATAGCTGATATGTGCTCCAGCAGGAATTGTGTACATAACTACCTGCCACCCACCTAAAAACATCTGACCAAGGGTCTTTAATAACAGCAGGTGATCCAGTCTAACAAATGTGAGTCCAGTCAGCCTTTACACATCCTGGACCCAATGTACAACACAGAGGTATTGAGTATTGCATCTTCGCGATATGTACAAATTTCTTACGGAAAAAAGATAACATTGAAAAAAGGGTGGGTGCATTTACTTCTGTTAGTGTAGGTAGAAAAGATAGAGTATTATTAAGAGTAATGTAATTGTTGGTTTTTGTTTTTGTTTTTTTTTAAACAGGTTATAATGTGGAGATAGACATTGACATGATAGCATGATAAGAAAAAATAAAAATAAAAAAGTACATCTAATAATAATAATAATAATAATAATAATAATAATAAGACAGTGATCCCTTGCTACTTCATGCTTGTTTCTGCGGCTTTAGTGCATTGCGAATTTTTCAAAAATATTCATCGAAAAAAATAAAATAATAATAAAATTAAGGAGAAATTGGGGAAAGTTAAGGAAAATGCTGCAAAACAAGGCCAATTATGCAAAAAAAAAAAACAAAAACAAAACAAAAAAAACCTACAGTACTTACATTTTTATGTGAGGTGTGCATTTGTGTGTGCGTGAACGCGTCTGTATGTTCAGTTCAGTTCATTTTCAATAACTGCTTAATCCTAATTAGGGTCACGGGGAGCCTGGTGAGGGCAGAGTACACCCTGGACAGCTCACCAGACCATCGCAGGGTGGAAACACGCTGACGGCTTTGCAGCCTACTCTTGTCCAAAGTCAGCAATGGTTCTTTTACATGAACCTCATACCATAGACAGTGAGAGACATCGTCGACCTTTGATAGCCAGTTAGCTGCACTGGGGGGGAGGGGGGCATCTGTATGTGTGTGTGTGAATGAATGAATGAATTCCTTTCGGCTTTTTCCCTTTTACTCAGGAGTCGCCACAGCGATGTGTATTTATCTTATTCATTATTTTTGGATTTTTAATTGTTATTATAAGCATTTATAGCATTGAATATGTATTTATTGATATTCTATACAAATACATATACGTCAGTCAGGGGGGCATTCTACTTAGCGTAAATCATCGGTTGTGGAGGGTCTCAGTCCCCATTAACCGCGGAAAGTGAGGGATCCCTGGATATATATATATATATATATATATATATATATATATATATATATATATATATATATATATATATATATATATATATATATATATATATGTGTGTGTGTGTGTGTGTGTGTGTATGTGTGTGTGTGTGTGTGTGTGTGAGTGTGTGTGTAAACAGAAACAGAAACTGGGAAAAATCACACAAATCTATATTTAGAAAAAAGAAATAAAAGATTTACAAATTGCCACAGATTCAATTCCAAAAGTACTAAACCAGCGACTGACATTTATCATTTTTGCTTAATACATGTTATCATATTTAAACCTGAGTAACATAAAGTCACAACATTTTTAATTCTCACAAATGACATAAACACAGCTGACCAACAAGCAAAACCAAAAATGTTAAAGGGAGGCTTTACAAAATAGAATATGTCCCAGTACCAAACCCAGGGGAATACCTCTTTTTCCTTGGGTGCACCAAAATTTAACTGTATATTTTTTGGCTACCATGAGAGAGGCGGTAACACTCCAGGCTAATTAGTACAGGTGAAAGGGGAAACTGTAAACAGTAGTGCAACATGTCACAATTATTCTTTATAACACTTTACCTTGTCAGAATAATTTTTATTTACCATATGTAAGTGTATGCACAAGGAATTTGATTAAGCTTTGTCAGGCAAATTCATAATAAAACAGCATTGTAACAGCAAGTAGATTAATAATAATTCATGGATTTAGGCACTGCTAAAGGAGGAGCTCCCAATAGACATGTCTAGTGGTAGATGTCCAAGGCTGATGTTATAAGAGTGGTGTGGCTCCTCTAAGAAGAAATGAAATAAATCTGTATCTCTTGCCATTTTTGTTATGAAAAGAAGGAAAGGTTAACACCGAGTTTTCAGATCATGCCTTTCCCTGTCGAATTTGTATCACCTGTCTCATTCATTTTCTGAACCGCTTAATCCTAATTAGGGTCGTGGGGAAGCTGTCACCCATCTCAGCCAACACCGAGTGAAGGCCATCGCAGGGCTAATACTAACACAACGATTCACATATAGGGGAGATTTCATCCATTCATTCATTTTCTGTAATGGCTAAATCCTAATTAGGGTCACGGGGAGGCTGGTGTCCAGCCCAGCCGACTATGGCTGACGGCAGAGTACACCCTGAACAGCTCACCAGGCCATCGCAGGGCAGAAACACGCTGATGGCTCTGTAGACTACTCTTGTCGAAAGTCAGCAATGGTGCTTTTACATGAACCTCACACCATAGACCAGGGGTGGCGAATACGCGGCTCTCGAGCCGCATGCAGCGCTTGATCAATAAGAATGTGGCTCTTTGCCTCTTATCATATTTCTATATACTGTGGCTCTTTGCCTCTTTTCATGTTTATTTATTTTTTTTTTAATCTTAAAACACACTTCGATCCTTCAGAGGTTATTAAAAACAAATAATAAATAATATTTTAAAATAAATTTGACAGGTTGAGTGTTTTTTTATGCCGCGTCTGATACATAAGTGACCGCCAATCATCTGCGTGGATGATGCTTAATGCTGGGAAATTAAGTAAACATTTTCTTTGCATGCAGGCTTACCCTCTTTGTCAAAATCGCAAAATGAAAAGCTAAACGAAAATATGAAGATGAACACAGGACATTTCTGGGAGAGTGGCAAGATGCTTATTTTTTTATTGAACAGAATGGCAAATCGCTCTGTTTATTATGCAGTACCACGATATCACATTTCAAGGATTCAAATCTTCAGTGTAATTTTAGCAACTCCATGCTAATATTGACACGGAATTCCCCAAAGGTAAAAAACACCTGACTCAACATGATTGTGTGTATATTTCAATATTCATCAATTTATATTATACAGGCCATATCTATGTATCTGAAGTGTGTTCAGTAGTTTTGTTTATCAGAGCAAGGGAGAAAGAGAGAGAGAGGTGTGTGTGTGTGTGTGTGTGTGTGTGTGTGTGTGTGCGTGCGCATGCGTCTTGGCAGGTCAGCACGTGGAGTGGCTCTTTAACTCTCACAGTTAAAAAGTTTGGCTCTTTGTATCTAATTTGTTTGTCATCCCTGCCATAGACAGTGAGAGACATGGCTGACCTTTGATAACCCAGTTTGCTGCACTGGGGGGAAAGTGACAACCCATTGAGAATTGGATTGAACCCTCAATCTTAGAATCAGTGATCCATTACCTTTTACCACCAGGCCACCATTGCACTAGGTGAGATTTATAACAGCCCATTAGTCGATTGTGCATATTTTTGGAATGTGGGAAGAAACAGGAGTATCCAGAGGAAGCCCATGCAAGCACAGAAAGAATATGCAAACTCCACACAGAAACGCCCAGGCTGAGAATTGAACCCAGGCCTTATTGCTGTGAGGCCAACATGCTAACCACTACACAACCATGCTGCCATCACCTGTCTTATTAGTTTAATTATCTGTTTCTGTCCCTTGCTAAAAAGGGTTGTGACAGGAAGGGCATCCGACGTAAAAAAAAAAAAAAAACTCTGCCAAATCAAACTTGCAAATCAGATGATTCGCTGTGGCGACTCCCGAGTAAAAGGAAAAAAGCCGAAAGGAAGACAGACAGGCATCCAATTAGCAAGTATATGTTTTGTGCTGCTGCAAAGACTCTGTGTGTGTGTGTGTGTGTGTGTGTGTGTGTGTGTGTGTGTGTGTGTGTGTGTGTGTGTGTGTGTGTGTGTGTGTGTGTGTTAGGTGTGGGGTGGTGCACACATGGACTAATTAGATCATCACTCAGAGAATCAGTTATCATTAGTTCTCAAAAATCCATCCTCCCAGCATACACATCTGAGGCACAACATAAAAACCTGTAATCGGTAATCTCGCACCATACCATCAAGCCACCACTATATTAAGCCATTAACATGTAAGTGTTTAATGGTTACTTTTTTTTTTTTTCCACTACATAAAATATGAGTGCGTGTATTTGGCTCAGTGCTTTAAGTCATCTAACGAAACTTGGTATGACAAAATTGCGTATATATATATATATATATATATTCTGCTGCCAATCAGCATTAAGTGAATAATAGGGTTGGCACAGACAGGTGGACATAAGACAACCTTTGAATTCATGTTCCATGCCGGTAGTACAGTGATATTAGCCATGAAGTAAATTAAATGGCTTGGTTCAGAAATGTCTGAGATGAATTCCTTTGTCTTCTTGTTTTGACTTCCAGACATGTGTAGTACCTGCCAGATGTGCATATTCAAAAATAGACTGACCAGGATGCAAGGGGTGGGTGATAATTTTCGCTGCTCTTTTACTCACTCGAGCAGAGAGTACGTAAGTACAGTATTTAAAGTAGGCAGGCCTGTACAGATCTCAGTAGTCAGGACTATTCTCTGTGTTCTGAGTGTCTTGTTTGATAATAAAGAGCCAAAGCTGACTGAGATGGAATTGCAGAGATTATACACAAAATCTGAAAAATCCAGGTTATAATGCAAATCTAACGTTTTTAGGCAATAAATCACAGAGTACAAACCTCTACCAAGTGCACAAATCCACCAAATGAACTGAAAATTATTGTATCCAGAGCTAGTGATCCCCCAGTGCAGATAACTCTATTATCCAAGACCAGCCTGGGTTCGATTCCAGGCCTGGGCGTTTCTGTTTGGAGTTTGCATGTTCTCCCCGTGCTTGCGTGGGTTTCCTCCGGGTACTCCCCTCGGTTTCCTTTCACAGTCCAAAAACATACACAGTAGGTTAAATGGCTGTTCCAAATCGCCCGTAGGTGTGAGTGAGTCCGTATGTGGCCTGGCCAACCATACGGTAGATCTTTGTGATCACAGCCAAGACAATTCCTCTGTGAGCATCATTCAAGCTTCAGGGATCAACGTCCATTCTTTGTGATTGGATGTAGATGTAGAGACGTAGAGAGATGTCTCTCACTGTCAATGGTGTGAGGTCCATGTAAAAGAACCATTGCTGACTTTCGACAAGAGTAGCTACATAGCCGTCAGCGTGCTTCTGTCCTGTGATGGCCTGGCGAGCTATCCAGGGCGTACTCGGCCCTTGCTCAGAGTTGGCTGGGATGGGCGCCAGAAGTTCAGAAAATGAATGAATGAAATCTAGTGACGCATTCCTTGTCCAAAGTCTAACTTCAGGTAATAATTTTATGTTCACACTTAACTTTTTTTTTGGAAAAACACACAGACAAAGGGGTAACACATAAGTTCCATGACAGATAACATCAATAAATAGCTATTTAGCTTGAAATACCAAAAGCAATTGACTTATAAGGCTAATTATAACATTGACTAATAATAAATAGCATTATGAAGGGCATTGCATAGCGACATCATAAAAACATCTAATCTAAGAATGATTGATAAGAGCACGCACATGGCATTTAAGGGTTATGGCAACAAATTATCTCAATTACCACCCTGACACTCACATTCCTTGGGGTTTTACACAGCCAACAGGGTGTTATTCAACATGAGCTATATTTCCTCATGAGCAGGCAAGATTAATTACATAGTTAGAAGTCAGATCTGTTGACTGGGGATAATTAACCTTTAATATGTTCATGCTGGGAAAAAACATAGTCTCAGCATTTGTTTAAGAAAAGTATTTAAAGCCAATGCAATCTGAAAACATTTCCATGAATGATTTCATTACATAGATACTCAGGCATTCATTCATTTTCTGAAATGCTTCATCCTAATTAGTGTCACAGGGAGGCTGGCACCCATCTCAGCTGACTCTTGGCAAGGGCAGAGTACACCCTGGACAGCTCGCCAGGCCACCGCAGGGCGGAAACATGCTCATGGTTATGCAGCTACTCTTGACGAAAGTTAGCATCTTATGACGTGCATCTCTCATCATAGTCAATGAGACACATGTCCGGCCTTTGATAACCCAGTTAGCTGCGATGAGGTGACAGCAATGACAATGGTTGGCAGTGGGACTTGAACCCCCAACCTTGGAATCGGTAATCCAGCACCTTACCACCGGGACAACACTGCCACATATCACTCAGTTCAGTTCATTTTCTATAACCACTAAATCCTAATTATGGTCGCGGGGAGGCTGGCACCCATCACAGCTGACTCTGAGCAAGGGTAGAGTTCACCCTGGACAGCTCACCAGGCCATCGCAGGGCGGAAACAATCTGGCGGCTTTGCAGCTACTCTTGTCGAAAGTTAGCAATGGTTCTTTGACATGAACCTCACCCCATAGACAGTGAGAGACATGGCCAGCCTTTGCAAACCCAGTTAGATGCAATGGGGGGACAGTGACAACCTTGTGAAGAGTGGGACTCAAACCCCAACCATAGGATCAGCGATCCAGTGCCCTATACTACGAGGCCACCACTGCGCTCCACCACATATCATGTGATAGTATATTTTCATCATCATCATCATGCTCATCATCTTCTTCCACATCTTCCGGGGTCGGGTCAAGGGGCCAGCAAGCGAAGCAAAGAGGTCCAGGCGTCCTGATTACCAACAACTACCTCCAGCTCTTCTGTGGGGACACCGAGGCGTTCTCAAACAAGCGGAGAGACATAGTCCCTCCATTATATTTTTAGAGACCAGCTAGACTGACCTGAGCACATGCTTGTTCCTCATGATGGTATGTGCAGCTATGAAAGGCTCAAGCATAGCCAGAGAGAACAAAAAGTTAAGTTACTGAATTATTTCCTGTAATAACTTCTTAAACTACTCACAGTCATGAACGCAAATGCCATTATATACATTAAGGACTTTCTATAATATCCTTGAGTGCTTTGATTCCTGTAGTTAATGCACTCTAACTGAAGCACAGAGCAGTTTGGTAAATAGCTAACCATTGACCATAACACATTTCTCCATCACCGTTATATCCGTCTTTTAAATGTGTTCTCTGCAGGAACCGGGTGGGCGAGTGTCTATGGAGCAGACTAGTATTGTGATAAATGCAGTGATATCTGCACTTTCTTCACCTAAATGAATGGATTATAAACTGCAACTGAACTGCCATCAATTCATCAGCTGTCATATACGCTCACTGCTCTGCCCTTCCTGTGAACCCAGAATCCTGTAAAGCCTCGATAGCACTGTAAAGGCACTGAATGACACGAGGCAACTTGGAGATGTAGGACGGGCGGGGGCCAATGCCTGCCTTTTCCTTTATCTAGTCTGATTTTTTTTTTTTTTTTTTTTTTTTTTTTATGTTGAACTTGTGAGAGGTCAGTGGTGGCCTGGTGGTAAGGCGCTGGATCACTGATCCCAAGGTTGAGAGTTCAAGCCTCACCCTCAACAGGTTGTCAATGCCCCCCTCCCCCCCCACCACCACCACCACCACCCACACACATACCAGTGCAGCTAACTGGGTTATCACAGTCTATGTTGAATGGCTGTAAAAGAACCATTGCTGATTTTCGTCAAGAGTAGCTGAATAGCCATCAGCATGTTTCTACTCTGCGATGGCCTGGCGAGCTTCCCAGGGTGCACCCTGCCCTCACCCAGTGTCGGCTGAGATAGACACCAGTTTCCCTGCACTCCTAATTAGAATTAATGATTCAGAAAATGAAGGAATGAATGAACTTTTGAGATTCAGGAATGAGACAGTAGAGGATAACACAAGCAGACTTTAATTTCATCACTCATCCCACTTCATAAATATTAAAAGACGAACTAAGGCTTTACATAACTTCATACATAAGTTCTACTCAGTCCATTCTCACTGATTTATTTAATACTGAAATCAAACCTAAATACAACCATAAATCCTAAAGCGCCTTCATTTTCTAATTAAATTAATACCTTTTCATTTTCCAGAAAATGACATTTACCTTGATGTGTAATCCACCGTCAGCATTGGGATTATATCTTTAATACTTGTTATTTGCATTAAATCACAATTTCTGGTAATTAGATGCATTACTGTTATCCAAGTAAAAATACATTCATCCACATCTGACAACATGAATCAATTTAAATGGATAACATTAAGTCATGACGCACATATTTCGCATCTTAAAGCCTTTCTTTGAAAGTTAACGAGAACTAGAGCTTCCACCTGCCAGTTATCAGCAAACAGTGAAAGAACAGTTTTTGAGTCAGAAAGCAGTGCTATGGTCATGGAAGATTTAGCAGGATGTTCTGTACACCTAATCTCAAGATATGGCATTTTGTACGAATGGCACACATGAATGGCTATAGTGACCTTGACCTTTGACTCCTGACCTCAAAAACCTAATCAGCACATTCTTTATTTAGAGTTTTATGCAAAATCCTTCATTACATTGCCAGAATAAAATTAAAGGTCTTCATTTATTTATCTGAAATGCTGAATACTGACTAGAGACGTGGGGAGGCTGGTGTAAAGTACACCCTGAACACCTCATTAGGCCATTGCAGGGAAGAAACACACTAAGGCCTATGAAGCCTACTCTTTACAAAAGTCAGAAATGGTTCCTTTACATGTCTCTCAGCCAGTAAGAGACATGGCCAGCATTTGATAACCCAGTGATTTGCACTGGGTGACAACCTGTTGGTAGTGGGAATGGAACCCCTTGCCTTAGGCTCAATAATTCAGCATTCTACCACCAGGTCACCACTTCCCCTATGAGGCAACTCACTACAGAATAGTAAGAATGTATTTGGATTTTGGGAGGAAACTGAAGTACCCAGAGAAAACCTATGGAAGCACAGGGAGAAAATGTGAACTCTACACAGAAACACCTGAGCCTGGGACATGAACTCAGGACCCTTCTCTCTGTGAGGCATCGACCACCATATTCAAAATTATAGAATTGACTAAGCTGAATTATTTTCCCTTCAACATGTTGTACCTGCATTATTTTAGCACATCATTGGAGGGTACACTACAAACTGTGCAGTTTTTCATCAAAATTCATTCTCATCATTATCATTATCATCATCATCATCATCTTCTTCTTCTGCTTGATCCGGGGTCTCAGGGGCAGCAGCTTAAGCAATGAGGTCCAGACATCCCATTCCTCAGCCACTTCCAGCTATTCTGGGGGGCACCGTAGCTTTCCCAAACCAGCCAAGAGACATAGCATGTTCTGGGTTGACCACACCAGAGGCATTCGGGAGGCATTCTAACCAGATGACCAAGTCACCACAACTGGCTCCTCTCAACATGGAGAAGCAGTGGTTAACTACGACTGGCAACTGCAGGTCGAATTTGTTTCCAGTGAGGGTTGGCATCCCTCAAGGCTGTCATTTGTCACCGGTTCTATTCACAATATTTATGGTTAGAATTTCCAGTCACAGCCGAGGCATTGAAGGGTTCTGGTATGATGGGAATAGGATCTCATCTCTGCTTCTTGCCGATGGTGTCCTTTGGGCCTCACTAAGCCAGGACCTCCAGCTCTTATTAGAACAATTTGCAGCTGAGTGTGAAGCGGCCAAAATGAGACTCTGCACCTCCAAGTCCGAGGCCATGGTTCTCATCTAGAAAAGAGAGTAGTCCACCCTCCCAGTCTGGAATGAGGTCCTGTCCCAAGTGACGGCGGTTCCATTACATCTGATAAAACTCTCCCTCATGCTTTTCTCTAAATCCTCTACTTTCTCCTGGAGAGCTTTTACTCAAACCGCAAAAGTTTGAAAACAGCTGTACCACGCATCCAAACAAAAACTTTCATGAACACCAAGCCCTTCATTCTCTCCCTCCCTCAATCAAACCTGCCCCGCATAATTCTCTTTGGACTCACCAAAAATAAATAATTGATTTTCATGTATTCTTTTTTCCATACCCACAAACAGGATAGAGGATCACAAAATACAGTCCAAACTTGGTGGATTTTTGAAGAGGGGCATTCAGGTGTTGCACGCTTGCACTAATTGTCCACATGAAGCAGTTGCTTAGCAACCGGTACCTTATCAGGACCCAGAGGTGGCCGCTGCTTTTTCAAAGAGGCAGATTGTAGCGTTTTACCTGGAGTATGGCAGAAAACCAGCTTGCCACCCAGAGATAACATAGCAACCAGCAAGCAACACAGTAGTAATCATATAGAACAGAGTTTCCCTTCCATGGTTCTGGAGGACACCTTCTTCCACACATTTTTGTGCCTTTCCTGCTCAGTCACAACCACCCCAAATCATGGAGAGCTGGCAATTACCTAGTTGCCTAAATCAGGTGTTTTGGGATCAAGGAACGCACTAAAAGGTGCAGGGCAGAGAGTCCTCCAGTGCCAGGGCTGGGAAACCGTGATATGAATAAAATCCCACACACCCTATCAATCAGGTTGGACATGCTCAGAACGTAATTCATTTTCATAGCAACCACCTACAATATTATCATGCCCACCTGGTAACACCCTACTAACCACAACCTAGCAATGTATAGCTACAGTTTGGTTAAGCTGCCCAACCACTTATTTTCTTATTTCAGTCCCTGCAGTGATGATAATTTCATGATTTGAATATAACATATATTTTTTTATTCATTTATTTTAATCTAGTTTTGACAGTAGGGTTGTAATATTAATAGCTGGTCTTAGTCTCAAAGCCTTTTCTCTTTTACCCGGCCTCATTTTGCAATTGAAATGAACTTAACTTGATATCAAATCAATCTCAGTATAAAGCGGCATGGTTTAAATTAGTAATTATAGTGGAAAACCTCGGACTGATGAATTGTAATTTCACTGTAACGAATCAATTATTTCACATTGTATTGATTGGTGTAATGCATTCGACATATGTAGGCAATCAGAACACAAAACGCCCTAGATAAGTAAATAGCATATTCAACGTAATGAGCACCCTGCTCCAATAACACCACCCCCCACCCCCACCAACCCCAGCCCCAGTGTGTACTGGGAGCAAGATCTTGATCAAACTTACCAACTTTATTCGATCAGTCTCTGTAACGGTAAAATTAGGCGTTCACTGCCTGTAAAAGTGAGTTTTCATGTTATTTCCCCTGCCACTGGGGAATGTCTATAATGTCCATCAGTAACAAAACATTTGATTGTCCCGCCGTGCTTTAGAAAACAGGAAAATGTTTTGTTTGTTCTTTTGGTAAATGTCCAACAACCGATGAACCATTAGAAACTGCTACAGCAAAACTATGGGATGCTCTGAATGAATGGAGCGATGAGCCAGATATGGACCTATCAGAAAGTGATGACGAGTAGTTTCACCCGATTCACCTGCTCACTATCTTCATAAATTTAAGCAAGTTCCTGACCATGTGCTTTTGTTTATGTCCGTGTTGATTGGTTCAACATGCCATGTGCTAAAGTTGATATTCATATTGATTGGCTCATTTTACTTCCGGGAAAATGTTTAAAGAAATAGCACCGGGAGGGAAAAGTAAGGGGACTTTTTTTTTTTAAATTTATGCTCTTTTCTGTTTATTTTCATATTTCATGTTAGTAGTTTGGGTGATACCACAAAACGAATAAAACAAATACCAGTAAAACTGTTTTATTGCTCTGTTAATATTCATGTTTCCACCTCGATGGTAATAAGCACTTACCGTTCCACTCCGCTGGTAACATTTTAATAAGTGCCCACCCACTCTTATTTCCTAAGCGCCCTGGGTGCTTATCACCTCGAATTAAGTCTAATAAAGGTTATAGACTGGGGCCTCATTTGAAAGCTCTATCTTGAGCAGGTCTCACTTGACTCAAAATCCCAGAATCGTGATATTGGTTCAGACTTGACCCTTAAGAGTCTTGGTTTTGACTTGAAGTTGATTCAGCTGGTTTCATTCACATCACAACCAGTGACTGCATGTTTCACGACTGCAGGGTGCATAAAACCTCTTAAGGTGTTAAAATGAATCTTTGGCAGTCCACATCAAGCTGGATGTTTTCACAGAGTCACTATAACAGGGCAATGAAGGGGTTATGTGCAGTGCTTCAGCACTAACATTGTTTTCATTTATGTTTTTGACAGAACTGTTAAATTAATTTATTTACTTTACATTTCTTTCTTTAAAAGTCTGCACTGAAACATTATATTTTGGCATGTTAGACCCTGACAGAAGGATTTGTAGGACTGGTTCAATCATTGATCTAGTTGGAATTTCCAAAAGTATAATCTAATGTTAATGTGCAAGGCATAATCCCCATCATTATTCAGAGGCCAGACTCTTTCTCAGCTTAACAAATCATCAGTTAATGAAGAATGAAGTTAATGAAGCATTGGAAGAATTATGTTCTTTCAATATAACTCTAAAAGCATGCACTATGCCATCAAAATACATTCATCATTCATTTTCTGAACCGCTTAATCCCAATTAGGGTCGCAGGGAGGCTGGTACCTTTCTCAACTCAGCTTGGGCAAGGGCAGAATACACCCTGGACAACTCGCCAGGCCATCGCAGGACAGAAACACGCTGATGGCTATGCAACCTCCTATTAACAAAAGTCAGCAATGGTTCTTTTACAGCCTCTCACCATAAACAGGGAGAGACATGGCCGGCTTTTGATAACCCAGTTAACTGCATTGGGGGGGGGAAATCAATATATCCCTGATAAATTTAGATTGAGTTTAAAAAGTATTCAAAACATTTATTTATTTATTTATTTATTTGCTTATTTATTCTTTTTTTTTTTTTTTTTTTTTTGAGCAGGGAAATGGTGCACTCTACATCCCACCAATACACCTCTTACAGTTCAGCTTCAATCATTCTGCATATTTAACCAAGTGCATGCATTGTAAACAACAGCAAGTGGGGCAGTGGTGGTCTAGTGGTATAGGGCGCTGATCCAAAGGTTGGGGGTTCAAGTCCCACTCTCCACAAGGTTGTCACTGTCCCCCCCAGTGCAGCTAACTGGGTTATCAAAGGCGGGCCATGTCTCTCACTGTCTATGGTGAGAGGCATGTAAAAGAACCATTGCTGACTTTCGTAAAGAGTAGCTGCAAAGCCGTCAGCGTGTTTCTGTCCCTTGCTAAAAAGGGTTGTGACAGGAAGGGCATCCGACGTAAAAACCTCTGCCAAATCAAACGTGCGAATCAGATGATTCGCTGTGGCGACTCCCGAGTAAAAGGGAAAAAGCCGAAAGGAAGACAGACAGACATTCATTGTAAACAACAATACTTTTTAATTTGTATTCCATGGAGTATCGGTGTTGTTTTTTTGTTTGTTTGTTTCATTGTTTTTCATCTGCTTTTGCTTTTTCGTTTCTGTTTTGGTTTCCCCTTCATTATCCGTTTTTGTGTGATGGATTTCACCTGTGCATGATTTTAATGGTAATTTAGCTGTAACAAATTTCATTTTAATAAAAAGTGCTTGCATGTACACCCACCATCATTTCTTAATGGCATGCCATTTAGGTGGGATTGAAATGACCAGATAGTAAAAATATATTTAATTTATAAAAGGTTTGTATCAGCTATGAAAAGAAAATGAAAGCTATTTGCATGCATATAAGAATATCCTTCCCTTGCCAAGTGGCAATCCTTGGTTTTCATCCTTCTGACCCTGTTAGATGGTAGTGTGGAGTTTGGATTTTCTGCTGCATTTCTTGGCTGCCATTTTCCAAGCAGCCTAATCTATCTTTTTTCACAGTACTCACACGCCCTCTGGCTGCCTGGGCCAAACCCAACACTGATTTATCACTGACCCTGGGGGCCAAGGCTCTGGACCAAGTGTGGATTTGGCTTGGTGCAGTAGCACACTCTTAATCTCTCTAATGAGGTGAAAAGGCCATGAGATTGCAGGCAGTCTGCTGCCTCCGAAGGCCAAGAAAGAACTAACTGAAGAAGATATGTGGAAGATTATCACAATCAGTATTGCAAGCAGTGCAGGGCAAACTGTTCTGGTTTTGTAACTCCACAAAAACTGAGTAAGTGCACATACAAAGCATGTCAAAAAATACAGGTCAAAGATTAACAATCCTCTCTATGACTAACACTATAACAAATACTCTCAGAAATAAAAGTACCAAGCTGGACTTTTCCCGTCCGATACCTCAAAGGGTACAGCTTATGTAAGTCTTGTGTGTGTGTGTGTGTGTGTGTGTGTGTGTGTGTGTGTGTGTGTGTGTGTGTGTGTGTGTGTGTGTGTGTGTGTGTTGTTTAACTGAAGATTGTAGGGTTTTACACTTGAGGTATCTGGGGTCGGACTCTTTGTTATTGGTTGTGGTGGTGTTGTTGTGAACACTTGGGTCTAAAAGTCCTACTCTGAAGTTATTACACATCAAAATCACATGACACTTGGCAGATTTGTTCTTGTGGACAATAGCTAAAATTTCACTTCGCCTGATTTTGAATTTTTGAAACAGAAACCAAATCATGACAAGGTGACCCCCCCCCACACACACACACACACACACACACACACACCCACCACCACCACCACCACACACAGACACACACACACACTACCGCCAATATCCGCAGAGTAGGATCAACCCCCC
This sequence comes from Plotosus lineatus, assembly GCA_024760905.1. Lineage (NCBI taxonomy): Eukaryota > Metazoa > Chordata > Actinopteri > Siluriformes > Plotosidae > Plotosus > Plotosus lineatus. The sequence goes on from CM045733.1 coordinate 14,068,742, forward strand.
TGACTGGCGTATATGCACATGTATATTTGTATATAATATCAATAAATACATATTTAACGCTATAAATGCTTATAATAACAATTAAACATTCAAAAACAATGCATAACATGTAAATAAAATATAAATACACACACACATAGACACACACACACACACATAAACAGATGCGCACCTCACATAAAAATGTAAGTTGTTTTGTTGTTGTTTTTGTTTGTTTGTTTGTTTGTTTTGTTTTTGTTTTGTTTTTTGTTGTGTTTTTGTTTTTTGGGGTTTTTTGCATAATTGGCCTTGTTTTGTGGCACTTTCCTTAACTTTCCCCCTATTTTTCGATGGATATTTTTGAAAAACGCGCGATGCACTGAAGTCACAAAAACTGAAGTGGGAACTAGTGATGGATCACTGTAATCAAACAAATTAAATAATCCAATTGCTTTATGATGCGTTGACAGAATCAAATGAAATTTGGCAATATCGTACTATGACACAATACTAAAATTTTGCGGAGTCAGGCTTTTCACTTATCCACAGAATCATGGCATCAAAGTCCTACTCCATTGTTACTTACTGGAACTGCGTGAAACGTGGCAGATTTATTTCGTATGACCTAATAAACAATTCGACTGAGCTGGATTAAACTGGGAACTATTGGCAGTACCCACTAAGTAACCAGGTTCGATTGTATCACAGATATACCTTTGGTGTGTAGCTTAATTGAGCTTGTTAGACTAAGACCTGACTTGCACATAAGCAATCGTGTTCGAAAGAACAAGCACATTTTATTTAGAAGGGAACTGACTAAATTCAAAGTTGAATTGCATATTTTCAGAAATTGTTGGAATGTTGAAATGCTTGGAACAAACGTGTGTGTGTGTGTGTGTGTGTGTGTGTGTGTGTGTGTGTGTGTGTGTGTGTGTTACCTTTCTTTTAATTACACAGTAGCAGGACCTTGGTGATGGGTGAGATATTACTGGTCGGGAGGAATGATAAGATGAATCTGCAGATGTAATGGAGCATGATTTTATTTCTTCCAGCACACAGATCAGCCACACATGGACTGGAATATTATTACTGAAATGATTTCCAGTTGTCATTCAGTATGGCCAGTGCCTTAATTACATCTTTGTCCAACCTGTATATAAAATATGTAAGAAAATAATTTGAAATATGAAGGCACTAAAAATTAAGGCTGATATGGTGCATAGTACATCAGTATCCCCCCAGTGCAGCTAACTGGGTTATCAAAGGTCAGCCATGTCTCTCACTGTCTATGGTGAGAGGTTCATGTAAAAGAACCATTGCTGACTTTCGAAAAGAGTAGCTGCATAGTAGTCAGAGTGTTTCTGCCCTGCAATGGCCTGGTTTAGGGTGTAATACGCTCTCGCACAGAGTCGACTGAGATGGGCACCAGCCTCCATGTGATCTTTTTAAGGTCAAGGATTAAGCGGTTCAGAAAATGAATGAATGCCTGAGTGCCTGAGTCCAATATGAAAAAAGGGAGATAAAATAATAAATGCTTGTACAGAGAAGAACAAAATAGAGCTAACAAGCCACATAAGGTTACATAACACCTATAATACCATCATATTTTTATCTGTTTGGGGCGACATTTAATCATGAAAGTCGATACGAAAAGGGAGTTGCTGTTACCACCTGTTTAATACAGGGATCCCTCAGTTTCCACGGTGAATTGGGACCGAGATCCCCCCGCGAATGCCCAATTCCACACAAAATAGGATCAACCCGTCCTGACTGATGTGTATATATATATATATATATATATATATATATATATATATATATATATATATATATGTGTGTGTGTGTGTGTGTGTGTGTGTGTGTGTGTGTGTGTGTATATATAATATCAATAAATACATACTCAATGCTATAAATGCTTATAATAACAATTAAACATTCAAAAATAATGCATAAGATGCAAATAAAATATAAATACACACACATACACAGACATGTGCGCACACACATACAGACACACACCTCACATAAATATGTAAGTAGTTTTGTTGGGGGGTTTTGGGTTGTTGTTTTTTTCTCTTTTTGTTTGTTTGTTTGTGTTTTTTTTTTGTATAATTGGCCTTGTTTTGCATCATTTTCCTTAACTTTTCCCCCTATTCTTCCTTAATTTCCTTATTTTTTTAAATTCTATGAATATTCAAAAAAAAAAAAAAAACAAAAAAAAAACAGAAACCATTGAAGCCACATGAATTGAAGCATGAAGTAGCAAGGGATCCCTGTATTTCTTGGTGAAGGTGATGAAAGTAAAGTATTTACCTTCAAGCAATTCAAAAGCAAGGTAGATGGCTATGCCATCAATGTTGTACGCCATCAAAATATGCTGCTAAAGAGACAAATCCAGCTGTTTCCTGCTGGGACAAAAAGAGAACAGATCCTTAAAGTCCAAGATTTTGCAAATTTTGTCACTCTTGTGTCCTCAAAGAAGTGCTTAACATGCATGTAGCATCAAACAACCTTAAGCTCGACAAGGACTTACTGATCTATGACAAATTCAATCACACTATATCCCAAAGTGGACTGGAGGTATTTCTAGGTATCTTACAGCTGGAATGGTGCCTCTGGTACTTTTCAGCGATTTTATTCCTAATGCTGAGAAAAATGCAGCCATGAGGCACGGGGGGGGCACTATCCAGTGTCTCGCCCCCTTATGCCGGTCCCAAGCTGGAGAAATGCAGAGGGTTGCAACAGGAAGGGCATCCGGCGTAAAACTTTTGCCAAAATACAAAATGCAAACCGGAAAGACTAAACTCATACCGGATCAGTCGAGGCCCGGGTTAACAACGACCGCCATCAGTGCTGTCAACCAACAGGGTGCTGATGGAAATTGGACTACTGTTGGTCGAAGACATCAAAGAAGGAGAGGTGGGAGGCGTGTCCGTAGGCAGAGAGAGAAGAAGAAAAGCACGAGTCTTGGACTTTGAATGTTGGTGGAACTACCAGGCAGAAGGCCTAGAGGAAGACCAAAGAAGAGCTTTATGGATATGGTGAAGGAAGACATGAAGGTCATTGGAGTAAGAGAAGAAGATGCAGAGGAGAGGGCGAGATGGAGGCGGATGGTATGCTGTGGCGACCCCTGAAGGGAAAAACCGAAAGGAAAAGAAGAAGATGAAGCTGAGAAACAAGCATTGTCCAATGACATCATCATGACAGTGAAACCAGAAAGAGAAATTACACCCCAACAACATTGTTTTGGATCCGGATACAATGGAAAACTAAAATTCCCTGAACATATTGATGTCTCAAGAAAACTAAAAGAGCTTGTTGGTGTGGATTCATGGTATGTGATTCATCTCTTCAGACTTTACACCTTTCTTGCTGAGAATGTGGACACATGGCTGACAAAGGTAGCTTACCATGAATGCACTGGAAATTTCCAAGCACTTAGTGTTATGAATGACAGTGCAGAGCTTGGTGTGAAATTAGGCTCAGACTTTCTAACAACATCCAAAGGCAAGAGACAGTATTAGGAAGTAATGCAAGTAATGGAAAGAGACAGAAAAGACAAACCAAACTGCGCAAAAAAACACACCCCTTTTATAAATAGTCAAAGATAAACGTATTTTCTTGGAGTCATCGGTCAATGATCACTTGAAATGTGGACAGTTCTACAATGATTATATACTTCTAATCTATTTAAATATTGTAAGTTTTACATTTTATATAGTCAAATAAGTTCAGATTTACAGTTAACATTGAGATCAGCAGTGGTGACCTGGTGGTAAAGGTGCTTGATCACTGATCCTGAGGTTGGTGGTTCAAGCCCCACTTTCCACGGGTTGTCACTGGTGGTCATGTCTCTCACTGTCTATGGTGGGAGTTTCATGTAAAAGAACCATTGCTAACTCTCATGAAGAGTACAGATGCTCCCCGACTTACATTCATCCGTTTTACGTTTTTTCAATTTTACCCCCCCCCCCAAAAAAAGTCAAATTTTGAGTTTAGACGTACCTACGTAGTATGCTGACGTAATGATGCAATGACGCTGCATTCATTGTTTACAAACTACAGACTGAGTGTGTGTGTGTATATATATATATATATATATATATATATATATATATATATATATATATATATATATATATACATTCATTCATTTTCTGTAACTGCTTCATCCTAATTAGGGTCGCGGGGAGTGCCCATCCCAGCACACTCAGGGCGAGGGCAGAGTACACCCTGGACAGCTCGCCAGGCCATCGCAGGGCGGAAACACGCTGACGGCTTTGCAGCCTACTCTTGTCGAAAGTCAGCAATGGTTCTTTTACATGCCTCACACCATAGACAGTGAGAGACATGGCCGGCCTTTGATAACCCAGTTAGCTGCACTGGGGGGGACAGTGACAACCTTGTGGTGAGTGGGACTCAAACCCCCAACCTTTGGATCAGCGATCCGGCACCTTATACCACTAGACCACCACTGCCCTGTATACATACATACATCTCAGCTATCTAGCGTGTTACCCTTGTGTTAAGACGTCGTCTCTGTGATCTTTGTGTTTACACTGTTTTGTGGACTTTTGTAACCCTAAGCAAATCTGGTTGGTCAGAAGTGTAAGCCTACTAGCATGGGTTCAAGTCTCATACACAGAGATGAATTAACTATCTGCTCAGATCGGCACAATCTACCATGTATACTCAGTTAAGCAAAGAGAGTTGTAATATGAATGAAAACCCGAATGCACAAATTACAGAACAATTACAGATATTTATTATCTTTTAGCAGAATCCTAAGAGTGTGTAGTTATTTTTATATTAATATTCATTAGGATTTGTACTTGTGCTTTGTATGCATCGCTTGAATAAAGTTTACTTACTTACACAAAAGAAAGAACTCTCCGCTTTGCTGGGATTTACATCAGTGCAGGCTGTGTTCTAAACGAGTTCAATGGCACCCTTGTGCACTTGAAAGACCGGAAGTCTGTATAACCCACAGCAAGTACACTTCTTTCGCAAGTACACCTTTTTCAGTATTGAGCGCCAGTGGCATAGTGGTTAGGGTGATGCGCTCATGATCGGGAGGTTGTGAGTTCAAATCCCACCGAGACCCTCGCTGTGCTAAGAACCCTGGGCAAGGTCTCAACCACAAGTGTGCCTCTGTTCACCCAGAAGTATAAATTGGTACCAGTAAAATATACTGGGAAGGTAACCTGTGATGGACAAGCGTCCCATCCAGGAGAAGTTGAACTCCTGGTCGCTTCACGCTATGGAAACCAGGGATAAGCACCGGCCTGATGAGCCACTATGGCTCGGGTGTAAAAACCCAACAGACTTTAGACTTACCTTGTGCACTTGAAAGACCGGAAGTCTGTATAACCCACAGCAAGTACACTACTTTCGGTATTGAGCGCTTCACATATTGTAAGTGCTGATTAGCTGTTTTAAGCTTCATGTAAAGTAACTCGGTATAAATAAGTGACTTATTTGAAATTAATGTTGATATTATTTGATATTATTTTACAATGTTATGTTTATATAATTGATTTAGGGCTGTTTTATGAGATACGGTAATGGTATTTATGGATGTATAGTACAGTATGAGCGTCACACGTCACACGTCATACATCACTGTAACAACTTACGTTCACTTTCAACTTACGTTCAGCCATCCGGAGCCAATTAAAAACGAAAGTCAGGGAGCGTCTGTAGTTACAAAGCCATCAGTGTGTTTCTGCTCTGCAGTGGCCTGGCAAGCTGTCCAGGGTGGACTCTGCCATCGCCCACAGTCGGCTAAGATGAGCGCCAGTCTCCTTGTGACCCGAATTAGGATGAAGCAGTTCAGAAAATGAATGAATGAATGACTTAATATATATATATATATATATATATATATATATATATATATATATATATATATATATATATATATATATATATATATAATGTTCTGCATATAAACCCAATGTAGAAATATAATGTATTTTATTTTAGTTATGTAATTATACACTGCAGCACATAAACCATGATGGAATTTCTCAAATTTTTGTCAGTCAGTTTAATATTGATAAATGTACATATACGTATATAAAGTTGTGTTCAAAATAATAGCCGTGAGTTTAAAAAAAGTGAATAAAAAATTCTTATAATTGTTTTTATTTCCATACACACACAAATGAAGTGGGAACAACACATTCCAATCAAACATCTATTCCAAATCAAACCAAAAAAAATTAATTAAATTTGTGTTATTCATTTAAAGAAAATGAAGAAAAGTGAATATTAAACTATTTAGCTATTTAGGAAAAACTATTTATTAAACTATTAAATTAGATTTTGTTTTCCTTTGAATCTCTGAACTAATATTTATTTGTATAATCACTGTTTCTGAGAGCTGCTGCACATTTGTGTTGTGGAGTCGACCAAATTCTGGTCCCTGTGAGCAGGTTTTCCAGCCCAGGATGATCTTCTATATTTCTTGGTTTTGCTCAGAAGCTGCGTTTTAGAAGTCATCCTACAAGTTTTCTATCGGAATAAGATTCAGTGATTGGGTCCAGCCGCTCCATAAATTCAATCTTGTTGGTCTGGAACTGTGGTCCTGTCCGTTTATTGGCATGTATGGGGTCAGTGTCTTGTTGGAACCCATTTCAAGAGCATTTCCTTTTCAGCATAAGGCAGCACGACCTCTTCAGGTGTTCTGATGGATTCAAACTGATTCATGGTCCCTGGGATGCAATAAATAGACCCAACACTGTAGTATGAGAAACATCCCCATATCATGATGCTGACGCCACCAGGCTTCACTGTTTTCACAGTGTACTGGGGCTTGAATTCAGTATTTGGGGCTTGTCTGACAAACTGTCTCCAGCCACTAAACCAAAAACGAACAATCTTACTTTCATCAGTCCACAAAATGTTGCTCCGTTTCTCTTCAGGCCAGTCAATGTGCTCTTTGGTAAACTGCAACCTCTTCAGTATGTCATTTCTTCAGCAGTGGGACATTGCGGGGCTTCTTGCTGATAACTTGACTTCACATTTCTTCTAACTGTAACAGGACTCACAGGTAACTTTAGACCTTATTTGATCTTCCTGGAGCTGATTGGTGGTTGAGTCCTTGCCACTTTGGTTCTTCTTCCATCCATTTGAATGGTAGTTTCTCACTTTTTTCCACATCTTTCAGGTTTTGGTTGCCATGGTAAATCATTTGTGATAATTTAGCTGAGCAGCCTCTCATTTTATGCACTTGTTCATCTGTTTATCCCTCTAAAGTCAACTTTTTTAATCAAGGTACTTTAGTCTTCTGAACAATGTCTGGAACAACATATTTTACTCAGAAGTTCAGAGAGAAATGTTCTATAACCAGCATGTACTGCATTTACTTCCTTCCTTCTTTAAATAAGAACAATAATTGCACCTATTTTTCAAAGAATGAATGGCATCACTAATGGAACTCCTCACTGCTATTATTTTGAACACAAACCTTTCAATTAGTGATTCAATTATACAGAAGAAGCAGCAGACAAGTCATTTGAACACAACTGTATATATACAGTGATCCCTCACTACTCCTTCAATTAATGCGGCTTCAGTGCATCGCATTGTTTTGTTTGTTTTTTTTTTTAAATATTCATCGCATTAAAAAAATAAGGAAATTAAGGAACAATGGGGGGGGTAAGAAAAATACCACAAAAACATGGCCAATTGTGCAAAAAAAAAAACCCCAAAAAACCCCAAAATCTCCCATCAAACTAGTTACATTGTTGTGAGGTGCGTGCCTGAGTGGGTGCATCTGCGTGCATGCGCGTGTGCGCGTCTGTATGTGTGATGTATATTTTATTTACATCTTATGCTTTTTTTTTTTTAATGTTGAATTGTTCTTATAAGCATTGATAGCATTGAATATGTATTTATTGGTATTATATACACATATACATACATGTATACGTCAGTCGGGGGGGGGTGATTCTACTTTCGCGGATTTTGATAGTCACGTGGGGATCTCGGTCCTAATTAACCATGGAAAGTGAGGGATCCCTGTGTGTGTGTGTGTGTATATATATATATATATATATATATATATATATATATATATATATATATATATATATATATATATATATATCATCGGCAGCGTACGTCTCGAGAGATAATGCTTTTGCGCTATTGTAGGCATTTGATGGAGTGACTGTAAAGGCCCACCCTAGAGTGACAGTTTCTTCAACATTTACTGCATACAAAAGGTGCCATGGGGGCTGCCCTTTCTTTCCTCTTTGCTCTTTTCTCAGCTAGCTTGTTAATTCTGTTGCTTTCAGCTTTGTTGACCCCCTCATTGACAGTGGTCTTCCAGAGCTGGCGTGTTTCAGCAGTGCCTTCCCAGGTGTTGATGTCGGTGCCAGATAATTCCATGTCCTGCTTGCACACATCCTTGTACCGAAGCTGTGGTCTTCCTGTGCGGCGGGATCCCTCACTCAGCTCTCCATATAACATGTCTTTTGGGATGTGGCCCTCATCCATTCACCGTACGTGACCCAACCACCTAAGTCGTCTCTGGCTAAGCAGCGCAAGCAGACTTGGCATGCCAGCACGCTGTAGCACCTCGGTGTTGGTTACTTTGTCTTGGCATTTTATATGAAGCAGACACCTGAGACAGCGGAGGTGGAAGCTGTTGAGCCGCTTTTCCTGACCAGCATACGTGGACCAGGCCTCACTGCCATAAAGGAGTGTGCTGAGTACACAAGCCTGGAAGACACGTAGCTGGGTGTTACTCCATTCACGCTTGTTCAGCTTGGACATCACTGCGGCGGCTTTCTCAATTCTGTGTCAAGAGAGAGAGTGTTGGTGATGGTGGATCCCAGGTAGGTGAAGGAGTCTTGAAGAATATATATTTGTATTTTCCTGACTGCAGCCATTTCAAATAGCAAAAAGATAGTCAGCTAAAGATTTGTTTTAAATACTGCCATAACTATGTTTTCTTCACACTCTGCTCATCAACAAATCTCCCAATGGGTGCCAGCCATCCAGTTCTGAAGCCAACTGCCCCCAGCACAGTGGAAAATATCTGCCTTCCCTCTGAAGTTTGCACCATCAGTACAGCATGCACCCATCTGTTTTCTGCGCCCTCTCCTGAGCAGCATGTGGTGGTGGTTTCATATCAGTCTAATTCTCTCAGAAGACTTCACTCAAATGGTGATCTAAATGCTGTGTAATTTGGAGAGAAAAGGCTGTGTGTGTTTTTTTGTTTTTTTGTTTTTTCTCTCTGTGCCAAGTCTCTGTTAGCAAAACAGGCAAATCACTGGCAGAAAGAGGGTTGCCAGAATTGGCTGTGTCCGACTTATACTTGATGCTTATTCTGGTTGAGTGACAGATCATGGTGGCTTTAGCACACTGTGACTGCAGCCTTGCAGCTCTGGTCTTTATTATCAGGGCTATACGTAAGAGGAAACCACACACGTGTACATGTATTTATCAATGTATATGCATATCAACTGCTGTGCATAGTCCGATGAGTCAACACACACACACACACACACACACACACACACACACACACACGTACTTAAATTCATATCCATATCGACTCACCTTCATGCACGAATTGACCAAATTCCTGAATGCTACAGATAGTCATCAGACAATTTTATCATTGTGACCTCTGTTATTCCAAAAAAACCCGCTGCTTGCTTTACCTGGTTTGTTATTGGTAAACTACTGCACAGCAAAATGACCATTTCTTTTTTGATCTTTTTTTCTCGACTGGTTGGCATCATCATTGTTTTCTCCAGTCTTCATGGGTGAGGGTTGGGGGCCATGTTTGCATACCAAATTGTTTTGTCCATTGTTTTCACTCTCTCTCTCTCTCTGTCTCTCTGCTGTTCATCCATAGCTTTCCTCATGAATACTTTAAGTCATTAGGTCCCGAGTATTCTTCCGAGCTGCATATTCATACGTAGGGGATATCCAGTCAGCTTCATGGGCATGTCTGTTGACAGTGGAAGGAGCCCCATGCCAGTACAGGGAGAACATGCAGACCCGATGCAGAAACACCATCACCAAACACAGGGCTTCAACCCAGGAGCTTGATTTGAAGCCATGTCATCCAGTTGGTTATGTAAGCTCAAGTTTTCATGAGACTTTTTGGCACTGGTGGCTCAGTAGTTAAAGGCTATGGATTCGTAATGTGAAGGTTAGAGTTTCAAACCCCACTACCACCATGCTACCAGTGTTGGTGCCTTAAAACTTCAATTGGTCAGTTGTATAAAAATAATAATAACAATAAGTTGCTCCGGATAAGAGTGTCTGCTAAATGCCATGAATGCCAAAAAAAAAAAAAAAAAAAACATATGAAGGACCCTTTCAAGCAAATAACCCCTCAGGAGGAGTCATAACACACCAGCCGTTGTCATGGTTACAATTTGACACACTTCAGAAACAGCAGGGTGCTGACCTGAATCGGGACACTTTGATCTGTCCTCTACATTACAAGACAGTGTTAATGCACAAGCACCTCATGCTGGGCAGTGATCCCTGGTAGCAAATTAGGTAACTCCACAAAATGAGCGAAGCCAAAATTGATTAGGCCATCGAGAGTTTAATCAACGCTTTCTCATTGAATTACAGCATCCTAAATGGCGTATGTAATTAAGGTGTTAGCCAGGATGAGACTACCAGCTAAAAAAGCATTGTTCAAAACTACTCAGTGCGCAAAATTACCATAGTCGGGCACTTGGGATCTCTGATTAAAATCTCCACTGATTAGAGGCATATTAAAACATTTGTGGACATGCATGCCAATTTAATCATTATGGCCTCAACAGCTGCAGATTCATCCAAGCAGTATAAGAGACCCAGAGCAGCAAATCCCAGGAAAAAAATAAAATGCATGAAAATATGTAAATGCTAAGTGACTGAAGTCATGAGCAACACCAGCACAGTTACATCTGTTCTGTCATCATAACTCAGTCATGAAATGCTTCCAGGGGCCTTTGAACTGCACAAATATGCCACGCATGAAAAGCATATGGTCTGCACTACAAACAAGTGTCGCGCTTCAAGTAGGTAATTGGGCTTTTTTTTTTTTTTTTTTTTTTTCTTTTCTTGCACCAGCAATTAAAGAAATTCCTGTATGGCTCATACAACCAATTGACTTGCAGCTAATTTGGAGGAGTGATTCCAATCTTAATGTGATTGACCTCAGCTTCATCTTTCCTTAAGATTTTTACTGGTGCGCCAAAAGGGGAGGCTGATCAGAAAAAACGAGTCTGCCTCATTACTGCGCTCATTATCATTCTGTACAATCAGTGAAGCTCGAAAAAGCTTGGGGGAAAACTTCAGGAGAATTGGAGATCAGTCTTAGAAAAAAGTACAACTTCAGGGAGCAAGGCAGCAAAATGAATATGCAGAACATCAAGATGGCATTTTAGCTAATTCCTCAAACAGATGGCAGGGGAGACATTCAAGAAAATATATTGCCAAAAGTGACAAGTCTTTGGCATGGTATCAGCCAAAAAGCTACAATGCTCACTCCCTCTGTGTGCCAGCTCTTGACATTAGATTCAGTTTAATATATTTTTGAATTTTAAATAGGGAAGCTTTTGAAAAAAATGTTTTTATTACTGGGCAGCATGGTGGCCTGGTTCTAAGTATGCCTGATTCACAGCAAGAAGGTCCAGGGCAAAGACTCAGGCTCGGCAAGGGGTGTCTTTGTTTCTTAAGACAGTGATGGCTTAGGTGGTTAATGTGCTGACTTACTGATCCGAAGGTCAAGGGTTCAAGTCTCAATACCATCAAGCTTTCACTGTTGGGCCCTTGAGCAAGGCCCTTAACCCTCAAGTGCTCAGGTGTATAAAAAAATGATAACTAAGTCGCTGTGGAAGAGAGCATCTGGCAAATGCTGTAGTGTAATCTGTAGTTTGCATGTTCTCCCTGCGCTTGCATGGGATTCCTCTGGTTTCCCTCCACAGTCCAAAGGATACACGTTCAGCTAAGTAACTGTCAATGTCAATGAGAATCGATGTAAGTGTGAATGGTTGTCTCTGTGTGTCCGCCCTGTAATGGGTTGAGATAGTATGTGGTAGTATAAAAGTAATCGGTTTGGCAAATGAGTAACTGACTGAGGTATTTCTATTACTTTTCAGGGTTGGATCGATGACCTCATGTGCTTGTTAAGGTGGGGCAATAATCCCTTTCTTCAAAATGTGCAGTAGTTGCTTCCAAGTGGCACATTAACATGTTGCACCACTATTATTTTAAATATTGTGAATTCTTATCCAGGGTGATTCCGGCAGCCATCCATGGTTGGGATCCCAGGATAGCTAACTGAGAACAAGGCGTACACTCACCTCCCTGACATTTAAAGCAATCATTTGCAATTCATTGGTGTCTGTGAGAGCGTGCATACAAGGGACAAGTAAGTGTGGTGGGCTTTTTCTGAATACAGTATGCATGCACAGCATTCCATAAAGATTAGGGTGGGTCACGTCATACAAGGGGCATGTGCTTGCTCTCACTGGTTGGTGATAGGCAATCCTTGACAGGTTGAATTGGCCACATCTAAATTAGGAAAGGTGAGGTGCTTCCACTAAAGAAAAAAGAAAAAGATCGTGCAGTCCCCTTGTACTTTAGGGGATGAAGTCAGCAAACATTGAAGCGTGTGAAATAGAATTTGTTCTATTTGCATTCATAAACTCAAGTGAGCAAGTTATATGAGCAGATTAACTACCGTGGCTGCTAATGCCCCTCCCCTTTAGAATCGTGTGGTCCTTAAAGTTTATTTTAATAAAAAGGTGTCATCTCCTCACACCTTTTGGTTGCTAGGAGCTACATATACAGTTCTACTCTCCAGATAACACACACATGAGTTTTGCAGATCCAAAAATAGTACATTGTGTCTCTCCAGTGCAATCCAGAGGGCAATAGCTTTCGACTGGGGTGCTTGATAAGTAAGTGATGGGATAAGAAAGCCAGTATCAAGATGGGTCGATAACGTAATGGAGGACAGTAGGAGAAGGACAGGAAAAGGGTGAAAGGTGTCTAGAGGAAGCAGAAAAGGATACGCATGACTAGAAAACAATTTCCACACAAACAGCTGCTCAGAAAGGCCACATGATGAGTCATTAATGTACCCAATGGCGTGAAACAAAGTAGAACTCACATGGAAAGCTGTTTACAAGTCACGGAGAAGGGCAAGGGCAGCACTTTCTTGCTCAGCCACTCAGACAAATGTGGATACACAAGAAAGTCTAATTTTATCCATCTGCTTTACAGATGGAAACCTTATATGAACATTCTACACCTTTCATGTTTAGCCGACTTCACTTCAGTAAACCCAACAAGTATCATTTGGGCCAAATACTACATTGCACACTCTAGATTTAAACTGGGGCAGGATTTAAAAAAAAAAAAAAAAAAAAAAAAAATCAATAATTTATGAGCAGTTTGGGAAAGATTGGGGTATTGATGATAGATCAATGTTTGGTAAGCTTTACTGAGCTCTACTACAATTCCCACGTTCACTCACAATTGGCGTCAAATGGTAAAACATCGTAATAATTGTAACAAAATTTTTGACAGTCAAAAATGTTCTCATGAGCAGTGAGATCAACCTGAATCCACCAAGTTCCCTCAAGATCAACCTGAATCCACCAAGTTCCCTTAAGATTAATATAAATCCTCAAAGATCCTGCAAGATCACAATTCTACAAAGTTCCCTCCAGATCATCACGAATCCACCAAAGTTCCTTCCAGATCATCACGAATCCACCAAAGTTCCTTCCAGATCATCACGAATCCACCAAAGTTCCTTCCAGATCATCACGAATCCACCAAAGTTCCTTCCAGATCATCACGAATCCACCAAGTTCCTTCCAGATCATCACGAATCCACCAAGTTCCTTCCAGATCATCACGAATCCACCAAGTTCCTTCCAGATCATCATGAATCCACCAAGTTCCTCACAAATCCATGAATTTCCCTCAAGATCATTATGAATCCACCAAGTTCCCTCAGGAGCATCCCTCAAGATCATCACGAATCCACAAAGTTCTCTCAAGATTAACATGAGTCCACCAAGTTCTCTCAAGATCAACATGAGTCCACCAAGTTCTCTCAAGATCATCACAAATCCACAAAGTTCTCTCAAGATTAACATGAGTCCACCAAGTTCCTTCAAGATTAACATGAATCCAGAAAGTTCACTCAAAATCACCACAAATCAACCAAATTTCCCCAAGATCATCACGAATCCATACAGTTCTTTCAAGATCATCACAAATCCACCAAGTTCCCTCAAGATCATCACCTCAAGATCATCACAAATTCACAAAGTTCTCTCAAGATCATCACAAATCCACCAAATTTCCTTCAAGATCATATTAATTCAATTACATAACCCCCCCCCCAAACAAATGCAGAGATCATGGGACATCATGCCATGGTGTAAACCCAGGGTTAATTACCCAGCCACATTTGGTGATGCACATTAATCTCAAAGCCTGATTTTATATTCGCTGCTCAATTCGTCAGAGAACATAAACATGATGAAGCACATAAACAGATGCTCAGCTCTAAATCTAAAACCCAACTGTAGGTTTTCTGACTGGCGTCACAGACAGGGATCAAACATGTGTATAGTAAAAGATGGTATGCATAGAAGGCACTTATACATTGATGGTGCTGGAAAGCAGATTCCAATACCGTCCTGACTACAGCATTAACTCAATAAAAATAATTTGTTTTATTTCTTTTATTCATCTCTTTAAGCAACACTTGTTTCTATTTTCTCATAATTGGGATTGTCCACCACTATGAGCTGATGTTGGTGTAAAATGATCAGCAGTAAAATCAGCAGCAAAATGATTTTCCATCAATCCATGCAACACTCGTAAAAACCCATGCAACACCTTATTTAATAGATCCGTACGAGGACAGCCTGCACAAGAAGGACAGCAATTTTACAATGGCAAAACTGTTTCTACCTAATTTGATTCTTATACAGTCTCACACTTTTTTTTTTTTTTTTTTTGCATTACCTCATTCCAGACTTGTGACATCAGGGACTTGGCAGGGCTGCCATATCAATATTTTGATCAGCTGTTATTTTTCTGACTGTCATTACAATAAGATAAGAAATCCCACTTTCTGAATGGTTTGGTGGTAAAATATAATCAGAAGCTCATGGTTTGAACCCCATTACGGCTCAGTGGAGACAGGTTTGGGTTATTAATTTGAAGGTTGTGGGTTCAAGCACTGACAACCTATAAGTCTGGTGTCCAAAATCAAGATCAATAATAGCTGCTGGTTTGTATCCATGGAAATAGGAGAAACTTAATTAAAGCCATGTTGCTGATGTTCCTGATTGGGTTGATGTGATGCTTCTTTGACTTATTATAAAAAGGTACAGTAGATAAATTAACTAAAACCAATTACGATCATTCAGGGGCAGTGGTGGCCTGGTGGTAAAGGTGCTGGATCACTGATCCTAAGGTTGGGGGTCCAAGCCCCGCTCTCAATGGGTTGTCACTACCCCCCCCCCCCTTAGTGCAGCTAACTGGGTTATCAAAGGCCGGCCATGTCTCTCACTGTCTATGGTGAGAGGTTCATGTAAAAGAACCATCGCTGACTTTCAACAAGAGGAGCTGCATAGCCGTCAGCATGCTTATGTTCTGTGATGGCCTGGCGAGCTGTCCAGGGTGTGCTCTCCCTTCGCTCAGAGTCAGCTGGGATGGGTGACAGACAGCCTTCCTGCACCTGTAATTAGGATTAAGCGGTTCCGAAAATGCATTAAGATCATAATTATGATTTGATTGTTGAAGGAGAATCTTGTTTTGGATAGTAAACTATCTTTAGTAAATAAATTTAAAAGACAGAAAATGTGAGAAATTGTCAGTGTGAAATAAACACTGCTACACATTTTGCTATCAAAGTGAAACTCCCTTCAACCACACACACACACACACACACAGGTGAAAAGGACAGATTAACACATGGACAGATTGAAAGTTCCATATTAGCAAGGACATGCTGGGAGCAACGGTCACCGCCCAAATAGTGCTCCATCATGCCCTACTTTTAGCTTTCCTCACAGTGGGCTTGGTCTTACAAGCACCTGTTCAATATGGCTATCAGCTGGGCTACACACAATGTGTGTCTCTCTCTCTCTCTCACTTATAGACATCATAAAGTAAAATAAAAAGTGCATGTGACATATAGACTTTTTATGAAGCTTATCATAACCCAAGCTTAAACTATTGAAGAAATGATATTTATATAATAATTAAAATAATAAAATACAATACAAAGAAAAATATCTGGCTCACGGAGCAGTCATGGCCCGGTGGGATGGAGCTAAATTATTGATCAGAAGTTCTATCCTCAATATCACCGAGTTGGCAATGCTACCCCACCCCAACCCCCACCTCCTTTTACTCATGTGTGGCGAGATATAAACAAGAATATGTATTTGAATGGAGGAAAATATTAGTACACCCCACCCCCCAATATCTATTGTTACCCCCTTTGGCTTAAATAACTTCAATGAGATGCTTCTTATAACCATCTGATGGTCTCATATCGACCTGAGGAAAGGTTGCCCTAGTCCTCAGTGCAGAATTCTTTCAGCTGTGAGATGTTTGAGGAGTTTCTTGCAGGCACAGCACGTTTCAAGTCACCAAAACAGCATCTCAATGGGATTACGATCCGGGCTCTGACTGGGCCATTCCAGGGATTTCCACTTACTTTTCCATCAGTCCTTGGTGGGTTTACTGGTATGTTTTGTGTCATTGCCATGTTACAGGGTCCAGTTCCGCTTCAACTTTATTTTTTTACAGATAGTTTCACATGTTCTTCAACCTCCCTCTGATACACAGAAGAATTCATGGTGGCTTCTATGATGGTGAGCTGGTCAGGTCCTGCTACAGCAAAGCAACCCCAAACCACGACACTTCCACCTCCAGGTTTCACAGTTGGTATGAGGTTCTTTACCTAGAATCCTGTATTGAGGTTCCACCAAACATGTCTTGTGTTTAGGTGTCCAAATAATTAAACTTGAGACGCATCTGTCCAAACAACATTATTCAACAAGATCTGGTCTTTGTCGATATTCTCTCTGGAAAACTTCATTCTGGTTTCCTCCTTGACTCCTCCATATGAAGGTCATTCTCATGTGGTCTCCTTCAGATGGTAGAGTCCTGTGCTTTCACAGTGACAGTGTCGAGAGCCTGCTGTAGCGCCCATGGTGATGTTTTAGGACTTATGATGACTTCTCAGCATCTTGTGTTCTGCTCTGGTGGTTGAACCTGCTTGGACGGCCAGGCCTGGGCATGGTGGTGGTTGTTTTGAATGTCCTCCACTTGTAAACAATTTTCCGGATGGTCAAATGGATGATGTCAATTTTTTTATATATTTTAAATCCCTTACCAGACTCATAAGCACCACAATCTTCTTTCTGAGAGCCTCAGACAGAGCTTACCATGGTGCTCAGTCTCACTTCAACAGACACGGGCACCAAACTAAACGCCTGAGGTTTAAATGGGGCGGGGCTTCTTCAAAATGCTGGGTAACAATCATTGGTCATGTGAACCTGATCTGATACACCTGTGAGTTATTATAGCCATTTTGAGAGAGAAAATATGTGGGTGTGTCCTAATTTTTCCTCCATTCAAATACGCATCGTTATATTATCTTTTGTTTGATGAGTAAAAATATGTTAATTTGTGTTATTTAATTACAATTCAACCACTTTCTTTTTCATAAATAAATAAAAAACAAGAATGAACATTTCTTAATAAAGAGTTGATTATTTAAAGGGGTGTTCATTTTTTTCACATGATTGGACTGTATTAGGATGAAGGGGAGACTGGAGCCTATCGCCGCCAAATCCAGCCAAAGGCAGTGAAAACCCTGAACAGCTCATCAAATCATCACAGTTCCAACATCGACACACAGCAATCCAAACTCACCATCTTACCTAGGAGTGATTTGTACTGTCAGTTTGCCTAGTATGCATGTCTGTGGATTGTAGGAGGAAACCAGAGTAACCCAGAGGAAACCCGTGTAAGCGCGGGAGAAACATACAAACTCCACACATGCTCACTGAACGCAGGACCGTCTTTTATAACGAGTACAGTACTTTGTGTGTGTGTGTGTGTGTGTGTGTGTGTGTGTGTGTGTGTGTGTGTGTGTGTGTGTGTGTGTGTGTGTGTGTTGCATAGTAGGTATTAGAAATTGTTCAATATTTGAAAACCATCAGACAAAATACTTACAAAAAAAAAAAAAAAAAATCAGAAAATGAACCAAATGTCTATCACCCGAGCAATTATTTCCCATGCTGGTGTTGTTTCACTCCGTTACACACACACACACACACACACACACACACACACACACACACACACACACACACACACACACACACACACACACACACACACACACACACACACACAGTCATGTACACAAGTCAACAGCATATCGGTTGGCTCCAATAAATGTTTTAGGATTCACATAGTCATAATGAAAAATGTAATAGCTTTCTATCCCTCTGTAGGGAAAAAAGGAAATTCAAAAGGATTAAGCAGCTTTTCACCAACCTGTCAATCATATCAGCTCTAACAAAACCCCTTTAATCTACACTAATGATGTCATCAGTACCCATGAACAGAGAATTTTCCCAACTAGAATTTGAGGGGGAAAAAAAATTCAACAAGATACAAGGTGTGGGCCGTCCGTTGGTTTATGTTACCTGGAAAAAGAAATTTAGTAAAAGATTTTACAATGAAATGCAGTTCTATGAGATGCTTTCCAGAAATTAAAAATATGAAAACATGCATTCATCATCATACAAAGTTTTTAAAACTTTTTTTACATAGTAAATAATACAGAATTAAAAAATAATCAAAATCATCTGACCAATCAGAATAGGGGACTCAACAGGGCTGTGCAAGGTCATAGTGCGTATGCACACCCACCCACCCACCCACCCACACACACACACATACACACACACACACACACACACACACACACACATATCTATATCTATATCTATATATATATATACACAGATGCTACGCAACTTATGAACGAGATACGTTTTGAACGGCCGTTTGTTAGATGAATTTGTTTGTAAGTCGTTACTGGTATGGTTTAGAGACAGTGTCCCTGAGGAAAAGGCAGGAGTCAGAGCTGGAGGTAGCAGAGATGAAATTGTTGAGGTTCTCTTTGGGAGTAACGAGGATGGATAGGATCAGGAACGAGTACATCAGAGGGACAGCACATGTAAGATGTTTTGGAGACAAAGTCAGAGAGGCTAGATTGAGATGGTTTGGACATGTACAGAGGAGGGATAGTGAGTATATTGGTAGTAGGATGCTGAGGTTGGAACTACCAGGCAGAAGGCCCAGAGGAAGACCAAAGAGAAGATTTATGGATGTGGTGAAGGAGGACATGAAGGTAGTTGGAGTAAGAGTAGAAGATACAGAGGAGAGGGTCAGATGGAGGCAGATGGTTTGCAGTGGAGACCCCTGAAGGGAAAAGCCGAAAGGAAAAGAAGAAGAAGACCAGTACTCTCTCTCTCTCTCTCTCTCTCTCTCTCTCGAGTTCTCTCGAGCTCTCTCTCTTTCACACACACACACACACACACACACACACACACACACACACACACACACACACACACACACACACACACAGCTTTGATCTCTCTCTCTGTATACTATATATATGTGATGTGCATGAGTTCAAGTGCTTGCATGATCACTTGGGTCTGGAGTGTGCTCAGTGATTCAGGTGAAACTCTGCAGGTTATCAAGCAGGTCGACTCCATTTCAAACAACACAAACACTGCTTCTGAAAAAGAGAAGTGAGCATGAGAATGAAAGAGAGAGTGATAGGGATATATGGTTATATTGTTATAAGGTTACAAAAAAGGGAAAGGAAAGAGGGATGGAGTACAATGTGAGAGAGAAGAAATAGAGAAAGTAAAAAAAAGAAAGCAAGAAAGAGATGTGAACTCTCGGTATTTGCTGTAAAAGCCTTTACATTTAGTGTAAAATATGTGATGTGTCCAGCGGTCTGAGGGGCATAAAAATGTTGTGCCCCAAGATACAGCCTAGGGGTATTATTTTCTAGCGCATAAGAGCATCTACAGGGTACATCATCTTGTTTTCTTGTTTATAGGGCAGCCTCCAGGGCACTTCACTGGGAAGGCTCCCTAAATATAGGGCATGTCATTACATTTTCTTGCTTTTTCCAGCACACTGGTCTGGTCTGGTACCTTCCGAGTCGTAGAACTCTAGGGGGTATTCTATCACATTTTCTTCCATTTGAAGGGCAGTAATTACACTACATTACATTTTCTTAATCTAAGGACATTCTAGATGGATTGTATCCCATTTTATTTTCCAAACCGGACCCCAAAGGACACTACTGCACATCCTCCCTGCCATAAAACATTCCCAGGCCCCTCCCCCACTCGGAATTCACCGATGTATTTTTTTGTCTTTAGTTACCAAAGTGAAAATCTTCGCTGCACAAAAATAAGGCAGCAGGAGCTGCATCAATCACTTAATCTGATTAATCTGACTGACTCATGATGACATCGCACATCTGTACCCATCACATAACGTCATGACGGTGTGACCTCTAACTCCACAACAAAACCATCCACACCTGCAGTGCTTCCGCAGTGCTTCCTTTCATAGCAGCTGCCGAATCGAAAATAACAAACATTTCAAACAAACCCCTGCTCATGCCTGTGGTGTCAGCGTGTGAGAGGGCCGGTTGTGTCACACTGAGCCGATAAACAAAGAGTGAAACAAGAAAAGGTGAGAGAGAAGAAGGGGCAGAAAAACAGTAGCGGGGATCTGACATCACTTCAGATGAAAAAGGCTCTTCATTACACTGATTAAGCCCAGAGTGTGTTCACGGTTTTGGAGCTGCTGCTTCACTGATTAAGCCAATGAATGGCTGACGAAGTAAAGCAATTTACCCATCAGATGCTTTGTCTACCTACGATGGCGAAGTAATTAAGAGTAACTGCGTTTTCATCTGTGTGTTGAGGGATATCAGTTCGAGCCAGGAAAAAGGGAGCAAAGTGGCTAATTGGAGGAGACAAGGTCTGGCAAAGTACACATCAGGTACACACCTGCACCGGTCCATGTTCAAATGTCTGTATAATTAGGAAGTGAAATTGGACTGTTAAAATGAATTAGAGAATTAGAAAGATAACGACTACAGACATCACTGCAGAGAGGACACCGTCTGACTTTCTGTACGTTAACACAGGTTATCAGTTCTGTTTAAAAAGGAAAAATACACAATAAAACACGTTATCGTTCATTTTCTGGAGCAATGGAGAGTGTGGAAAAGAGGTCAAGAAGCGTGTGCAGGCAGGTTGGAATGGTTGGAGAAAAATGAGAAGAATGAAAGGAAAAGTGTACAAGACGGTGTTGAGGCCAGCGATGTTGTATGGTTTAGAAACAGTGGCCCTGGGGAAAAGACAGGAGGCAGAGTTGGAGGTAGCAGAGATGAAAATGTTGAGGTTCTCTTTGGGAGTAACGAGGATGGATAGGATTAGGAATGAGTGCATCAGAGGGACAGCACATGTAAGACGTTTTGGAGACAAAGTCAGAGAGGCTAGATTGAGATGGTTTGGACATGTACAGAGGAGGGATAGTGAGTATATTGGTAGTAGGATTCTGAGGCTGGAACTACCAGGCAAAAGGCCACTTAGAGGAAGACCAAAGAGACGATTCATGGATGTGGTGAAGGAGGACATGAAGGTCGTTGGTGTAAGAGAAGAAGATGCAGAGGATAGGGTGAGATGGAGGCAGATGATTCGCTGTGGCGACCCCTGAAGGGAAAAGCCGAAAGGAAAAGAAGAAGAAGAAGATCGTTCATTTTCTGGAATCACTTAATCCTAATTAGGGTCGCGGGGAGGCTGGCGCCCATCCCAGCTGACTCTAGACAAGGGCAGAAAACACCCTGGACAGCTCGCCAAGCCATCGCAGGGCGGAAACACGCCGACGGCTATGCAGCTCCTCTTGTCGAAATCAGCAACGGTTCCTGTACATGAACCTCACACCATAGACAGTGAGAGACATGGCCGGCCTTTGATAACCCAGTTAGCTGCACTGGGGGGGGGGACAGTGACTATCCGTGGAGAGTGGGACTCGAACCACCAACCTTAGGATTAGTGATCCAGCACCTTTTACCACCAGGCCACCACTGCACGATAAAACACTTTACGTACTATATATTCATTTATTTTTTAACTGCTTCATCATATATTTCAAATTATGCTAATTTTCCAAATTAGGGTTGCGCAGAGGCTGGCGCCATCTCGGGCCTGGATGTAGATTGACAGAAACCCAGTCAGGTAACCCCGTTAGTTATATGAATGTACAGGGATCCCTCACTTTCCACAGTTAATGGGGACTGAGATCTCCCCCGAAGCACCGATTTCCGCAAAGTAGGATCAACCCCGCCCCTAACTGCCGAACTGATGTATACGTACATGTATATAATATCAATAAATACATATTCAATGCTATAAATGCTTATAATAACAAATACACATTCAAAAATTATGCAGAAAATGTAAATAAAATACAAATACACACACATACAGCCGCACGCGCGCGCACACACACGGTTGCGTGCCTCACATAACAATGTAAGTAGTCTTGTTTGGGTTGTTTTTTTTATTTGTTTGTTTTTGTTTGTTTGGGGTTTTTTGCATAATTGGCCTTGTTTTGCAGCATTTTCAGCAACCTTTTCCCTATGTTTCCTTGATTTCCATATTTTTTATATTTTTTCAAGAATATTTTTGAAAATCCCACAATGCACTGAAGCCGCAGAAACTGAAGCACGAAGCAGCGATGGATCACTGTACTGAGAAAATTAAATACAGTGATACTCACAACCACATTGATAGTGGGGCTTGAACCCCGCGCCCTGGGGTCAGTAATCCAGCTACCTCTTGCCCATGGTTGGTGTATCTTCCTTAGTCCCACAAGACATTAGGGATCATGTGACACTCTGACATCACAAAGAGAACCTTTGCGACTTTCCCACGCTATTGCAGAAAGTTTTGATGATTCAACAGAAATAAGGCAGAAGGTAGTAAATCATGGGTCACGGCGTGGCTGGCGCCCATCTCAGCCTACAAGGGGTGAGAGCGGGGTACACCTGAAACAGCTCACCAGGCCATCACAGGGCCAACACTCACATCTCGGGGCGATTTGGAGCAGTCATTGAACCCACTGTCCATGTTTTTGGACTGTGGGAGGAAATCGGTGCATCCAGAGGAAACTCACACAAGCATGCGGAGAGCATGCAAACTCCACACAGAAACGCCCGAGCTGGAACCGATCCCAGGACCTTACTGTGAGGCGGACGTGCTAACCACTACGCCACCGTGCCGCCAAAATGTAAATGTTCGGAATGAAAAAAACATTTCAAGTGCAGATGAAAAGTATTCACACGGGTTATGGTAGCGTAGAATAAATATGGCACCCGGCTGGCGAAATCCTCATAGGTCGGCGAGGGAGTCTTGATTTCCCAAGCAGCAGCTATAAAGTAATACTGTACCGGCTCCAACATGGCGGCCACAGCCCCCAAAGCATTCTTAAAATTTCCTGAGTAGTTTTTAATAATGCAGTCATGTGCTTCCACTGAGATGCGCAGTCGGCTGCCTGCGTTTGTTGATCTGCTGTGCATAAATATTCAAGATCAGCATAATACGCATCAGACGAAAGTGCGATCTGACCTCCTTGTAGGCCCGAGCACACGTACACACGCCGCTTGATTAACCAATGATCGCTTACAGTCACAGGGATGCGAGTCTTGGCGATAGATGTGTGTGTGGTCATCAACCTGGATACTGACTCACGCTCTTCAGGACAATAGAATCAGTTCGCCTGGTTTGCCAACAGCAAGATGACAGCTGTGATGTCATTCACACTAAAGCGTCCGTATATTTTTAACACAATGGCATGTAGCAACAAAACACTGCATGGAGAAAGCTAGAGTGTCATGCATTATGCTGACAGGAAGACTGATAACGCAGATAATCATTCTTTATGATTATTGTTGGGAAAAGACATTTCAAAACAAGCAACATGCCAAAAAAAAAAATTGCACAGATTGCCAGTGTAAAAAGCCTGTATGGTCCAGAAACTCAATGCTTTCAATCAGGGTTTGAAATCTGTCACAAAAGAGGCTGTTCTGGGTGTGAAGGCGTGTATGTCCATATAACACACACACACACACACACACACACACACACACACACACACACACACACACGCAGCATTACCACCACTTCCCTCTCTGTGTTCGCCAGCAGATGAAAGGCAGAGAGAGATGTATGGAGGATGTGATGAGAAGAAACAAGGAGGTGGAGGTCAGCACAAACACAGTAACGCACCAAAATCAAACAGCAAGCCAGAAGGGAAAAAAAAAAAAAAAAAACACTTTCAAAGTACTGTCAGTTCTAAGCAGGTCCTAGAAGAGATGCAGAGCAAGTCATGAACAGGTGAGAAGGAGAAGAAAGAAGATACCGCGGGATGAGAGGAGGAGGAGGAAGGAGATGCTTAGGATCTTGTGCTCTGTAATGGAGCCGTCCTGTGCGTCATCCCGCCTGGATTAGAATTCCGGCTCGTATAAATAGGAGAGATATTTTTAGTCTTTCGGAGCCGGTCCACTCCTCCCCTGCTCTGCCTTTCCTGAAGAGTATTAATTACCAACCATCCATACAGACTAATAATATGCTTATTAATGCTCCAGTCAGAGTGAATTGGAAGCACTGTATGTGAATCCACAGCATCTTAATGAGACGGGCCATTAAAAGGACAGCAAAGGACATCAACAATTATGGTGGCTTCAAAGAGGAGATTCCCAGAGGCTTTTAATTGTGTTTTTGGCAGAATGTACAGTGATTATGCGATTAAAAATATCATGCATTTAAAAGAATGATCAGCTGGATTGAGAGAGAGAGAGAGAGAGAGAGAGAGAGAGAGAGAGAGAGAGTATTAAGTCGCTGTAATCCGGATGGTGTGAGAGAAACAAAATCTGACCGTCAATCATCATTCCTACATCATATCATAAAAAAGAGCCACCAGGAAACCTGGTCTCGAAATGAAACCCATCTCAACCCTGACTCGCAGGCTTGCACATCCTGTTTCTCTCAGTCTTTCTCTCTCAAATATACAACATATCAAGAGCAGATCGTCGGAGCCCTGGTTCAATCCATGCTTTTATTGGTTCTGTTAAAATGCAGAAAGTACTTTACATCATGCAGTGAATTCAAACTGATCTGAAGATAAAGCCTCAGTAAAATCGACTGATTGTTTAAATTGATATATCTCATATATATATATATATATATATATATATATATATATATATATACACACACATATATATATATATATAGATACACACACATATATACATATATATATATATATATATATATATATATATATATATATATATATATATATACACACACATATATATATACACAGTATATATATGTATATATATATATATATATATATATATATATATATATATATCTATATATATATGTGTCTGTCTTCCTTTCGGCTTTTTCCCTTTTACTCGGGAGTCGCCACAGCAAATCATCTGATTCGCACGTTTGATTTGGCAGAGGTTTTTACGTCGGATGCCCTTCCCGTCACAACCCTTTTAGCAAGGGACAGAAATACGCTGACGACTTTGCAGCTACTCTTTACGAAAGTCACCAATGGTTCTTTTACATGCCTCACACCATGGACAGTGAGAGACATGGCCCGCCTTTGATAACCCAGTTAGCCGCACTGGGGGGGACAGTGACAACCTTGTGGAGAGTGGGACTTGAACCCCCAACCTTTGGATCAGCGATCCAGCGCCCTATACCACTAGACCACCACTGCCCATATATATATATATATATATATATGCCCCCCCCTTCCCCATTGCTGACTTTCGTAAAGAGTAGCTGCAAAGTCGTCAGTGTGTTTCTGTCCCTTGCTAAAAAGGGTTGTGACAGGAAGGCCATCCGACGTAAAAACCTCTGCCAAATCAAACGTGCGAATCAAATGATTCGCTGTGGCGACCCCTGAGAAAGGGAAAAAGCCGAAAGGAAAAGAAGAAGAAGAAAAAGATATAATACTTCATCTTGTTCAAATGGACAAATATGAAGAAGCATTTGTGTAGTACCTGCTGCCATCAAGTGGTGGAACATTAAAACTGCACTTTATTGAATTCAGGGGCCACTGGAGGTCATAACACTTTATTCCACCCCTGAAGCTGCATCATATTGGTCTCTCCTGAATAACCTCACACACACACACATCGCTCTCTCGCTCTCTCTCTCTCTCGCTCTCTTACTCTCACTGACTCTCTCTCTCTCTCTAATTCTCCTGCTCTGTCTCTCTCTCTCTCTCACACACACATAATGTCTCTCTCTCTCTCTCTCACTCTAGTTCTCTTTCTCACTTTCTCACTCATTCACACACACACACACACACACACATACACACACACACACGCTGCATTTACTGGCTCAGAATCAGGGCACATTTGATCTATGTGGTTCATTTGCCATTTGATTTAGTTTTAATCTAAAGATTATTTCAAATCACAAATCCTAAACAAGCAAAAACAAGCAACCAACCAAACAAGCAAGCAAGCAAACAAACAAACAAACAAATAAGCAAACAAGAAACAAGCAAATAAATCCCAAATGTGGTTTAATAATCACAAATCTAATTAATAAAAAAAGGAGTCATCATTAAATTTCTAATGATGATGATGATGATGATGATTATTATTATAATAATCATCATTATTATTATTATTATTATTATTATTATTATTATTATTATTATTATATGTGATTTAGCATCTTTTACAGCGTCTCTAGAGATAATTAAAAGAATCAAAGCTGTGTTTAAATATTTGTGTTTATTTTCTCTTTTTATTCAACAGTGGAATTATCCAGAAGGCATCGCGTATCTGAATCATCGTAACTCGGCGCGGTTTATCAGATTTACAAATGAAATTCCTGTCTGTGTTCCAAAATACATGCAACCTTCAGTACTCCAGCACTTGAGTCACTTCAGAGGTAGGCGTGGTCTTTCTTATTTCTTGGTTTATGTCCTTTGTCACTGATGTCAGTGTGAATTATGTGGTTCTGTCCCAGATATGAGATCAACCCCGGTGCCGTTTCTGCTCTTTGGACCAATGGCTCTATTTCATGTTGTATTTGGTTCTGATTATTTATATCCTACAATTAGTTCCCAATTTGTTATGTAGTCCAGCTGCAAACCATAGAAAAAATATATACATATCCTCTTCTGTTAGATTTTCTCCATTTTCATTCATTCATCAGGGTTGGGGGGGGGGGTCGCCCATCTCAGCCGACTCTGTGCGAGGGCAGGATACACCCTGGACAGCTTTCCAGGCCATCGCAAGAGTAGCTGCACAGCCGTCAGCATGTTACTGCTTTGCACTGGCCTGGCGAGCTGCCCATGGTGTTCCCTGCCCTCGCTCAGAGTCGGCTGAGATGGGCGCCAGGCTCCATGCGACCTTAATTAGGATTACAGAAAATGAATGAATGGAAGTTATCAGTTTTGCCTATAACTGTAGAGTGTGGCTTCAAATATAGAGCCATACTTTGTGTGTGTGTGTGTGTGTGTGTGTGTGTGTGTGTGTGTGAGTGTGAGTGTTATATTTGTGCACTGTCCCATAACAGACTAGCTATCAGTGATGGAGTTAGTTGTCATCACCATCACACCCACAATCTGTTTTCAGATTCTTGTTTCCAGAAGCGGTTGATTGTATTTTCTGATAATACAACCAATCACCTCGATTAACCTCAGACCCTCCAGATAGGGGGTGTGAAGCTTCAAATATAGACGTGGACCAAATAGCATCCCCCAACCCCACCCCCCAAAGTCTATTTTAAAACTTACACAGCAAGATTTAAATTTTAAAAATAAAAGGATTCACCCCCCCCCCCCCCCCACACACACACACACACCCACACCCACACCCAATTTTAGATCCAGGGTCAAGGTCTAATTTAATACCTGCAGAATTGTGACACGCCTCGGGTGTGAAGCCATTCCGTATTAGTTGATATGCCTCTCAGATCTTGTATCTAATCCTCTCTTGGCTCGCCCCTTCCTGTGGCTTTACCATGATGAGAAATCGATTTGTGCTGGAAATATGTGGTTTAATTCACCGAGACACTTCGCCTCAACCATTTACATCCTCATCACGGATGACCATGCTATCCATGAGGCATTTATCATTGCTCTCATTTATTAAACCTGACTTCACTCTCGCAGAGCCGAGCAATATGTTACAGAATACCAGAGAGTAAGTGGATATTGCCTCATTAATATTCAAATCCCAGCGAGGTGAGATTGCTGTGTTAGGATGTTCGTAACTGTTCAACAGCTTAAAACACTGTAATGCTATAAGATGGAAGACATTAAACACGGTTATGGAAAATCCAGCAAAGGCGAAATGTTGTGACATGAACAGAACCAATGTGTCCAGATGTGAAGAATGTGAACCAATAACCACACCTTGGTTTCTCTGATTCCTCAAACAGCGTGACACCAATCATGAGCCTCATTTGTCCCGATGTTCGATAGTCACATTTTGATACCATAGCGAAGAAAATGAGAGAACATTGGTGCACATTGGAAAATATCTGGATATTTCCAAGAATATTGGAGGACGTTGTAGAATTTCAGGGAAAACTTCGGAGAAGAATTGGGGCAGTGGTGAGCCGGTGGTATGGTCCTGGATTGCTGATCCTAAGATTGGGGATTCAGGCCTCACTGTCAATGGTTTTCAACGCTGCCCCCTAGTGCAGCTAACTGGGTTATCATAGGACGGCCATGTCTCACTGTCCATGGTGAGAGGTTCATGTAAAAGAAACATTGCTGACTTTCAACACAAGTAGCTATATATCCATCAGCGTGTTTTCGCCCTGTGATGGCCTGGTGAACTGTCCAGGTTGTACTCCGAGTAGGCCGAGATGGACAGCAGCCTCCCCGAGACCATGATTAGGATTAACCGGTTCAGAAAATGAATGAATGAACTTTTGGGGAAAAGTGAAATATTATCGGAGTGTTAGAAAATTTGCTGTTTTTGTTGTCTTGTGTGTGTGTGTGTGTGTGTGTGTGTGTGTGTGTGTGTGTGTGTGTGTGTGTGTGTGTCCAAAGTACATTAAGGAAACAGCAAAAAACTCTGAGTAATATCATAACTCACTGGTCTACAACGGTAAACATCGGAAGACATCAGTAGTGTTCAGTGTAATATTACCATAAAATTGTGCAAAAAAAAAAAAAAAATGGGCGTGACATCAGGAGAACCTCGGTACAAATCAGCAAACAGCATCAGTATAGATTGTAAGAACATCGGATGAAGCCTGGTGACATCAGTACACATCGAAAAACATCGCTAAACATCATAAGAAAATTGGCGGAAACATCCGACTTACTTAACCTTGGAATACGATTGGCTCAAATCGGGATTAATGTCGGAATCATGTGAGCGCACTTTAACATACATTAACTTTAATCTGTTTATTTAACGTTTTCTGTCTTTTATCGGTTCCATTTCCATGTTCTACTTCCATTATGTGCAATTTGTTTGGATGTTTATTCGCTTTTGAACTTTATATCTTGATAAGCATCATGGAAAATAACCAAGCTATTGAAAACTCTATCATTCAATCAGTCAACTCGCCAATCAACGACCAAAGCCGAACCCCCCACCCCCCACCTCCACGCTCAAGACCAACCGAGACAACTCAGCTTGGCTTACACCAATCAAGAACTGATTGCCCTGGACACCAAGAGACAATTGATCAATCAAGACCTATTGTGTCACCTCAGGGAGCTTGGTATCAGAAAATCAGTGAGAGGTAAGTGGGCTGGTTGTAGAAAACAAAGAGTTTTCCAACCTAAAGAAAATGCAAAAACCAGAGACACAAACAATGCAAACACTCAGACGACTCCTTTAACCCAAACTCATTTTCAAAACCAAAATATAAAAATTGTATTGTGGAATGTGCGATCCGTGCGAAATAAAACCACTGAAACTTGTGACTATATCACAGATCATGACTTGGACATTATTTTCATCACAGAAACCTGGCTTAAACATTCCGGTGATGAAGTGAAACTTGTTGAACTGTGCCCTCCAGGTTATTCAGTAAAGCATTTCCCTTGTACTGACAGACTGGGAGGAGGTCTAGCTGTCATCTTCAGAACGGTTCTCAAAGTTATCAACATCTGTAAGACCAGCAAGTATGACACTATGGAAATGATAGAGTGTGTTTTCTTTTTTCATGGATCCCCTTTGAGATTTATCTGCATCTACAGACCTCCATCCTTGCGTAAGAACGGTCTCACAGACCCCAACTGTCTCACTGATTTCATAACTCTCTGCGAAACTGTCATCACCAAGAAAACACCTTTCATCATTCTAGGTGATTTTAACATCTACTTTGAAGATGGAAATAACCCTCTCAAAGTGAAAATGGACAAACTGCTCGAGACACATGATCTTTCTTGTTCAGCACATCCAGAAAGCAACTCGCATCCATGGTCATGTGATTGACTGGATCGTCACAAGCAAGTACCATGACGTCATTGAGGACACAAGTGTTCCTGATATGCAAATGTCCGATCATTTTTGGATACATGCTGACCTACATATCAGAAACGTACAGCCAAACCTTAGAACCATTATTGGCCGTAATATCAAGTCCATATCAAGAGAAGAGTTCAAACAGGACATCATGTCATCACGTCTCTACAATGATCCTAATCTGATCTTGATGAACTAGTTGACCTGTACAACAAAACTCCCTTGGACATACTAGACAAGCATGCCCCCCTGAAGTCCAGGAAACTGCGTGACAAAAAATGCTCTCCCTGGTACTCAGAAGACATACACTTCGCCAAAATCGAACGTCGACGAGCAGAGCGCCAATGGCGAAAAACAAAGCTTGAGATTCACAGACAATTATATAACAAAGCTAGAAACAACTTCAACAGGATAGTTCGGCAAACAAGATCAAAGTACTTCAATGATCTTATTCTTTCACAAACCAACAACCCAAGGGCCTTGTTTAGCACCATGTCTACACTTATGGGTAAATCAACGGACGTCATCCTTCCAGATCATGGTACTGATGATGTTGACATCGCCAACAAGTTCACTCAGTTCTTTCATGACAAGATAGCAAACATCCGTACAACCCTGAGAAACAGGTCTGTTGAGGCAGAGTTTCCTACTGTGTGCAGCTCAATTATCAACAGCTTTGTTCCATTGAATGAAGATGACACGTTGAAACTCATTCAGAGGTCAAAACCAAAGTCATGTTCTCTGGATCCTGTTCCCACCAACCTACTCCTGGAGCTGACTGTTTGTTACCAGTTATCACGAAGATCATCAACTTGAGTCTTGAATCTGGTACTGTGCCAAGAGCCTTGAAAACTGCCATTGTTAAACCTCACATCAAGAAAACATCACTTGACTCTCAAATTTTGAAAAATTATCGGCCTGTCTCAAACCTGGCTTTCCTTTCCAAGATCTTAGAAAAAAAACATCCCCTTCTCATTGTACTTGAAGAACCTGGGTGTTTTCCTGGACTTGTCTCTCACCATGGAATAACAGGTCACAGCTATCATCAAGAAAAACTACTACTACCTGAGAAACATCAGCAGTATCCACAATCTTCTCAGTGACTCATCCACAGCAGCTCTTATGAGATCGTTCATACTCTCCTGTCCCGACTACTGCAATAGTCTTCTTGCAGGAGCATCCACAGAGCAGATAAACCGCTTGCAGAGAATCCAAAATATGGCAGCCAGAATTGTAACAAGATCTCCAAAGCACTGTCACATTACACCGATCCTGAAGTCCTTGCACTTGCCCCCAGTTCAAAAGAGAAACCAGTTTAAGGTTTTGACACTCACCTACCAATGTGTTAATGGATCAGCACCATGCTATCTTTGTGAGCTCGTCAAGGTGTATCAACCAGCCAGAACACGAAGATTGTTTTCACAACTCTCTTGCTGTTGCTCGGACAAAATTGAAGACCTTTGGATGTCGAACATTCACAAATCACAAAACTTCTACCATCAGTGACTCAGTTTAAACATCAACTGAAAACGTACCTATTCCAACTATAGCTATGATGTTTTCCATCTGTGACTCTGACATGTACTTTTTTCCTCTTCTCATGCGCATTGAGCATACGGTTGTATGAATTATGCGCTATACAAGCATCCATATTATTATTATTATTATTATTATTATTATTATTATTATAACAGCGATAAACAGTCAGTCCCTAAACATCTGTACATCATCTCTCTCTTGAAGTTTATCAGACAAACTGCGAAACACCTCAGTCATGAAAATTTGAGAGCTGTCTCAAACCTCTGACGCTGGAGACTCCTTCCAAAAATTACTAATTAAATGTGTTCGCTTATAAAA
Source organism: Plotosus lineatus (assembly GCA_024760905.1). NCBI lineage: Eukaryota > Metazoa > Chordata > Actinopteri > Siluriformes > Plotosidae > Plotosus > Plotosus lineatus. The sequence goes on from CM045733.1 coordinate 14,101,248, forward strand.
CTTCATCACATCAACTATTTTAAAGCTGTGTATGTCCCATTGTTCTTTTCTTGTTCATATTTTGTAATACAGGGATCCCTCACTGTCCACGGTTAATGGGGATCAAGACAACACCCCCCCACACCACGCGCAACTGCCGATTTCCGCGAGGTACGATTGACCGCACTGACTGACGTATACATACATGCATATGTGTATATAATATCAATAAATACATATTCAATGCTATAAATGCTTATAATAACAATTAAACAGTCAAAAATAAACCATAAATAAAATAGAAATGCACACACACACATACAGACGCACACGCACACACAGATGTGCACCTCACATAAAAATGCAAGTAGTTTTGGGTTGTTTTTTGTTTTTATTTGTTTGGGGTTTTTTTGTTTGTTTGTTTTTTTATGCATAATTGGCCTTGTTTCGAGTCATTTTTCTTAACTTTTTCCCTATTTTTCCTTAATTTTCTTATTTGTTTATTTTTCAATATTATTGAAAAACTCACGATACACTGAAGCCGCAGGAATTGAAGCACGACGTAGCGAGAGATCACTGTAATGCCAATTGGGAAAACTCAAAAAGGATTCAGTTCATCTCTAAAGTGAAACATGATGGCGGTAGCATACCACTAACTTTCAGTGGGTAACATTCTCATTCATTCATTTTCTGAACCACTTAATATTAATTAGGGTTACTGGGAGGCTGGCGTCCATCTCCATCGACTCCAGGCGAGGGCAGAGGACACCTTGGACAGCTCGCCATGCCATCGCAGGGCAGAAACACGCTGACGGCTATGCAGCTACTCTTGTTGAAAGTCAGCAATGGTTGTTTTACATGAACCTCACACGATAGACAGTGAGAGACATGGCCGGCCTTTGATAACCCAGTTAGCCTGCACTGGGGGGACACTGGCAACTGTTGACGGTGGGGTTTGAACCCACAAATTTAGTATCGGCAATCCAGCACCATTACCACCAGGCCACCACTGCCCGGTTAACATTCTCTAGACAGAATAGTTGTTGTCCCAAATCCTTTTAGCTTTATTTTCTTCCCAAACCCAATTGATACTTTTTCCAGAACTTTCTTTGAGATTTCTTATGGTTGTCAATGCTTTTCAGTTCCAGGTTGTTCTATTGTCACGTATAAAAGCTCAAAGAGATGGTTGCCTATGCAAATGTAGTGTATTGTTTCCTCACACGGTCAAAAAAACATGCACAGTAGGTGAATTGGCTGTTCTAAATTGCCCGTAGATTCGCATTGTGCAGAAGGCAATGGCAATCCACTGCACTATCCTTGCCAAGAAAACCTCCATGAAGATGATAATCAAGGCATTATCCTTCATGGCAGGTCGCCAAGAGTCATCCTACCACTCGGAAAGTATCAAATCAGACCATTGATTCATGCATTTATTTGCAAAATTGCTGAATCCTACTAGGGTTTCTGGGAGCCTAAAGTCTGTCAGTCAACTCTGGGTGAAGGTGAAGAACAGCCTGAACAGCTTTCCAAACCATCACCGATTTAACACACACACACACACACACACACACACACACACACACACACACAGCCATGTCTTTGGAGTACAGGAGGAAACCGGAGTGCTCAGAGGGAACCCATGCTAGAATGTGGAGAACATGACACAAGACTTTCTCGCTGTGAGGCAGATGTACTTATTACTACACCTCTGTACCACCCTGGATTATATTATGGTGTTTTTAAGCCTTTAGGTATATCAAGTTGCAGTTTGGACTTAAGAGTGTTTTATTTCAAAACAAAAGCTTCAAACGAATAGAAATCGCCACAATATAATAACACAAAAACCCGTGTACATTTTCTGAATGGCAAAATAGCAAATAAAATTTTAATATTCCTGCACAGATTCAACAAACAGGATAAGTTGCTTCCATGCATGACAGTTATTTCATCCATATAAAATCACTAGAAAATGGCACTCTCGAATACAGTTCTGCTGAAACCGCTACGGGCGTTCAAACATTCCCATGATAAGTGGTACAAAAGTCTCTCTCGCCAGACCATGCAATGCTGTCAGTAGGCACAAGAGGAAAAGTCAGGATGAGTTTAAGCCTGAGACACGCTTCTCATCAGCCTTTCTTAACTGTGGATTTATCAGCAAAGACTAAAGCCTTCAAATCAGGACCTTCTAGTTCCTCCTCCCAAAAGTAGGACAAGCGTTCTCACGGAAAAAAAGAAAGTGGACTAAATAAATAAAGGATAAAGTGACTTCAGACATTTAAGGGTAGGTAATGCCTAAGCATATATTTCTATTTTTTATGGATCGCATCAATGCATGTTGCTGTTTCGACATTCACTCACATTTCAAACATCCCCTAGCGTCACAAAAATAGAAAGTTAAAAAAAAAAAAAATTGCAGGAACATAGAGCCACGGAAATAACATTAATGATCTTATAAAAACAGCAGGTGGATACTATGCGAACACGGAAGATGATTGGCGTGGACACTGAGCAATGCTGTGTGATGTCATTTTGATTGCTTGCAAATGGTGAGCTCGAAATTTGTGAAATGATTTGGCACTATCGGCGAACGCCGTCTTCCCTCCAGGACAGACAGCCAAGTCTCTGAGATCAGATGGAAGGGTGTAGGTACGGTCCATATTAAGGCACTGTGACGTGGTAAGGGCTTCCAGGCACCATCTCATCACCCCATTTGACAATAAGGATGTAGTCTCCTTTCTCCTTAACCGTGTATGTGACGTTATACATCCTGTTGCCCATGTGTTTGACATAGACCTCTTCACACGGAGTCTTTGGCCCGTGCACACCCACCATCAACATGTTTGTCCCTGCAGAATTAAATCATATTTTTCATAAATATTATTCTTAAGCCCAGTGCAAACTTTTGCAGAAAGCACTAACAGCATAGCTGTGCAAAGCTTTGCAAAATTTATAGGACGATTTTATGAAAATAAATACAGTGGTACCTTGACTTACAAGTGTCTATTGTAATACATTTTCCATGATACAAGCCAACCAGCAAAATTTTGATTTACGAGCTCTGCTGGGGAAACGGCTTTCCCGGGCCGATTAGCCTGGTATTCTTCCGCGTGTATTCCTCCGCGCTCCGAGAACACCTTGTGCAGTGCCTCTTAATTATTTTTTGTTCTGCCCCTATCGCAAGAAACCCCCCCCCCCCCCCATGCGCACCACACACGCAACCATAGTGTTAAATAAACACCACTGCCACCTACTGTAGAGGATGCACAATTACACTTAATTCTAGTACAGTATGGCAAAAAAGCATGTTCCCCCAGGGTCATGCGCCCCCCCGTCATCACACCGTATCCGCCAAGGGGGGCACACCCCACTATTTAAGAAGCACTGGCCTTGTGGGAGCTCATCATAAGCCTGTCTTCACTGGCATTCATAGCTTGCACATGCACAAATATCTCCTCCTCCTCCTCCTCCTCCTCCTCCTCACCCTCCTTCTCTGTTATGCACTACCTCATGTCTGCCCATGTAACATCTTCATGCCCACGTAACAGCTTTGCCGCAGTATAATCGGAAGGGTTAGTTGGCTTATTGTTTGTTCTTGTTTTATTATTATTTATTATTAATTATTATTAATGTTCATGTACATGTATTATTTCTATTATTATGAAATGGTTATTGTTTTTACATGTTTATCTTAAATATATTAGCTGAAATATACATGTTTGTGTCAGGTTATATGAGGCTGGGAAGGGGTTTAACAGACTAACAGATTGTTCTATTATTTCCTATGGGAATTTTTGCTTTATCTAAAGACCATTTTGACTTATGAGCTCACCCTCGAAACGGATTAAATTCCGTAAGTCAAGGTACCACTGTATTTATTCGGTTTTTGTGTGTTGGGGTTACAGTGAGAGAAGTGCGGGTCATCTTACCAGCTTTACTGCAGTCTACTGTGAAAGCGTTCTTCTGGCCGATAAAGGCTTTAGAGAGGCCTGACCCTCGTGACACCACTTTGCTGGCGTCGGATGAAAATTTGGGCAAGGAAGCAAAAGATCCAGCCATAGTAGATGACTTAGTGACGGTCTCCACCAACACAGATGAGGTCTCATGGAGACTGTGCCCTCCAGACAGACGTGGACCTGCACACCAATCAGGAAAATTATATATACAGTATATATATTTGCTTATTATAAATAATATAAAAAGGATAGCTATATGCCAATATTATATAAATTTTTGTTGAATTTACTTACAATAATGCAAATACACCTACTAGACAGCTACCTCACAGTAACGTACATCTGCTAGCCAGCTAAATTACCTGTGCTAATGTGTAGCTAAATAATAAGTGAATAATTATAAATAATGATATTGGTGATTATAATTCACCAAATAATTAGTTTTCAGTGCTTGATTTTAATAGGCATTTGTAATTAGCCACAAAATTAAGTTAACTACTTCTAATCAGCCCCCAGTGCAGCTAACTGGGTTGTCGAAGGCTGGCCAGGTCTCTTACTGTCTATGGTGTGAGGTTCATGTAAAAGAACCATTGCTGACTTTCGACAAGAGTAGCTGCATTGCCGTCAGTGTTTCCGCCCTGCGATGGCCTGGCGAGCTGTCCAAGGTGTACTCTGCCCTCGCCTGGAGTCGGCTGGGATGGGCACCAGCCTCCTCGCGACCCTAATTAGGATTAAGTGGTTACAGACAATGAATGAATGACTGGATGAATGAACAGTGAGACATAACATTTGGTCATAAAAATCATTAACTGAGAATTAACAAGATCTATCTAGCATTGCATTCAAATTCATTTTCTGAACTGCTTAATTCTAATTAGGCTCACAAAGAGGCCAGTGCTCATCTCAGCATGACTTCGGGTGAGGGAAGAATACACTCTGGACAGCCCACCAGGCCATCACAGGGCAGAAATATGCTGACAGCTATGCAGCTACTATTGTCCAAAGTCAGCAATGGTTCTTTTACATGAACCTCACACCATAGACAGTGAGAGACATATCCAGCCTTCGATAACCCAGTTAGCTGCACTGGGAGAGGACGGTGGCAACCTGTTGAGAGTGGGGCTTGAACCCCCAACCTTGGGATCTGTGATCCAGCACCTATACCATCAGGCCACCACTGCCCCCAAATGGCAGATAGACATTGTTAATTCTCAGTTGACAAAATGATCAGGTGCTTATGTGATGTATGTAAGTTCTATTTTCGCGATTTTGCCCCATCGTGAGAGTTTAACGGACTCCAAATGGCCCTTTCATGCAGGCTAATGCAAGCTAGTAAATGGATTTTAGCAGATTGTAGCTTTAAAAATGTAAGTAAAAACCACCTGACAATAAACATATCATCGTTATAGAGTTTTATATATATATATATATATATATATATATATATATATATATATAAGTATATATTTATATAGTTATATATATCTAGTGTTATATATATATACACAAGAGTTTGGAGGATTTTTTTTTAAATTTAAAGACAAATAAAAGTATTTCTGATTTATTCATATTTCTTTCGAAATGTTTATTTATGTTTATATGTTTATATAAATATTTTTATATAGTGGGAAAAATCGCATTAAAAACTGTTGCCAGTATAATAAAATGTCATATTTGCCATATCCTCCATCAACTCATGAGGACATTCCTTACTCAACATTGACTCATTCTGTCACACACACACACACACACACACACACACACACACACACACACAGCTTTTTTTATAGAAACCTGAAATGCAGCATTGTCCAACATGACAGTGTGACTGAAGTAAGATAGGAAGTGGCAAGAACACAAGCACCGATGGCACCATCCCATTCAATAGGCATCACTGTGTGCCACATCCTATACAGCTACCCCCAAAAGTCCCACATTGTCCTTTCTTATTCTAAACATAGAGCAGATCCGTTTTAATATACTTAGCCCTGTGTAGCCACAAGGTGTCTCACCAGAGACTTTGGCTTTGAATGGGCTGCCAACGATATGCTGTGGTCCTCCATATTTGATGGAGATGAGGTAGTTTCCCGGGGCCATGGGTGTGTATGTGACCTTGTAACCCTCAGGACACTCTTGGCAGTCCATCTTCACCTTGGAGGGTCCATCGATGGTGACAGAGAGGGCTCCGGTTCCAGCGTTAACTGTGTTCACGATGAATTCAGAGGGCACACCTTTAAGAGATGGAAGGAGACGCAATGAAACCTATGTTATCTCGGGGTGGGCAAAATCTTGCATTTAACTGTATCTGTGTGTGTGTGTGTGTGTGTGTGTGTGTGTGTGTGTGTGTGTGTTGCAGTTGTTTGTTTATAAGTGGTTGCTTACCTGTGGTTCCTCCCTCCAGACCTGGCCCAAAAGCAGACACCATGCCTGGGTCTCCGGCTTGACCAGGTTCTCCTACACGGATTTTAAAGGGGCTGCCAGGAATGTGGCTCCCATTGAAACGTACGTCAATCGAGTGCACGCCGTTCTCACGTGGGATGAAACAAATTGCATGCTTGTCTGCAGAGAGGAGACCAAAGATGTTCAGAAAGAAAATGGTATCGAATAAATAAATAAATAAATAAAATAACTATTCTTTTGTGCATTAATACTGTATGTGTGGTGTGTTTATGTTTGTGCGCTCACCATTGTCTAATTCTGTGATGTGACACTCCTCCACTGCACCCGAGGGTGTGTGAACCTTGGCATCAATGATACCCCTTGCTCCGTTCAGCTGCACTGCAAATGTCGCCTCTTGACTCACTTTCAGACCCGTTTCCTGAAAAGCAAACAAAAAAGTCAACCATGAGTATATTTATTCATGCATTTCGGATGAAGACATCAATTTGTTTTTATTATAACATCGTTTGTTTTTATTTCTTTTACTTGTTACTGTTATAAAACCGGCAACCTGAACAGCACACTGCTGACACATAGCTAGACACCAATGTTGAAATTAATCTTGTCTATCACTTCTTCTTCTTCACTTATCCCTTAAAATCCGAGGATGTCGTTGGGGCGCCTTCATGGTGAGACTTGGGCTGATTTGGCCTGGCGGAGCCCATCCCTCTCCAGGTCGTAGAAACACGCTGAGAGCTTTGCAGTCCACTCTTTACGAAAATCAGCAATGGTTCTTATACATGCCTCTCACCATAGACAGTAAGAGACATGGCCTGCCTTTGATAACCCAGTTAGCTGCACTGGGGGTCAAATTATCTTTGAGTTTATTACTGTTGTGCACTTCAAGAGTCACGTGGACGTGTGTGTGTGTGTGTGTGTGTGTGTGTGTGTGTGTGTATGTGTAAGTGAAAGAGGAAGAAACATACCTGTAGGCTGGTAACAGTAAGTCTACGGGCATCATCAGATAGCGTTGCTATGGGAACGATGAATGGACTATCAGGGATGTGTTCATCATTGAATTTGATTGACACCTCATAGTCACCTGTCAATCATCAAAATAAAGCCTCTTGAACATCTTCATTAATGCACCAGATTAACATGGAGTGAATATTTTCTGTAATTGCTTAATCCTATTTCGAGTCGTGGGGAGGCTGGCACCCATCCCAGCCAACTCCAGGTGAGGGCAGAGTACACCCTGGACAGCTCGCCAGGGCCAGGTCATCGCAGGGCAGAAACACGCTGGCGGCTTTGCAGCTACTCTTGTATGGTTCTTTCACATAAACCTCACACCATAGACAGTGAGAGACATGGCCAGCCTTTAATAACCCAGTGAGCAGCACTGGGGGGTGGGGGGTGGACAGTGACAGCCTTATGGAGAGTGGAACTCGAACCCCCAAACTTAGGATCAGCAATCCAGCACCCATTTACCACTAGGCCACCACTGCCCATCAGTATGTGATCAGTCATATCAATAGAAGTAATCCAATATTCTGGTTCCCACATGTAAAAAGAATTTGAATGCTCTGAACGCAATTTACAGTAAATATGTATACTGTACGTAGCTCTTTATTGAATCTTACCCGGCTCTTGAACTGCATAGGACACCCCACAGGAGCCGTCCTTCCTGTCTTCAAATGAGATTTCAGCTTTACTTGGCCCCTCAACGGCGATGGACAAACCACCCGCGCCCGCCTCACGAGTCCAGATACTGAACTCCGCTACAAGTCACAAACACACACACACCACCCATATTACACAAAATATTTCAGTATTGTAATTACAACTGTATGTCCAAGCCCTGGATGTGTGTTTAAATATCTCTGACTTTTGGTAGAGGTATTTTAACCATCATCATCATCATCATCATCATCATCATTATCCACTTAATCCAGGGTTGGGTTGCGGGGGCAGCAGCCTAAACAATGAGGTCCAGATGTCCCTCTCCCCAGCCACTTCCTCCAACTCTTCCGGGGGGACACTGAAGCATTCTCAGACCAGCCAAGAGTCCCCAGGGTGTCATCATCATCATCATCATCATCATCATCATCTTCCGCTAAGTTCAGGGTCGGGTTCCAGGGGCAGCAACGTCCCTCTCCCCAGCCACTTTCTACAACTCTCCCGGGGGGGGACACCGAGGTGGTCCCAGACAAGCCAAGAGACATAGTCCCTCCAGCGTGTTCTAGGTCGACCCCGGGGTCTCTTCCCGGTTGGACATGCCAGAACACCACACCAGGGAGGCATCCGGAAGGCATTCTGACCAGATGCCCGAGCCACCTCAACTGGCCCCTCTCAATGCGGAGGAGCAACGGATCTACTCCGAGCTCTCCATGGATGGTAGAGCTTCTTACCTTATCACTAAGGGAGAACCCTGCCACCTGGCAAAGGAAGCTCATTTCAGCCGCTTGTATCTGCAATCTTGTTCTTTCGGTCACTACCCAAAGCTCGTGACTATAGGTGAGGGTTGGAACGTAGATCAACTGGTAAATTGAGAGCTCCGCCTTGCGGCTCAGCTCCTTCTTCACCACGACGGACCGGTACAGGCTCCTCTTAACAGCAGAGGCTGCAGCAATCAGTCTGTCGATCTCTCGCTCCATCCTTCCCTCACTCGTGAACAAGACCCCAAGATACTTAAACTCCTCCACTTGGGGCAGAACTTCATTCCCGACCCAGAGGGTGCATTCAACCCTTGTCCGACTGAGAACCATGGCCTCAGACTTGGAGGTACTGATCCTCATCCCAGCTGCTTCACACTCGGCTGCGAATCGCTCCAATGAGAGCTGGAGGTCCCGACTTGATGAAGCCAAAAGGACAACATCATCCGCAAAAAGCAGAGATGAGATCCGATGGTCACCAAACCAGAACCCCTCAACGCCTTGACTGCGCCTAGAAATTCTGTCCATAAAAATTATGAACAGAATCGGTGACAAAGGACAGCCTTGGCAGACTCCAACTCCCACCGGAAATGAATTAGACCTGTTAATGCCAATACGGACCAAACCCTGGCTCCGGTGATACAGCGACCGAATGGCTCGTAGCAATGGGTCCGGAACGCCGTACTCTCGAAAAACGCCCCACAAGATCGTTTGAGGGACACGGTCGAAAGCCTTCTCCAAATCCACAAAGCACATGTGGACAGATTGGGCAAACTCCCATGCCCCCTCCAGAATCCTGTGGAGCATATAGAGTTGATCAAGAGTGCTACAGCCAGGATGAAAACCACATTGTTCCTCCTGAATCTGAGGTTCGACTATCGGTCGGATCCTCCTCTCTAGTACCCCTGCATAGGCTTTCCCAGATAGGCTGAGGAGTGTGATTCCCCGATAATTGGAACACACCCTCCGGTCCCCCTTCTTAAAAATCGGGACCACCACCCCAATTTGCCAATCCAGAGGTACAGCCCCCGATGACCACGCGATGTTGCAGAGACGTGTCAACCAAGACAGTCCTACAGCATCCAGAGCCCTGAGATATTCCGGGCGGATCTCATCCAACCCCGGAGCTCGACCACTGAGGAGCTTTTTGACAACCTCGGTGACCTCCACTCCAGTGATGGGTGGACCCCCACCCAAACGCCCAGGGTCTTCCTCTTCCATGGAGGGCATGTTGGTGGGATTGAGGAGGTCCTCCACCTCTCGACAACATCCTCAGTCGAGGTAAGCAACTCTCCACCTCCACTGTAAACAGTGTTTGTAGAGAACTGCTTCCCCCTCCTAAGGCATCGGATGGCAGTTCAGAACCTTTTTGAGGCCAACCGATAATCACTCTCCAGGACCTCACTGATCTCCTCCTCCTACTTGTTTGCTGCCTCGGGAGTCCCACAGGCTAATTAAACCCAATAGGCCTTCTTCTTCAGCTGGATGGCCCCCTTCACCGTGGGTGTCCACCACCGGGTTCGGGGATTACCGCCATGACAAGCACCGGCAACCTTACGGCCATAGCTATGGGCTGCCACCTCAGCAATGGAGGCACGTGGCCCATTCAGATTCCATGTCCCCCGCCTCCTCTGGGGACGTGGTTGTAGCTCTGCCGGAGGTGGGAATTTAGGGCCTCTCAAACAGGGGACTCCACCAAACATTCCCAGCAGACCCTGATTACACGCTTGGGCATGCCAGGTCTGGAAGGCAGCCTCCTGCACCACTGAAGCCAATTCACCACCAGGTAGTGATCGGTAGACAGCTCAGCTCCTCTCTTCACCCAAGTGTCCAGAACATATGGTTGCAAGCCCAATGACACGACTACAAAGTCAGTCATCGAATTGCGACCTATGGTGTCCTGGTGCCAAGTGCATTTATGGGCACACTTATGTTCGAACATGGTGTTCGTGATAGACAAACTGACAAGCACAGAAGTCCAACAACGAAACACCATTTGGGTTCAGACTGAGGAGGCCGTACCTACGGATCACACCCTTCCAGGTCACACTATCATTGCCCACATGGGCATTGAAGTCTCCCAAGACAACGAGTGAGTCTCCCTATTATCTTCCAACCATGTGTATAGCAACGTTTCCATCTCTGCAAATGGTCCTTCACACCGTTTTATGATGATAGTTGACTTAATGGGAGCTGCTACTTTCACCACTTCCTTAATGCGGTCCTCGTCCTTCAAAATTGTAGACACCGTGGAGTAGGAGAGACTGAGATCTCACTTTCACTTTCATCTTCATCTCCAACGACAGTGTCTTCCTTGCTTTCATGGTAGAATCGCCATCTAATGAATCGGATTCTCTCTTGGTGGCCATGGTAACGGTGTACAATAAACGAATGTAAAATTGTACTTTAAAAGAGATGCCACTCGATGGTATCTACTCACTGAGTGTAGTGGTAGAATGCTGTGAGTGTGGGATGCTGGGATGCTGTGTTGCTATAACTATCTTGAATGCTGCGCTGCCGGACATATACAGTAAACTCATAATAGGCATTTGCTAGACATGGTCATAAGTACGGGTGGTCATAACTAGCGTACCTTGTAACTCGGATAGTGACTGTATATAAACTTTCAAATGAGACAATTACCTTTGACCTTGAGAGATCTCGTGAGTCAAATCATCTTCTAAATTCTTTAAAAAAAAAGATTTTTTCAGTACTTTTGTCAAGCCCGTGTATTATAGAACATACACCAGATGAGCACATGGGTAATTAAACCCTATACCCATATAGGGTGTATTTGCTATATTATCCATGCTGCATGGTGTTGGTACCTCGCAGTGCATGAATGCCCCCCTTGTTGGATGTGTATTTAATAATCAGAATCAAGCCATCAGTAGTTCAAATACCTGGCACTCCTGCCACTCCCCGGTCAAGCCCGGTACCACCAGCACGCACTTTATGGGCGCCTCCTTCTCCAAGTGGCCCTACAGTGAACTGAAAGGGGCTGCCGGGTACATGTTGGCCCCGATATTTGACATTAACTGTATGAGGACCCATCTCCTGTGGCACAAAGCGCACACTGTAGGTGCTGTTTTCTCCCTCGATGATCTCAGCCTCCTTGGTTTGGCCACTGGGACTCGTCACCTGAGCTGTCATATCTTGGGTACCAGTTTCACCTGGGAGAAAGATGGAAAGAAATCAAACAACATAGACAAGTACGAGTCACAGAAGTGCAGTTCAAAGGGAATTTTTGCAAAAATTGCAGAAAATAGCTAAAGTACAAGCCTAATATATTGATAAGCTAATCACAGGTCACCAATTGGTTTATAAGCATTCAATCCTAAATTGACATCAGATCAGCTGTTCAGCCTCCGAGACACACACACACACACACACACACACACACACACACACACACACACACACACACACACACACACACACCCTCGGGCTGACGCGACTGGTTACCACTGAAGGGCCCCATGAAGCCTCCAAACACGTCTCTGAAGGGGTCTCCCCCAAGTTGTGTGCTTTCCTCCACATGCACTTCACGCTTGGTTTCACCGGCCCGAGTCTTGCTGATCTCAGTGCGTTCGGTGCGGGTATATGTGTGGCTGCTACGTGTGAAGGTACGTGTTAGCTTTTCTTGGGCCGACACCATCTGAAACCAGTTCTCTGTAGGATGTGTTGTCCACAGTGAAGGAAGAAAGACAGAGCGAGAGAAAAGGAGGAAAGAAAAAGCAGTAAGACAGAGGAAATCAGGACAGCAGGAAAAAACTCACATGCTGTCTAGACTTTTGTTCATAACACACTTGTTTTGTTTGTTTGTTTTGTTTCTATCTCACCAAGCAGGTGAAAAGCTCGGAACAAAGCACAGGTAGAGCGACAGATGGAAAGAGGTGCGGAAAAGGATAAAAAAAAAACATGCTTTTCCCACTTAACTTTATGCCTAATTGGCTCGGGTTAAGCTATGAGATCACCTCACCTGGAATTTTGAGGTTAAGGTCACAGGTGCTGCCTACGGTAGCTATAGAAGGAGCCTGCCTCCTCCTGGTGATGCTCTCCTTCATCCTGCCCTCCCCTAGCACCTTTACTGTGAATGGACTTCCTGCACAGAGGTGCACAAAAAAAAAAAAAAAAAAAAAAAATCACAAATAGCACAAAACCTATCAAGTTATGTCCCAAATGTTTACATTACTAATCACATTGTAAACAATATAGTCGTGAAATAGTGCCCCCTTTTTTTCGATTGTTTTCGGTTATGGCTGGAGAAAAAAAACATGAAAACATTGTAATATAAATTAACTTTGAGGATCCATGACCCTACCCTGGCTGTGTGTCATGTGTTGTACTGAGCCTGCACTTAAAATGGAAATAAAAAAATACAATTGTTTTCCTTATTGACAATGTTTTATGCTTTTTTTTTTTTTTTTTTTTTTCGTGCTTAGTTCAGGCTGTGTCCCAAATCCAGGACAATTTCCCAATACCACATAGGATAGGAAAGGAAAGTTGCATTTCAGTGTGGCACAAGTGCAAAGCATCATAGAAGTAAAGGGTGATATTTTCAATTTTTTTTTTCGGGGTGGGGGGGGGGTCCTCCATTTTCTCCCTAATTTAATCATATCCAATTCCCACTCTCAGGTATTACATTCCCTTCCCCATTGACCAGGGAGGGGTGAAAGCATGTGCACGCCCCCTCCGTGAAATACAGTGCTAGCCACCTGCCTTTTTTCGAACTGCGGCAAATGCGTATTTGGGAGCTTTCGAACACACTCGGAGGGAAAACACAATCCACCCCTCGTACGGTTGAGCTCATAGATGTCTGCGATTGGCTGATGATCACTGTGGTGACATGGAAGTGAGCATATGCCATCCATCCCCTCCATGAGAGCTCAGCCAATTAGCTTCCATGGACTCCCGGTTACGGATGACGGTGGCATTAAGCCAGATTCAAACTTGCAATCTCTGGGTTAATAGTCACGCAACTTGTTGATGATCCACTCGGGAGCCAGTAAATGGGTGATTTTTAACTTCAAAAACAATTCTGGGGTAGTACAGTGGCATAGTCATGAGTATGTCTGCCTCATGGCAAGTTGGTCCTGAGTTCAAGTCACAAGTTCAGGTGTTTCTGTATGGAGTTTACATGTTTCCTAGTGTTTGTGTGCATTTCTTCCGAGTACTCTGGCTGGTTTCCTCCCACAGACCAAAGACACGCATGGTGTGCTAACTGGCTGTTCCAAATTGCCCTTGGGTGTGAATGTAAATGGTTGTGTGTTGGCCCTGTGATGGTATTTCAAACTGTTCATGGTGTAGCTTGCCTTTTTTCAGTGTTGGCTGAGATAGGCTCTGAGATTAAGTGAGATTAATGTTTTGCTTTTCAGTATAATACGTTTTCTTGTAGGTCTATAATAAAAAGCTATACCATTTCGGATCACCATTTTCTTTAAGTACAGATGTGGTCATCTTTTTTTTTCACTACATTACCACGGGTTGCTTTAAATGTGCACTGAATTCACCTCTGACAGTATATGCTGTAATTCTTCAAATGCAATTCCCCACTAAATATATTCCATTAAAAAGTACCATGCCTATAATCTTCTACTTTCCACTTTGATGTGTTTCCTGGATGTCAATAATGAAATGCAATACCGTTCGTTAATATGAATGAATTTAAAATATAACATACTGACACTTAGATGAATATGTCAATGCTCTGTACCTGGCACATGCTGGTCAGCAAATTTGATGTTGATGATGTAGGTGCCTGGCTCCGTGGGGCAGTACGTCACTTTGCATGTTCCATCCTCCATATCTTCACAGTTAATATCCACTTTGCTGGGACCTTCGATGGAAAGACCTAAACCACCATAGCCTAGCAGGTTTGGGAGATATTCACGTCATTGTTATAAGTTAATAATTATGTGTTCTGCCTGGATAAAACTAATTTATGTGTGTTAGGACTGATACTTATTCAGACTTATTCTCAACATGAGGTATGGTGACCCACAAGGTTCTGTTTTCGGACCTGTCCCATCTCATATATCATATAATATCAGATTCCCCCTCTTTGTTGATTTCATGACTGTACTTACCAATTTGGTTAGCTTTAGCATGAAATGGAAAACTGTGTTGGGATAAATTAATGTTAAATCTTGTTAAACTATGTCGAATGCAAGCTTTGATTTTTAAATCTGGCCCCGTCACATCCAAAAATAATTGTTGATTTCAACCTCAAGCATGAACAAAAAATGTTTATTATTATTATTAGCAGTAGTAGTAGTAGTAGTAGTAGTAGTAGTGCTGGATTTTTTTCGATTATTTATTTCTCATTTATTCTGTATTTAATTCTCATTAACTTTAGTTGATTATGCAAACCAGCTCTCACCTGCATTCCTGGTGTCCACAATGAACTCAGCCACCTCAAAGGTGTGTCCCTCCACCAGGCCTTTCCCGTACACTTTTACTTTGCTGGCATCTCCGATTTCTGACTGCCCCACCATGATTTTGAAAGGGCTGTTGGTCACATGTTTGCCGTTCTTCTTCACACTCACCACATGCTCACCGACTTCTTTAGGAGTGAAGGAGATTCCTGCAGAGAGAGAGAGAGAGAGAGAGAGAGAGAGAGAGAGAGAGAGAGAGAGAGAGAGAAGAGAAAAGGTGACTCATCAACCATCATCAGAGAAGCATTAATTGACAATTATAAAGTAATTATAAAGTATAAGAAGTATTTTAAAGTAAGTGTGTGTGTGTGTGTGTGTGTGTGTGTGTGTGTGTGTGTGTGTGTGTGTGTGTGTGTGTGTGTGTGAGAGAGAGACATGGCCGGCCTTTGATAACCCAGTTAGCTGCACTAGGGGGACAGTAACAACCTGTTGAGAGTGGGGCTTGAACCCCAACCTTGGGATCAATGATCTAGCACCTTTACCACCAGGTCACTACTGCCCCTCGAGATATTAGCAATTCTGCATTCTGATTGACTAAACTTCTCCAAGAATATCAACCATAAACTCTCATTATCACCATAAAAAAGGCCATGATTTGCTCGGAGCTGAAGTATTTCATGATAAAAAAGATTTTATTTTGAATTTATATATGGGGGCAGTGGTGGCCTAGTGGATAGGGCACAGGATCGCTGATCCTAAGGTTGGGGGTTAAAGTCCCCACAAGGTTGTCACTGTCCCCCCAGTGCAGCTAACTGGGTTATCAAAGGCGGGCCATGTCTCTCACTGTCTATGGTGTAAGGCATGTAAAAGAACCATTGCTGACTTTCCAAAAGAGTAGCTGCCAAGCCGTTGGCGTGTTTCTGTCCCTTGCTAAAGGGTTGTGACAGGAAGGGCATTCGATGTAAAAACCTATGCCAAATCAAATGTGTGAATCAGATGATTCGCTGTGGCGACTCCCAAGAAAGGGAAAAAGCCGAAAGAGAAGATTTATATATATATATATATATATATATATATATATATATATATGTGTGTGTGTGTGTGTGTGTGTGTGTGTGTGTGTGTATATATATATATATATATATATATATATATATATATATATATATATATATATATATATATATATATATATAGATATATATATATATATATATATATATTTTTTTTTTTTTTCTTTTCTGAGTAGATCCTTCCGTAGGAGAGTGCTCAATACTTTTTGGTAGAGCAAATAAACAAAAATAAAAGGATATATAAAATATATATATATATATATATATATATATATATATATATTTTTTTTTTTTTTTTTTTTTTTTTTCTTTTTTTATTATAATTATTATGGCAAACTGGAAGGGCTCTAATTTCCATTTTTTTTTCAGTCTAGACTGTTTCTTTGAAAAGCAGCAGCAAATAATTAAAGTAAATATAATTAAAGTACAGTAAGGACATATTTCTTTATTTATTTTTCGAGAATTAGACATTTTTTGTCCACCGAACACAATTCTAAAAGACTGCAAGGCCTTCAGCTAGCCAGCTAGCTCTGTGCTAACCAACTCTGTACTAACCAACTAGATCTCCTGTAAAGTACTTTATGACAAGAAACTGTGTTTTTTTGTTTGTTTGTTTGTTTTAGGTTTTTTTTTTGTTTTTGTTTTTTTATAAATTGGAGAATTTAAATACAACAGTTGTGAAGACAACTATTGGACTCCGTAGCCTTGTAGTTATCTAATCATATTCAACTCGAGGTCATGAAATAACTGTAAAATAATATCCACCTCCTTTTCTGAGAATAATTACTCTTCATATTTATATTTATTATATATTTTTCGAGAGTCTGAAACACAAATACAGTCTTAAGTACAAACACAGAGGTCGAGACTCTGAAGCATAAAGTAAAAAAGATCCACAGAAGAAAAAATCCAAAGATGAAAAGACAGAAAGAGCGCAGTATGAATTAGTGAAAAGAGCGAGAAGCCGCAGATGATATTCTGTAGGTTTGCTTACCAATGTGACGGTTAGGGAGTCTCTTGAGCAGACAAGGCTCCTCATTACCAGATGGCGCTCTGATGCTTGCGGTGAGAGAACTCAGGTCTGTCTCTGTTATCTTTAGGGATACGTCTGTTGATGTGCCAACATTCAACTGGGACATTCTCATGGACTCATCTCCTTTACAAGAGAAAGAGAGAGAGAAAGCAATAAGAATACGACAAGATTAGACAAGAAATGGAGGGTTATATATAACCAAACATAAGATGTGGTAAAGTACACCCTCGTTATTCGCGGGGGTTCGGTTCCGGCTCATCCCGAGAATCAAGATAATCCGCGAGTTCTGTACCCAGAAGAAAAATCCTTTGTATCATATTACATGTGCGAATAATCAACGGGGGGAAAAAATTACTTATCATATTACATGCCTAAAATATGCTTAAAATGTAGTAATTAAGTAAAAACTTTTAAATGTTGTACTGTGGTATTTATTGATAGAACTAATCAATAAATATCACAGTACAAAATTAAAGTTTTTACTTAATCATTACTGCATTTTATATATACATAAAGAACATAAAAGTGTTACGTATGGAATGACGTAATGAATTTTCAGTGTGAGATGGCACAGGTGAATTTATTATTCAAAGGGGAAGCACTTAAGCAGAGCACACACACTTTAAATACCGTACTGATGACAAAGAAAAACACAAACAACATTAAACACTGGAACCAGGAGCCAGAGAAACCACAAGGAAGCAGGGACGTGATGTGAGACAATCTTCTGGCGCAGAGGTGAGCGTGCGGTTTGTGTTTATAGGGAGTAGATGAGAAGACTGAATTCAGTTGTACGCTGCTGCAATCAGCCTGAGCAGCTCAGCCACACCCCTCAGCTAGAGCGGAGAGAAAACAGTTCGAGAAGACAGGGAAGCAGGGATGTGATGTGAGCTAATCCTCTGATGCAGAGGTGAGTGTGCTTGTGTTTAGTGGGAGTAGATGAGAAGAGTGAATTCAGGTGTGAGCCACCCAAGCAGCTCAGCCACTCCCCTCAGCCGGAGCGGGGAGATTTAAAGAACACAGCCGTCAAAATCAAACTCCCCCAAAAACACAGACCATAACAAAAGAACATAAAATAACATGAAGTGTAATAAATTGGATAAAAAAACAAAAGGATAAACATGCTACAGCACAGTACATAAAATCTCACACACAAACATTCTAAACATTAACTTAGGTACTGTACTGGAATAATAATTGAAAAAAGACTTTAATACTACAGTGCTTTACAACAGTTCAGATGATTATTCATCTTCAGGCACTTCAGAGGAAACTGTTGTTTCTTTAGGAGAAAGTCTGATTTCTTCAGAAGACACATCCAACGTCATTACTTTTTTCTGGCGCTTAGCTGGCGTTTGAGTGATCATAAAGCTTAACTGGTAATTAAAACATTAAAAATAGGCTTATGACAACTTGTGCACGAATGAGGAAAAAGGAGCATATACATCATCTCAACCAATCAGCATGAAGAAGGACAGCCATTGGCTGAATTTGGATCACGTGACAGTTGCTCGGCAGTTCGCGAATATGCGCAGGCGAGAGTGTAAAACCGCGAATAGTCAAGGGCCTACAGTAATTATTAAAAAAAAAAAAAAAAAGGTAAGACTCCACAGCTATGATTGTGTAGGAAAATAATGGCTAATTAATTAACTAACTAATTAATGCACTGTGATGCAGTTGGATATGAAGCAGAGATACAGCTTCCACCTCAGCGGTCAGCAGCATTTCACACAGACACAAACCTGTAATCTTGGCTGTAAAGGGGCTTCCAGGTATGTGTTTATCGTCAAATTTGACGATGATATTATAGTCTCCTGGTGCAGTGGGCAGGTAGGACACAGTGCAGGTCCCGTCTTTATTGTCCTTACAGCTGATCTCTGCTTTAGACGGACCTTCCACTGCCAGAGACAGTCCACCTGAATAATAATGTAAGAGATTAAAAGAACTAAACTTTGAATCCTCTTCGGCTATTAAGAAACACAAACTTTTACTTAGCAGGTAATAGAAATGTTCAGAGATCTTTCCAGTTTAAAAAAAAAATACCTTCTCCTGCGTCCTTGGTGACAATCGTGAAGATCGATGGCTTGTTGACCATGCCATGACTCAGGCCAGACCCATAAGCTGTCACATGACCACTGTTTATGGCATCTACATAGAACTGCAATGGACTTCCTGTTGAAGGACCATCAGAACAAACATGGAGCTTCAGTTCTGGGACAAAGTCCTGGTTAATAATATAGATCGACACAAAGAAATGATCGATCACCTGGTATGTGGTTGCCGTCATATTTGATGTCCATCTCATGCAGACCTTTTTCAGAAGGGGCGTATTCCACCGTGACTGTGCCATCCTTATTGTCAGTGATGTGTGGCCGAGCCGTCTTACCAGAAGGCATTCGTACCTCACCTGAAGAACACACAGTTACAATCATTCTTTTAATCTTACATACACTGAGGTAGTTATTGTTTTTGTAAATGATTACTTTTTTTTGTCTTTTAACTGTTTATTTGTTTTTGAAAATAATATTTTTTTTATAGCGTGAGTAGCTTTCCGTGACTGCTGGAGGGAACATGGGCTAATACCTGTTCTCCCCACATCCATTGGTATTCGCCAGAAGCTCTGACTTCGTTCCACATTCCAATATCAATGAGGCTACTTCGTTGTGAATGAGTGTGCAAAAGTGTTTGTGCACTGAAAGGCAACGGCTTCCCAGCACAGGGCATCATTTCATCTTACACCCAGTGTTCTTTGAATAACTTCTGTCGTGTCCCTGACAAGGACTAAATGCCATCTGGTGATGATAAGGGACTATTTTCATTCACTCATTTTCTGAACCGCTTAATCCTAATTCAGGTCACGGGGAGGCTGGTGCCCATTTCAGACAGCTCTTGGCGAGGGAAGGGTACACCCAGGACAGCTTGCCTTGCCATCGCAGGGCCACCAACACTCACACAACCATTCACACCTAGGGGAGATTTGGAACAGCCAATTAACCTACTGTACATGTTTTTGGTCTATTGGAGGAAACCGGAGTACCTGAAGGAAACCCACACAATCACAGGGAGAACATTCAAACTCCACACAGAAACACCCAGGCTGGGAATCGAACGCATGACCTTCCTGCTGTGAGGCCACTATGCCACTGTGGCACCATGACAGACTATTTCCTCTTACAAAACATCAACCAAGTCTTTAAATCATTAATCACAATAATATGCCATAAGATGTTTGATAATCAATCAGCTACAGCAGACTTAAAGTTGACAGTATAGGCTGAGCTAGAAGGACATGGCTGCAGTTTGTACTTTTGTATCTTGTCTTGTTTACTGTACACGTGTGGGACCAAAAACAGTTTTCAAATTTTTGGTCGGACAATAAAGTTCATTCTATTCCATTATGTTCTATGATAAATCTAAGGTTTATGGTTGTCAAGGACACCAAATGATTGATACTGAAGATAATTGGTCGTCTTAGTTTCTGGATTTGCACCCTCGCCCAGAGTCAGCTTGGATGGGCGTCAGCCTCCTCGCTGCCCTAATTAGGAATAAGGCAGGGGTAAGGTAGGTATGTCTGTTGGGCTTTACACCCGAGCCTAGTGGCTCATCAGGCCGGTGGTTCTTCTTCTTCTATCGTATGCTGTTGTTTCTCAGCCATTCAACCGCGACATCCGTGGCCTCATGTAGTTCATAGAGGCCTCCTGTCAGTTGTGTTTCAGGGCACTCTTGTAGTATGTGCTGCATAGTTTGGATAGCTCCACAATCACAATTTGGTGAATCAATGTATCCCCATTTTTCCAACATGTATCGGCACGGGCCAGTACCGCAGCGAAAACGATTCAATTTACACCACAGGTCTCGACGAATATCCATACCATTTAGTGCAGTTGTTGGATCATTCACGATGTCCCTGTTTGGTGCTGTTCCCTTATTCCATCTGGATTGCCAGTTTTCTACCATGGAGTAGTTTGTTGTGGGCAGGTTAGACCAGATGGGTTTTCTTGAAGTCAGTCGGTATCGTGGGTGGTGCTCAATATCATTCAGCAGGGAAGGCCTGGGATCTGGAGTGTAGAGTCCAGTAACTTTGCAGTGACAGCTTCCCTGCGGATATCTGGCGGGGCAAGATTACACATAACTGGCAGCCAGTCTGTATGTGTTGATTTTAGTGTACCTGATATGGTCCGCATAGCACAGTTCAATCTGGTGTCAACTAGTTTGCAGTGAACTGAGTTCCTCCAGACAGCAGCACAGTATTCCGCTACAGAGTATGACAGTGCTAATGTTGCTGAACGTAGTGTCCTTGCACTGGCTCCCCATGTAGTACCAGCCAACATCTGCACAAGGTTGTTTCTTGTTTGAACTTTCTTGGCTACTTTTTGCAGGTGGGCTTTGTATGTCAAAGTCCTGTCCAAGGTGACTCCAAGGTACACTGGTTTTGCATCATGAGACAGGCGGCTGTTGTTGAGTGTTATATCCAGCTCTTGTTTACTTCTAGCGTTGTGTAGATGGAAAACACTAGAAACGGTCTTCTTCACACTAGGTTGAAGCCGCCACTGTTTACAGTAGGTGCTCATATCCCTCATGTCCTCAGTTAATCTCTCATTCAATTCATCAAATGTTTTTGCTTGGAGAGCAAAGCATATGTCGTCTGCATATACAAACTTACGAGAGTGTGTGATGGGTAGGTCATTGGTGTACAGTGCAAATAGAGTTGGTGCCAGGACAGAACCTTGGGGTAGTCCATTCTTCTGTGTTCGCCATGCACTGCTGTATCCACCAAGATGAACACGGAACCGTCTGTGCTGTAGCAATAGCTCAACTGTGTTTACTACCCAGTAAGGAAGGATTTTTGATAGTTTCAGTAGAAGACCTGAGTGCCACACTGTATCATATGCAGCTGTCAAGTCTAGGAAAACTGCACCAGTCTTTTTATTCTCCTGAAATCCATTCTCTATAAAGGTGGTGAGTGCTAGCACCTGATCTTGGGTGCTTCTACCTGGTCTAAAGCCGGCTTGGTCAATGTTGAGTACAGCTTCTACATCATCCTTAATTCGGTGTAGGATAATGCGTTCCAGTAGTTTATAGCAGACTGAGAGTAAGGATATGGGTCGGTAGCTAGATGCTAGTTTTGGGTCCTTCCCGGGTTTCAGGATAGCGATAACCTTTGCTTCTCTCCATAGCTTTGGCAGTTGTCTTTCACGTATAATACGGGACATGAAGGCTGCTAACCAGGTTTGTGCACGTGGTCCAAGGTGACAAAGGAATTCTGGAAAGATTCCATCATATCCTGCTGCCTTCCCAGATTTCAGTGACTTCAGAGCAGTAGTGACCTCTGCACTTACAACTGTTTCAGCTTGGGTTGTATTTGTATGGGCAGACCTTCTAAAGTCTCAAGCTCTTTCACAACTTTTTTCTTTTGGGTCTTTTCAATGGGAGTTTTCCCAAGCTTCACTAAATGGTTAGCAACAGCATTCAGTTTCACACTTGGGCGTGACAATTTTGGTGGTTGCTGTCCTGTTCCGAGGTGTCTAAGAAGCTTCCAGGCTTTGCGGCTTGAGTGGGTAAAGTTCTGTTTTTCAGTAAGCTCTTCCCATCTTGCCCGACGTCGTTATCTAGTGCACTTATCAGGTGCTCGGCAATGTCAGTGCTTCCAGACTCCTGGTACTCTGTCAAGAGTTGTTGGCATTCTTCGTTTAGGCATGGGGTGTATGTTGGTCTGTACCCCTTGGGATTGTACTTCCTGCAGCTTTGTAGATTGCAAAGCGGAATCTTTGAAAGCATTTTTCAATGGGGATGCCAGTTTTGGGTATACAGACAATGCTCTTTTCAGTTTTTTCAGTATACATTTCCCAGTCAGCCTTCCTAAAGTTCCATCTCGGTTTCTCAACAGATTTGGTGAGTGGTATCCGGAGTCCAATGTGTATCACAATGGGTCTGTGCTGACTTTTTGGGAAATCGTCTAGCACCTGAGGTGTAGCTTGGAGAGGATGGCCTTCTGAGGTTGTAACCCAGCATAAGTCTGGGGAGTATCCTTGGTTCCATCGTGCTGAGTGGAAAGACCGGCGCTGCTTCAGGTCTAAGACTAGGTGGAGATTGTTTGATGAAGCCCATTCTATCAGCCAGTCACCATTCTCATCTTCTCTATCATATCCCCAGATGGTATGGTGGCTATTAAAGTCCCCCAAATAAATAGCTGGGTGTTGATAGTTTGGAAGTGGTGCATCAGACCATTGGGCAGGCGGAGGTTTGTACACATTTGTGACGGTGTAGCTTCCAATACGGATTGTGTCATAGTATTCTGCTGATTCTACCATTTCAACATCTGCCATGTCTGAGCGTACGTATGTTGCCCGTCCATGCTTGTTATGGCCATACAAGGAAATAAGATCATATCCATTTACCTTGAGGCGGCATGCAGGTGCATCAGCAGCAACATGTGTTTCCTGGATGCAGATCACATCTATGTTGTTGGTAGGGCATATTTCAGAAAGTATTTCTCGCTTGGCAGCTGATAGGCCCTCCACATTGATTTGGAGGAGTCGCATAGTGGGGCCGACGTCTTGAAAGTCGTGGCGTCCATTTTTGTTGTTATTGTTGTTGTTTGGCTGAGGACTGGGATTCATTTTTTTCATGGGCCGGTGGTTATCCCGGCCTTCCATAGCATGAAGAGACCAGCAGTTCAACTCCTCCTGGATGGGATGCTAGTCCATCACAGGTTACCTTCCCAGTATATTTTTACTGGCTCCCATTTATACTGCTGGGTGACCAGAGGCACACTTGTGGATGAGACCTTGCCCAGGGGTCTCAGCACAGTGGGGGTCTAACTGGGATTCAAACACACAACCTCCCGATCATGAGCGCAGCACCCTAACCACTATGCCACCAGCCCCACACATTTCAAATTAGGAATAAACTGCTTGGAAAATAAATGAATGAGTTTCTGGATTGTTAAAATGATGTCACTTGATTCTACCTAGAATCAAAACACCCAATATGTCCACCATTAATATGAATAAGACGTGTCTTAATTTATTATTTCATGCTCAATAGTTAGTAGAACAGGGTATTAATTACACGTGATGTAGCAATAAAAACAGGCGCAGACTCTAATATTTTGTTCGACTGCCTTTAACCACGATCACAGCATGTAATCTCCTTGGCATTGTTGCTCCATTTGGTCGGGTTGAGGCTCAACAACATTGACGTGGCAATAAAATGAATGTATTGAAGCAGGTCATCACCTCACTGGATTTTTTTTTTTCCCGCCCTGATGGCACGGAAAGAAGTATAATGGGAACTCAACTAAGTTTAGAGTAAATAATGGTTCAGATAACATAAGGAACCATTTTCACATTCCATCACCCCAGATTTCTGACCTGAACCCAACTAAAGATTTTCAGTATGTGCTGGAGAAAACATTCTGAAGAGGTTCAGGTTCTCCCTCATTGATTCAAAATGTTGGTGACAAATAAACCCAACACTGGATGTAAATAAATGTTGATGATGTACTATGATGATTGCTAATGGCTCTATAGCATTGTGCTCAAAATATGGCCTACTGTATTTAGTTGTGATACTATTGCAGATTTCTCAGGTTCATAAAGGGTGCCAATATTTCAAGAGCCACATGATCTACTTGCAGTATGTCAAGGCAGTAGGTTTTATATATTTTATATAAATGTGTGCAGACCAAACCTGTGATCTCCCCTTTCTGCACTGTAAATGGGATGACCAGACTGAAGGGACGAAGCATGGGCTCCATGCCATTAACGGCTGTCACCGGTTCCTCGGTGGCCTGGAACAGAAACCGATTCATGTAAGCACCACTAACTAGTGAGAAGTGAGAAGAATCAGCTGAGAAGATCCTACAGAACAGAAACAAGCAAGCCATGCACAAATGAAGACACAATATAGGATATTTTCTTTTAAAATGCTGACTGTAGAGGTTGAAATGCTGTAATGATATGATTTTGTAGAAAAGATGGATGAAGAACATGGCTGGAGGGTTAAAAAGACTGGAGGGGATGAATGGGATAGAGATTGAATAAGGGAAGTTGTGGAGAGGGGCTTAAATGTGTACCCAGTGAGGGGAGTAGCCCTGGTAAGGCGAGTAGGGCTGCTGTAACTGCACCTTATCGCACGGCTCCTCAATTATAGGAACGGTATCACACGCCTGGAGATGGAGGAAGTCACATGGTTAGTTGGCTGAAACCACACTCATGCATTTTATCTGTCATTCTTGCCAAGTAATCAACAAAATCCTTCACAGATGTAGGTATGCTTCTAAAGTTATAGGACCTTCTCGCTGTGAGCTGCACATGCTAACCACTATACTACTGTACCAGCCAGGGCTTATTGACATGTACAGTGGTACCTCACTTTGTGACAGTCTCACCGAACAAAAAATGCAGGTTACAAAATGCATTTTCTTGAAATTTTTGTCTCTAGATACAAAACAAGTTCACGTTGCAAAAACGCCATCTTAAAAATTTAAACGCGCCATTCAAACATTCAAACAATGTGCAAGTTGCTTTCCCATTGGTCGTCTCCCAACACCTCGCCCCGCTGGCTTTCCATTGGCTAGGAGGGAGCTGAATCTCCATAATACAGTACGGTACCCATAATGCTTTTCGTGTCCCTTCGACCCATTGTTCGACACACACACGTGAAGGAGAGTTGTACTATTGGTTCGTGAGTTTCGTGAGTTTTTTTGAGTGTGCTTACTGCAACGTTATTTTCGTTATTAATCATTAGCCCCAAGAAACTGATTCCTGGTGAGACTGAAAAGAAGATGCGGGCTCCGTTATCAATAAAAGTAAAACAGGAGATGATAAAAAAATATGAGAGTGGGATTCAGTTGAGTGAAATCGCAAAGGAGTATGGCCGGAACCCCTCTACAATCGGGACGATATTGAAGCAGAAGGAGGCATTAAAAGTGGAGAAACAATGATGGAGGCGATTGTTTTGGAAAAAGCAACCACCATATTTAAGGACCTCGTGAAGGAGGGTGGGGGTGAGGATTCTTCAGACCAGCAACCCCTGGACTTTAAAGCATCTCATGGGTGGTAAATAATTTCCTTTTAACACATATTTCAGACAAAATTGGTGTACTTTTATAATTTTTAAAGGGTTCATGGGGTAGTATTGGGAGCCTTGGAACGAATCAGGCGTTTTACATGGAAAATACAGGTTACAAAAAAGGCACTGGAATGGAGTAATTTCATAAAGTGAGGTTCCACTGTATAATGATAGGATTCTAATACATTTATGCCATTTGGTCACAGATTCGTGTTGGACGTGTCACAATGCACGTCCACCTCACAGTAAGAAGGTCCTGGGATTGAGTCCCAGCCCGGGCGTTTCTGTGTGGAGTTTGCATGTTCTCCCCGTGCTTGCATGGGGTTCTCCAGGTACTCCGGTTTCCTCCCACAATCCAAAAACATGCACAGTATGTTAATTGGCAGTTCCAAATTGCCCTTAGGTGTAAGTGTATGAAAAATTGTGTGAGTGTTGGCTCTGTGATGGCTTGGCGAGCTGTCCAGGATGTACCCCACCTTCGTCCAGAGTCGGCTGAGATGGACGCCAGCGTCCCTGCAACCCTAGTTAAGATTAAGTGGTTCAGAAAATGAATGGACGCATCACAATGCTTCATTGAAAATCATTCCCTGTGCAGTGGGAAGCTATGGCTGCACCAGGATTCATATATTTAAGCACAAATACCTAAAATACTGACAAATAATATTTAATGTGATAGTATTTCATGGTGACTTCTCCATGATCATGTCTTCAGTCCGAGATTTAGTTTTCAAATAACTACAATTAATAAAGTCGCTATCGGTGTAAGATTTTTTTTCACACACACATTTTAAAATCGAGTTGACATTGAGATTAGCTTTCAACAAGTACTATGTCTTCTCTTATAATATAGCAAAGCTTTTATGATATTTACAGGGATCCCTCACTTTCCGCGGTTAATTGGGACCGAGATTCCCCACGACTACCAAATTTCGCAAAGTAGGATCACCCCTCCCCGACTGACATATACGTACATGTATATGTGTATATAATATCAATAAGTATATATTCAATGCTATAAATGCTTATAATAACAATTAAACATAAAAAATAATACATAAGATGTAAATAAAATATAAATACACACACATAGAGACACACGCGCATGCATGCACTCAGATGTGCACCTCACAAAAATGTAAGTAGTTTTGTTGAGAGGTTGCGGGTTGTTTGTTGTTTTTGTTTGTTTAGGGTTTTTTGCATAATTGGCCTTGTTTTTGTGGCATTTTCCTCACCGTTTCCCCCATTCTTTCTTAATTTCCATATTTTTTTAATTCGATGAATATTAAAACAAAAAACAAAAACAAACAAAATGTGATGCAAAGTAGCGAGGGATCCCTGTAATATCTTTCCTTAGTAAACACTGTTCCACAAGTCACTCAGAGATGCCTTGCTAATCAATAATGTCTGCCTCTGGTGTTCCAAATAAATTAACTTAAGTCAAAAAAGATCGCTTCTGGTCTAAACCTTACTTTGTCTGCCTCATTCCTGGGCACAGTGGGAACTTTTATAGGCGTACAAATGATATTTTAAAAATAAAATATTCATCGAAGCAAACATTTATTTCATGCCTGCTCAATTCTATGCCTGCACACTCCCTCAATCTTTGCTCTGATTGATACCTGTAAAGGAGTCACTGGCTACTTCGCGCTTCAATTCATGCGGCTTCAGTGCATCGCATTTATTTTTTCTTAATCGAATTAAAAAATAAGGAAATTAAGGGAAAGTAGAGGGAAAAGTTAAGGAAACTGCTGCAAAAACAAGGCCAATTATGCAAAAAAAACCTCCAAACAAACAAAAACAAAAAAGAACTCAACCCCCCCCCCCCACACACAAAACTACTTACATTTCTATGTGAGGTGGAGGTGCGCATGAGTGCGCGCATCTGCATGTGTGTATTTATATTTTATTTACATAGTATGCATTATTCTTGAATGTTTAATCGTTATTGTAAACATTTATAGTGTTGAATATGTATTTATTGATATTATATAAACATATTCCATGTTCGTATACGTCAGGGAGGGGGTTGATCCTACTTTGCGGAATTCGGCGGTCGCAGGGGGATCTCGGTCCAAATTAATCGCGGAACGTGAGGGATCCCTGTATATTAAATAATGGCACAATTAACAGGAAGTTGATTACTGTAACCCGTATTAAATCATGTTTTAATCCTGTGAAAGAGAAACTACTACAAATACTTATGCCAAAAGTTCTGGGTTTGAGCCCCACTGCCACCGCTTGGCCCTTGAGCAAGACCCCTCAATTGGGGGAAAAATAAGATACATGTTGCTCTACAAAATGGCAAATTTTTTTTTGTAGGGTTAAAGTTTGTGTTGGTCCTAATAGTTAGTAAACCAACCACTAATCATCATATAGAACTCAAATAGTTAATAAATATGAATAATATTGATTTTTTCGAGGGGGTTCATCTGGGCAGTGTGGTGGCCTGATGGTAAAGGTGCTGGATCACTGATACTAAGGTTGGGGGTTCAAGCCCCACTCTCAACAGGTTGTCACTGTCCCCCCTAGTGGTGCTAAATGGGTTATCAAAGGCCGGTCATGTCTCTCTCTGTCTGTGGTGTGAGGTTCATGTAAAAGAACCATTGCTCGCTTTCATCAAGAGTAGCTGCATAGTCATCAGCATGTTTCTGCACTGTGATGGCCTGGCGAGCTGTCCAGGGTGTACTCTGCCCTCGCCCTCAGTCGGCTGAGGCGGGCACTAGCCTTCCTGTGACCCTAATTAGGGATAAGTGATTAAGAAGATGAATGAAAGAATGACGATTTTATGAGATGAACACATTTGAGTTAAAATACAAAAGCCACTCGCGGCTGTCACTTTTCATTCTCAAATTTGACATACAACATTCGCATCATCGCATTTAATACATAAAACGTGAACAGTCTGAGAAGAAATAGTGACAAAAAAACGTGACTGATTTAGGACAAGTGATTTGCTTTTTTTTCCGGAAACAAATCACAGATTACTCACCAATCAGTCACAATATTGTTGCGCGACTTTCTTGCGGTTCGCTTGTACGTGGAGTCAAAAATCTTTAAAATTAAATAAAAAATGCATTACCATTTCCAGTATACTGGAAATCTATCATAAGGCTCCAGTGCTTACTTGTATCCCTATTGTATCCTATATGTATCGTATCACCTGTTTCTATTTGAGACCCAAATACATTCCATATTCATCAGTTCAGTTCATTTTTTGTAACCGCTGAATCCGAATTAGGGTCATGGGGAGGCTGGCACCCATCCCACTCACCACGCCATCGCAGGGCGGCCTTTGATAACCCATCGCCGGCCTTTGATAAGATAAGATACAGCTTTATTAATCCCACAATGGAGAGATTCACAGTTACAGGCTCTTGAGGTACCATCAGTAGGGGGTGCAAAAATAGATACATATACAAACATACACACATACATATATATTATATAAGTAAATAAATAAATAGATACATAAATAGTATAAATTAATAAACAATAAAAGAAAAGAAGGGAACGGCTTTGTAGACTCATAAGATAACCCAGTTAGATGCACTGGGGGGGGACAATGACAACCTTGTGGAGAGTGGGACTCGAACCCCCAACCTTAGGATCAGCGATCCAGCGCCCTATACCACTTAGGCCATCACTGCCCACATTCCATATTTTATTTTATTATTCCTCCTGCAAATAATGATCATTGATATTGTGGTGTCAGATGTTCTGAAGCTGTGGTAGAGCATGAACTGTATGACCCACACTAACACTGTCTGACCCACAATAACTCCCAATAATCCAGAAAGTGCTCACCACCACATGGAAGGGGCTGTTGGGGATATGTTCTCCTCCAAAGCGAATAGTAATGATATATTTCCCTGGCTCTGGAGCTGTGTAGTAAATATCAAAAGTTCCATCAGAGTTCTCGACCACATCCACGTCCAATTCAGCTCCGTCGGGGGTGGATACTTTGCATGTGACTTTTCCCTTCCCAGCAGCCTTTGCATCCACGGTGATGACAGTCTCCTCGCCAATTTGAATGGTGGGTCCGAGTCCAGAGCCTGGATAGGATTCAATGCACAGAATCAATAATATTAAGATATTACTGGGTTTGAGTCCTGGGCTCGGGTGTTTCTGTGTGGAGTTCGAATGTTCTCCCTGTGCTTGCATGGGTTTCCGTTTCCTCCAGATACTCTGGCTTCCTCTTACAGTCCAGAAACATGCATATTAGGCTATTTGGCTGTTATAAATTGCCCCTAGGTGTGTGTGTGTGTTTGTGTGTGTGTGTGTGTGTGTGTGTGTGTGTGTGTGTGTGTGTGTGTGTGTGTATGCGCTACCCTACAGTGGTCTGGTGAACTGTTCAGTTTGTACCCTGCCTTTGCCCAGTGTTTGGCTGAAATTGACACCAGCCTCCCCGTGACACTAAAGAGTAGAATTAAGTAGGTTGGCAAATGACTAAGAGTGAATATTGAGTGGCGGCATGGTGGGGTAGTGGTTACCACGCCCACCTCACAGCAAGAAGGCATGGGGTTCAATTCCCAACTCGGGCATTTCTGTGTAGTTTGCATGTTCTCCATGTGATTGCATGGGTTTCTTCCTGGTACTCCGGTTTCCTCCCACAATCCAAACCCCACCCCCAAAAAAAAAAAAAAAAAAAAAACAGTGTGAATGTGAATGGGTGTGTGCCCTGTGACGGTGTGCCGCACCCTCGCCTAGAGTGGACGGAGATGAGCGCCAGCCTCCTTGCCACCCTAATTAGGATTAAACAGCTTAGAAAATGAATGAATGAATATTAGGCTGACTTTGTGTCCAAAACTTTCTCGAAGCACAATATGAAGCCTACAGTTATTGTTTGATTTGGAATTACTCACCAAGGCCGTGCCCTCCAATAGACACTGCAAGAAAATAGCACAACACAGATAATTAATACACACAAGATAATTATGACAATAGTGTTTTAACTACTTAATTGTAATGATCGATGTCATCATGTAAATTCTTCAGCATAACCAAAGCAAGAGATTAAAAATGGATTTGACATTCAGATGTCTACCTGTGACCAAGCACTTGCTGGCATCTCCAGTGGGCAGCGCATGGATACGGTATGGAGAGAACGGAATCTCATCTCCACCATATTTGATGGTGATGGTGTAGCGGCCTGTCATATCTGGCACATAGGACACGGTGTATGTTCCATCTCTGTTATCCCTGATGTTTGCTTTCTTTGGCTTCCCCTCTGGATCCTATTGAAATCACACTCCATTTTAAATAAGTTTCAAGCAAGTATGTCATCCACAGTTAATACTAAAATTAAATAAAAGATACACTGCCCTGCCAAAAAAATTCACTACTAAAAAGCAAACAGATAGAACCTGTGATTGGATAATCGCTGTAGTGATTACTATGTGTCAGCTGGTAATGTGATATTTGGCCTGAACTGATGCAGTGAGTACCGTCTCCTGTGTTACACATCTTTGTCAGGACATATAATTGCTTCAAGCAACTTAAACAACTAAGGAGATTCCTGTGCAGTGGTGGTCTGGTGGTAAAGGTGCTGGATCTCTGATCCTAAGGTTGGGGGTTCAAGTCCCACTCTCCACAGATTGCCACTGTCCCCCCAGTGCAGCTGACTGGGATATCAAAGGCCAGCCATGTCTCTCACTGTCTATGGTGTGAGGTTCATGTAAAAGAACCATTGCTGACTTTTGACAAGAGTAGCTACATAGTCGTCGGCTTCCCCGTGACCCTAATTAGGATTAAGCAGTTACAGAAACTGAATGAATGAATGAAAGAGGATATGGGACATTATGGGAACTGGGTGAAGATCTGTTCAGTGCATTATTAAAATGTGATTTGAAAAAAACTGGCTGACTGTGATTGGAGACCATGTAAATGCTTGGCGACTTAGAATTGCAGAAAACAGACTATACTACTCACAACTATGTTTAATGATGAACATAATAGTATTTCCACTCACACGGTGTGATAATAGCTCCCAGGACTGGCGCTGTGTGGCCATTCAAAAAGCACTTGTTGGCTCCTGAGTGGCGCAACAACAATGTGTGTGATTATCAACCCGGACTTTGCAAGTTCAAATCTAGGACTATGTCACAGCCGGGAAGTCCATGGAAGCTGATTGGCTGAGCTTTCATGGGAGATAGTGATGTCATATGGTCGTTTCCCTGTCACTCACAGTGACTTCCTGTCACCAGTCATGGGTGTCTATGAGCTCATTTGACGGGATGGATAACGGTTTTCGTCCGAGTGAGTTCGGATGCTCCCAGATACTCATGCAGCACAGCAGTTTGAAAAGAGGCAGGTGGCAGCATTGTATGTCACAGAGGGAGCATGTGCATGCTTTCACCCCACCCTGATTGTTGGTGGTCATGTGATAGGGAAGGCAATAGTTGACCGGTAGAAATTGGATACAACTGAAATTTGTTAATAAGAATAACCAAAACATAAAACTGCAGTTTATGACAGAATATAAAGATCAGACAGTCGAATAATATAAAAGGTTCATGTGATCTTATGAGTTCAGACTGTAAGCCAACGCAATAGGCATGTCAGGGTAAGAATCGAAGTGCAAGTGGCGTACCCATCACACATAGTAGCTAGTGTACATCTATGCATTATGGAGTTGCTTCAGTTGGTCAGATCGAGGCTCAAAAGCATTAATACGACAATAAAATGAAATGTGCTGATGACTTGAATGTAATGAATAAACAAGGTACAGTGGTACCTCACTTTACTAAAGCCTCACCAAACGAAAAATGCAGGTTACGAAACGCATTTCCCTAAAATTTTTGTCTCTGGATACGAAACAAGTTCACGTTACGAAATCGCTGTCTTAAAAATTCAAACTCGCCATTCAAACATTAAAACACGCCATCCAAACAATGCACGAGCTGCTCTCCCATCACTGACGTTCAAACATTCTGCCCCGTTGGCCTCCCATTGGCTAGGAGGGATGGCGCAGCTACCTCCCATTGCCTATCTCCCAACATCCTGCCCCGCTGGCCTCCCATTGGCTAGGAGGGATGACACAGCTCCCTCTTATTGGCTATCTCCCAACATCCCACCCCGCTGGCCTCCCATTGGCTAGGAGGGATGACGCAGCTCCTTCCCAGCTACCATAATGGTTTGCATGTAAAGGACAGAGTTACTGTTGTTTCATGTTTTATTTCTTGACTCAGGCTTTCAACCTTCCATAAACATTTGTAAGATTATAACGCTGCTAAGAAGACATGGTCAACACATGCACGCACACACACACGAGCGCACACACACACACACACACACACACACACACACACGTGTGTGATTTCCGGTGCGAGTGAGAAGAAGAAACAGGCTTGAGTGATATCACAAAGGAATACGGCCACACCCGTCTACCATCGGTACGATATTGAAGTAGAAGGAGGTCTTAAAAGGTATGTTTTTATCATTTTTAAAGGGTTTAGGGGGTAGTATTGGGAGCCTTGGAACAAATCACACATTTTACATGTAAAATGCGGTTCAGTTTATGAAAAATCCAGGTTAGGAAAAAGGCTATGGAACGGATTATTTGGTAAAGTGAGGTACCACTGTATATGGATATAAAATTTGGGTTCAAAATTCTGGTGCACAAGAAATCATTTTTACACATGAACGACACCACAGAGTCCTGGCCTTCACCATATAAAAAAATGTTCATGGAGACTTCATGAACTTTGTACAAGTTTATTGAAACAATGCGATGGTAAAGTCATCCAGTAATCAAAGCTAAAGGCACTTAAATATAAGCGAGCATGACCTTTTTTGGATGGGCAGTATAGCTGTATAATAAAAAAAAAAAAAAAAAAAAAATCTATACTTAAAATCATTCAGAAATCATGAAAGCAAAAAAAAAAAAAAAAATTACAAAAATGTGTTAACTATGTTTTATTTTAGGGAACAAAGATTTTAAAATAGTTAGTTATGTAATGGTAACACAGAGTCCACAGAGACCAAGAGAGGTAGAATATTATATACAGTATAGAGATTTTTTTTAATTAAAATTTATATTTCTTGTGCATTTCACAGTGTTATTAAATAATTTAGCTTTCACAGGATAAAAAATAATATCATACATTATAAACCAGAATCCTCCAGAGAACAAGAAGTACTTGGTTAATGCAAAAGCTTTACATGTATAATTAACACATTCATTCATTCATTAATTTTCTGAACTGCTTAATCCTAATTAGGGTCGCGTGGAGACTGGCGTCCATCTCACCCAACTCTGGGCAAGGGTGAGGTACACCCTGGACAGCTCAGCAGGCCATCGCAGGGCTAACACTCACATAACCACTCATACTCACACATAGGGGTGATTTGGAGCAGCTAATTAACCTACTGTCATGTTTTCGGATTGTGGGAGGAAACCAGAGTACCCGGCGGAAACCCACGCAAGCATGTGGAGAACATGCAAACTCCACACAGAAACGCATGAGCTGGGAATTCGAACCCAGAACCTTCTTGCTGTGAGGGGGACGTGCTAACCACTACACCACTGTGCTGCCCCATAATTAATACATTTGCTGAAAATTATTAATTCTGATGCATTACTGGACCGGAAACAAGTCGTAATTTTCAGCTGTGATGATTCTAAGTAAATGTAAACACATAAAGAAAGTGCAGTTAGGTTATAAACACTTAGCACCATTTCAGTCGGTATAGAAAACGTACCCTAAAGCAGGAGTCTACAACCACCGGGCCGCAGACTGGTACCGGTCCGTGGATCATTTTGTATCGTGCTGCAAAGAATGAATAGAGCGAGATCCCTCGCTACTTTGTGCTTCAATTCATGCGGCTTCAATGCATCGCGGTTTTTTTGTTTGTTTGTTTCTTTGTTTTTTTTAATTTTCATCGAATTAAAAAATAAGGAAATTAAGGAAGAATAGGGAAACAAGTTCAGGAAAATGCCACAAAAACAAGGCCAGTTATGCACAAAAAACCCAAACACAAAACAAAAAACAACCCAAAACCTCCAATCAAAACTAGTTGCATTTTTATGTGAGGCGCGCATCTGAGTGTGTGCACGCGCACATCTGTATGTGTGTGTATTTATATTTTATTTACATCGTATACATTATTTTTTAATGTTTAATTGTCATTAGAAGCATTTATAGCATTGGATATGTATTTATTGATATTATATACGCATGTACATGTACAGGCAGTGGTGGCCTGGTGGGATAGGGCAGTGTTTTTCAACCAGTGTGCCGCGGCACACTAGTCTGCCTTGCGAGATCGTCAGGTGTGCCGTGAGAAATTATCCAATATCACTTTTTTATAATTTAAAACATTTATTAATCATTATCTTCAAATATTATGTGATTGTCGAGTGTCAGTGCTGGAATATATAATGACTTGCAGAGTAATGTAATGATCGTCCAGGTGGCAACAGGTAGCTAATTGCCTCGTTCCTTCAAGAGAATTGTGACGCACGCGAGAGGTCGTGGTGGTAGTCATGGAGAAGTTTTTAAAAAGGACAACTGCCCATAGTGAACTTTGTAAAGACACGATTTCTGAGAAGTCGTATATTTGCATCGTTGTGTGAGGAAATGGGAGCGCAGCATAAAGCCTTATTGCTTCATACGGAGGTCCGATGGTTGTCGCGCAGCAAGGTGCTGACCCGTGTGTCTGAGCTACGGGAGGAACTTAAAGTGTTTCTGACAAATGAGAGGTCTGATTACTCAAATCTGTTTACAAATGATGAGTGGTGCGCAAAGCTGGCATACCTGGCTTGAAAAGCCTAACTGCTATAAAAACTAAAATCAGAGCGAGACTGCGAACTGTTGAAGAAGAGCTTCGTGTGTGTCCTTCTTCAATTCCTGTCAGGATACCGGCTTTGTGTTCATCTAAACAGGCTCAAGTTTCACACTGAGTAAGTATAAATATTGAGAAATTATATTATAATTATATATACTGCACAGAAAGTAATTTTGTAACGGTGTGCAGAAAGATTTTTTCCAATGTAAAAACATGCCGTGACTCAGAAAAGGTTGAAGAACACTGGGATAGGGTGCTGGATCGCTGATCCTAAGGTTGGGGGTTCGAGTCCTACTCTCCACAAGACTGTGACTGTCCTCCCAGTGCAGCTAACTGGGTTATCACAGGCTGGCCATGTGTCTCCCTGTCTATGGTGTGAGGTTCATGTAAAAGAACCATTGCTGACTTTCGTAAAGAGTAGCTGCAAAGCCGTCAGCGTGTTTCTGTCCCTTGCTAAAAGGGTTGTGTCAGGAAGGGCATCCGATGTAAAAACCTCTGCCAAATCAAACGTGCGAATCATTCGCTGTGGCTGGCGACCCCTGATAAAGGGAAAAAGCCGAAAGAAAATCTCTCATATACATATACATGTATGTAAACGTAAGTCGGGGGTTGGGGGGGAGGGGTGATCCTACTTCGCGAAATTCAATGGTCCGGGGGGGATCTCAGTCTCAATTAACCACAGAAAGTGAGGGATCCCTGTAATCATGATTAAAGTATATATATATATATATATATATATATATATATATATATATATATATATATATATATATATATATATATATATATATACTTTAATCGATGATATATATATATATATATATATATATATATATATATATATATATATATATATATATATATATATATATCTGTCTTCCTTTCGGCTTTTTCCCTTTTACTCGGGAGTCGCCACAGCGAATCATCTTGATTCGCACGTTTGATTTGGCAAAAAAGTAGATTTGGCCAAAGTGTATATGTATATATATATATATATATATATATATATATATACATATGTGTTCTTGCTTCCGAGTGTCTTATTTTGAAAGACAACCACTTCGGCCCTCACCTTTCGCGCTTGACTCTTTGGCGCGTATTTATCCTGCATCAGCAATGCAAGCTAGCCCTTGCAAAATAAGCCAGAAACAGAGTTCACTGGAGAGTTTTTTTTTTCTTTGGAAAGGGTAAACAAGACAACGATGAGACAGCAGAAGAGTCACAGACTGCCTGAAAAAAGAAAGCTGCTTTTCAAAGAAAGTAACAAGATTCCTACCTGAGTTATGGGTTCATAGCAACAGGCGATTGTTTATATTATAAACAACCTATGAGCACCCCCCCCCCCCCCGGTCCGCGGTAAAATTGTCAATTGTTGACCGGTCCGCACTGATAAAAAGGTTGGGGACCACTGCCCTAAAGCATGTTGTCCTCAAACAGCTATAAAGGAACATTGCTACATTGGTGGGGCAGTGGTGGCTCAGTGCTGAAGGCTCTACATCACCAATCAGACGATCAGGGGCTCAAGCCCCAGTAACCCTAACCTGCAACTGTTGGGCCCTTGAGCAAGGCCCTTAACTATTCTGCTGTATAAATGAGGAAAATGACTCAAAACACTGTAAAATGTAAAGAAAATATATACTTGAATAAAAATGATTGGATACCACAGCTCTGTTTAACTTCTGTCTAATGTAACTGCTTCCATAGTAACAGCTTACACAGCAGCTTGTAAATGGGTTAAAAAGCCACGTATGATTGTTGACATGGTGAAGTGTTCTGTAAGGAGATGTTTATTTAGCAATTCTAGAAGGAATCTCTGGCGTCAGCGCTTTGGAACAGCCATGTAAAAGTTTTCCGTCATCGGGGAGACTTTCCAACCAAAAGCTTTTCAGTTTCTGACTGACTACATTTTTATTTTTATTATTTTTATTTTTATTTTTTTTGCACCTTAACTGAAATAGAGAGGAAAGAGAAGTGATCTCTTTAAAAAAAAATTGAGAAGTAAATAGATGGGAAAAAATAACAGAGCCAGGTACTAGATTACCGGCATCACAAACACATTATGGCATATGATACACTACCCCAGAATGTGCCTTAATACTGTAGGAGTTAAAATTATAGGGATCTAGAACACTGGGTACAAAAAGGGAACAGAGGCTCAAAAAAGCAGGGAGAGGAGGGGGAGGGAAAGACGGGGGGAGACGTCAGACACGGTGAACGGGAAGGGAGAAAAAAGAGGGCCATAAGGAGGCCTTACAAAGCCTTTCTTAAGAATATAGAAGGGGATGGTGCCCTTTACAATATGGCTGTCCCACACCCGCCTTCCCCAGTCCTCCACATACATAGAGACCTCACGTTCGCACCCATCGGGATCCTGTAGTTGGGGGTCAAAGGTCAACATGTGGAGCAGGTATAAATTGTATGAATTCTAGTCATAAAATAAAGAGTATGGAAATCCGAAGGATAAATCATGTAACTCACCAAAATCTGAACAGTAAGGAGTCCTTCCCCAGCGTCACGCGCATCAATTGTGAATTCTACAGGAAGGCTGGCAAGAACACCAGCGGCATTAAGACCAGGCCCACTGGCACGAACTTTACTGGCATCGTGAGCAGGCAGAGCTTTTACCTTAAAGGGACTGGTCGAAACAGGAAGTGTTCATGAGGAAACTGATCATTTGGGGAATTCTGTAATTGTAAGGAACAGGATGAGAATATAAAATAACAATTATACCTGCGTGGCACCTCCTGGTCGGCATATTTGACATAAACTGTGTAAGGACCGTCCTTGGAGGGAGTGTAAATCACAGTGTGAGTGCCATCACCATTATCTGTAATGCTAACTGGTTCTGACGCTCCTACAGAGATGAAGAATTGGAATGATCAGGTCATTTATGGAAAAACAAGCAAGAAGATAATTCATGTTTGGCGTTATATATAAAATAATTTTCACTTTTCTTGAGAGTTAATAGCACGTAAGATATGTGTCATTTTGAGTTTACAGAGGATGTGTTCATTTTTAATCCATATAAAATGTTAGGCTAAATTATCAAGCTTTAAAAATAGCCTTTTTTTTCCAGCATGTGCTCTCAGATAGATCCTTCAGGGCATTTGGTGTTGATTGTTTTTTTTTGCTTTTAGCACAACTTTGTCTTCATAATTGGCAGCAGCACCACGACAGCTTCACTTAACACCAATGAAGCTGTTGAGATATGCAACAAAGTTGGAACATATGTCAAGGAATCTTGGACCCTTTACCATGTAGAGGAGAGCAGTCAGCCTTAGTTTCTGAATTTGT
This sequence comes from Plotosus lineatus, assembly GCA_024760905.1. Lineage (NCBI taxonomy): Eukaryota > Metazoa > Chordata > Actinopteri > Siluriformes > Plotosidae > Plotosus > Plotosus lineatus. The sequence continues at coordinate 14,140,629 of CM045733.1, forward strand.
CTGTTCTCTGCTCAAGTTCCAAGTCTGAGATGGTTACAACTAAACAAAACCAAACATAATAAAAACTTACAAGCACAGTTTAAGTCTGTTTCTATTAAATCGCACTGTTTCATAAATCTTTATTTTGTGTGTAAATTTAAAAATGATTCCCACATGGCGGAATTGTAATGCAAACAGTAGCAAAAAGTCATGTGATCATCTTGTCTGTCCACCAGTAACACTGAACTAATTTGTATATCAATACAGACATGGTATCTTGTCTTTTAAATGTAGGAGCACACAATTATTTTTAAAAATGTGAGCAGAATCATGTATGATTTGTATTTGTGCCCATTTTTATGTTATTAAGAAGTTCTCTAGTTTATATCTGATTTATTAGGTTAATCTCTGTATACTCTTATTATTGTCATTAACTTGCCATGTATGCCTCAGTGAACTCACAACTCCTGGTCTTGTGATTTCACACACTCTCAAAAATTTAATGGCAGCCATTTCACATAGATTTTAGAAGATTGCTAAGTAGAAAATGTAAGTAAAAATCACCTCATAATGAAAATACATATATTCATGTGTAACGGGGGAGTCTGGAAGAATTTCCTTTCATATCACTTTAAAGAACTCATTCATTCATTCATTTTCTGAATTCCTTAATCTGGATTGGGGTCTCAGGGAGGCTGGCGCCCATCTTAGCCGACTCTGGGTGAGTCGTACACCCATGACAGCTCTCCAGACCATTGCAGACTTAAAAGAATCGATTAAAGGTATTGAGCAACTTTTGGTTGAAGGTATTATTATTATTTACAGAAGTATTATTTACAGAAAGACATCATCCACTTTAGGTCGAACCTTGTCTTCCATAATCCAAGTTTTCATATCCTATTAAGCTTGAAGTTTTGAAAACTTCTGCTCAAGGACGTCAACAGTTCTACAGGAAAATGTTATTTAAATATTTATTTTACCTTATGTAACTGCATTACTTGACTGAATGTCATACTATTTTTGATGTATCTAAATGTGTGCATGTAGTACTTCTGGACCATTGACGCTATAGCTGGTCAATTCGACTTTTCATATATAGTCTTGGGTGCATTATCCCCCATCTTGATTTTTTTTTTTTTTCAGAAATGTGGCAGGGGTTACACAGGTTTCTATATCCAACTGAACCAGTAAGTAGTGCAGTTATAGTTTGTGTTAAGTTCTTTCGGCTTCCTGTACAAAAATGTATGAGGTGTAATTGTTGTATGAAATGGATTAACACACGCCATCATCCAAATTGTAGTAGGCTATCACATGTTAATAGATAAGCTTTTTCCACTTAACACAATCTTTGAATAATTCAGATCCTTTAATTAGTTCAGCGATAAAGGGCATGCTTTTAAGGACTCAGTAACATTGAGGATCAATCTCTTTCTTAGTAAGTGTCTTTTACTTTTGGAATAACAGAGCAACCATTTCTTTGGTGCATGTTGGCCCTTCATTCTCAGGATATGGTCGAAGCACCTCAGTCAGACACACTCAATATAACGCTCCCAATTCCCAGTTCCTGTCTAATTACATATACATGCTCTCTCTGGGAGTAACGAGGATGGATAGGATCAGGAATGAGTACATCAGAGGGACAGCTCATGTAAGATGTTTTGGAGACAAAGTCAGAGAGGCTAGATTGATATATATATACAGTCGGCCCCATACTTACGAAACCCCTGGGTACGAAAACTCCGGGTTACGATAAATATTTTCCTAAGTTTTCATCCTCTGTATACGAAAACAACCCCCTCTTACGAAAAGCACCAAACGCGCCATTCAAAATTCAAATTCGCCAATCAAAATTTCACACAATGCGCAAGTTGCTGTCTCATTGGCTGTCTCCTAACATCCCGCCCCGCTGGCCTCCCATTGGCCAGGAGAGAACTGATGTGTACCCATTACCGCCACATGCGTGAGGAGAGTTGAAGAGGCTATCTTGGCTTGTGGCTATGAAGTATCTTTTGCCGAATCCCCTCAACAATTGGGACGATATTGAAGCAGATGGAGACCTTAAAGTGGAAATACAGTGAAGGAGGCGATTATTTCGGCACGATATTGAAGCAGAAGTGCTTCGTTGAACAAGATCTCCGATCTCGCAAGGAAGCAAGTTAATATTGAATCAGGACCTCTGATCTTATAAACAGGTACTGTAATTCCGCTTTAAATAAAACATCCCGTCCATTTAAACATTTAAATAGAATTGTTCCTTTAGCTGCGCGTTGCCTGTGGGCAGAGCCCGCATTCGACAAAACACACCATAGAGACATAGTTTTGTGTGTGTGTGTGTGTGTGTGTGTGTGTGTGTGTGTGTGTGAGAGAGAGAGAGAGAGAGAGAGAGAGAGAGAGAGAGACAGCCTACAGAGTCAGTCAGAGATGAAAGGAGGCTTAACTCTTTAGGTTTTAGTTTCATTTTTTAAGTTGTTTAATTCAGTAAATGTTTAATAAATGTGGTGCACTCGCCGAATGTGAGCAAAACGTGGCTGATTTGGACCCCCGATCCCTCAAGGAATCAAGTTAAAGTTGAGTTTGGACCTCCGATCTGTCAAGCAGGGAATGTATTTTGAATTCCCCATCTTAAAATGCTCCGGTGTCCTGTGTGTGGGCGGAGCTCGCATTCAGCGAGCACCACAATACACATTTAATGTGTATTGTGAGTGTGTGTGTGTGTGTGTGTGTGTGTGTGTGTGTGTGTGTGTGTGTGGGTGGGTGTGTGTGAGAGAGAGAGAGAGAGAGAGAGAGAAAAACAATGTTGTGTGTATGTGTGTGTGCATTAATAAATATGTTAATTAAATGGTTTAACATGTTAATAAAATGTTTAAATGGTTTTTAAAAAATAATTTTCTTTTACTTTTAACACATATTTCATACAAAATTGGTGTACTTTTATCATTTTTAAAGGGTTTATGGGGTAGTCTTGGGAGCCTTATAACGAATTAGGCGTTTTACATGTAAAATGCGCCTCCACTTACGAAACCTCCGCGTTACGAAAAAGACTCTGGAACTGATTAATTTTGTAATTAGGGTGTTGACTGTATACATATACACACATAAATATATATATATATATATATATATATATATATATATATATATATATACACACACATACACACACACACACACACACACACAATTAGCTTCCCAAGAAGCAATATGGTGGCCACGAGGGAGACCCTTAGTCAGTGATATGTACTGTGTGGTTTGGATGGAGTAATTTACCAGTAGGGCTGTAGAGCAGCACTTCCAGTGGGGCCAAACCAGCATTACTGCAGTCCACAGTGAAGGTTTGTGGAACCAAAGCTCGCACTCCATTGCCCAGGCCTGGGCCAGAACACCTCACCTTACTGGGATCCACCAGCTCTCGGACCGGCACTCTAAACGGACTTCCTGCAAGGAACAAACATTTCACATTTTCTTAAAAAAGCATCCTAAACCTTCATTCATTCATATATTCTGTATCTCATGATGGATGCCACCGAATAGTCCACAAGATGCAATGACTCTTTAAACTCAATATTATCTGAACTTTATGTTCCTGTTCCTAAGCTGATGTTGAAGTTTTGGGTCTGGTTTTTATGGAAGATCCTGTTAAGAGTAATGAAGTATCGCACCTGGGATTGGAAGGCCTCCAAATGTGATGTTAACATCATACTCTCCAGGAGTGAAGGGAATGTACTCCACACTACAACTGCCGTCTTTATTATCCTTACAAGACATCTTAGCCTCCGATGGTCCCTCGATGGCCAATCCAAGGCCCCCTGTACCAGCACCCCTTTAAACAGACAGGAAGGTACAGACTCTTTTCAGCATTTCAGTGAGACCGCATTGCAGTAGTCTGGTGAACTGCTCAGGATGAGAAAACGAACGTAAAAACGTAATAATAATGACCAATATAATATGTACCTGGTCTCCACGCTGAAGCGGTTGGATTTGTTAACGAGTCCTTCTTCCAGACCTGGTCCGTACGCCCGCACACGGCTCGGGTCACAGCCTTCTGTAACTGACACTCTGAAAGGGCTCTTAGGAGCTGGCACGTCATCATATAACACCTCAATCAGATGCACGCCTGTATATATATACACACATGCACACAACGTCCACAGTGTTATGTCAAGAACTGTTGGTGTAAGTTTTAATATTATCTATCATGAAGACTCTGACTCCATCAGTAATGGCTCTAGATCAAGGGTGTCCAACCCTGCTCCTGGCAATCTACCTTCTTGAATACTTTTGCTCCAACCCCAATCATACCCACCTGAACATTTAGTCATCTAATCAAGGCTTAAAATTTTGAAATGAAAGACTTAAGGCCTGGCAAGATCTGTCACATGGGCCACATTAGGGTTGGAGATCATCAGGAAGGTAGATCTCCAGGAGCATGATTGGACACCTTTGATCTATTTGCAATATACGGTACCATTTGACTGTTAGTACTTTCTCGAAAAAAATACTTTGCAATCGTTGACATCTATTGCTTTCAGGAAGCATTACTTCTTCATGTACATTACAAGATGTTTAGCAGACTCTATTTCAGTTAATACAATTTTGTAAGAACGTAATGAGAAGCTGGATGTTGTTACAGTACTGGCCTGAAACAGCTTAATCTGATTAAGGGTTGCGTGGAGGCTGGCGCCCTTCCCAGCTGACTCTGAGCAAAGGGAGAGTACACCCTGAACAGCTCGCCAGGCCATCACAGAACATAAGTCTGCTAACGGCTATGCAGCTACTCTTGTTGAAAGTCAGCAATGGTTCTTTTACATGAACCTCTCACCATAGACAGTGAGAGACATGGCCGGCCTTTGATAACCTGTTAGCTGTACTTGGGGGGGGGGGGGGGCAGTGACATCCCATTGAGGGTGGGGCTTGAACCCCCGACCTTAGGATCAGTGATCCAGCACCTTTACCACCAGGCCACCACTGCCCTATTTATATATACAGTATAGGGATTCCTCGCTACTCTGCGCTTCAAGTCATGCGGCTTCAGTGCATTGCGGGGTTTTTTTTTTTTTTTTTTTTTTGAATATTCATCAAATAAAAAATAAAGAAATTAAGGAAGAACAGGGGGAAAAGTTAAAGAAAATGCTATAGAAACAAGACAGATTATGCAAAAAAAAAAAAAAAAAATTAAGCAAACAAAAACAAAAAATAACCCAAAACCTCCCATCAAAACTACTTCCATTTTTGTGAGGTGCACAACTGAGTGCATGCGCATCTGTGTCTTTGTGTATGTATTTATATTTTATTTACATGTTATGCATTATTTTTGAATGTTTGATTGCTATTATAAGCATTTATAGCATTGAATATGTATTTATTGATGTTATATACACATATACATGTACATATATGTCAGTCGGTGGGATCCTACTTCGCAGAATTCTGTGGTCGCGGGGGGATCTCCGTCCCAATTAACCGCGGAAAGTGAGGGATCCCTGTGTATATATATATATATATATATATTTAATACTTCTGAATTTAATTCCTAGAACAGATTGTATGTTAACCAGCATGACTCATAGTACTATAAACTACATGGAAGCAACATCATTAGACAAAATACCAAGTGAATGTGCTTGAAGCGAAACAACAAACACTTGTTTATCAGTCACTTGGTGTAGGCAGTGTCATCATTGTCACACATTTAAAAAAATGAGTATTATATAATAGAGCTGCAGTATTTGCCCCAAGCTCAGTAGATATGGATTAGATTGAAAAATCATGCTCTAAAACTAGTCAAAAATGATGTTATCTGTTGAACACCGTACCATCTACATAAGCAGTGTACTCGACTCTGTAAGTCCCGTCCCCTTTATCGGTGATATACGCGTCTGTGTTGGTGCCTGAAGGGCTAACAATGCAGGTTTTGACATGGTTTCCTCCAGTCACATTGTGAGTGCGGGCATCCACAATAAAGTGTGTAGTGACTTCTCGAAGGACTCCTATAAAGCCACACAAACACCAAAAATACTTCAGTGTTGTAATTATGAGAACAACGCACATATACAAAACAGCAGTTGATTGTTAGCGATTGTTCCAGCTAAACTTCTTTGCTAACATGACATTTAGGAATCCTGAAATGATTCCTTTCAATAAAAATTTTAAAGAACTAAAACTTTAAACTAGAACTTTAAAATACTCAAAGCTGAAAGATATTATATGTGTTTATAATGAAATACTGAAATATTCAGGCTGTTGCGTGTAAAGTGTTTCTGGTCCTAATGTACTGATTTGTTATGTGTAAAGTATTAAAGTTTGTGTTTGTGTTAGTGTTTTTGTTTGTTTGTTTTTCTTTTTCTTTTTTGTTTTGGGTGATAACGAAATAGGAAACCTTGCTAGCACAGGACAGTTGTGTTTAAAAGGAGAAATAAGTTATGAGATGAGGAAATCAAATGCATTGATGGTAGAATTAGCATAAAAGTGCAGATATAGAGGAAAGAAAGCAGAACAGATTAATGGATTGAAGGTCTGCAGCACCCTCTTCAGGCAGAATCTTGGTAAATAAAATAAAACAATCAATCTTGAATTCCACTGATGATTATCTTTATAGATCAATTACAACTATTTCAAAAATTATTATCATAGGTCATTTTATATTAATGATAACTGCTTCTGATAATTGCTTACGCTTTTACAAAAGTGTAACTGCTTATCCCAAGTAGATAACAAGATTTCGGATACTACTCATACACTTATTTGGCTAGTATTAAAAATAATGTCATTTATAGTAGAATGGTTCTGAAACTGAGGTGTCAATTTCAATATAGTGTATACATGTACAATTATTCAAATGGGAAAAGACGGTGTACCTCTAGGCTCAATTCCTGGTCCATACACTTTGATCCCACTGGTGTCAACAGCAGGATCCACTTGGACGCGGGCAGGAAATTTTGGTACAGCATGCCCACCATATTTAATGGTGATGGTGTACGTGCCATGAAATGGGGGTACATATGTGATGGAATATGTGCCATCGCTGTTGTTCTGAATGTGCACTTGAGCCTGGGCACCCGAGTCTGAGATTATCTCGATGGTAAGATCAGCGTCCCCTGCTTTGGAACAGTCCACTGTAAAGGATGCAGCCTCGTCCACTTTGCCGCTCTCTAAGCCTGGCCCACTGACTGTCACCTTGCTGGGGTCGAATACAGACTGTACCATGGCCTTGAAGGGTGATCCGGGCACATGCTGATCAGCAAAAAGGATGTTGATGGCGTATTCACCTGGCTCAGTGGGCAGGTAAGATACAGAGCAGGAGCCATCTCCATTGTCCTGGCACTCAATCTTGGCCTCGCAGGGACCCTCCACTGTCAGACCTAGTCCACCAGTGCCGGCACCTTTGGTGTCAATGGCAAATGGAGCTGGTTTACCCACAATTCCTCCCCTTAAGCCTGGACCGTAGGCTCGCACCTAAATTGAATTAAATTAATGATATGCAGTGACAAGATGATAGGCATGTGAATGTTAACCTCTACTCATCATAGAAAAAGCATTTTATAATCTCTGACATGTGATAATCATTTCCTAATGTCAGGCATGCAAGTAGTTATTTATCTTAAATTACAGAGGGCAACACAGTGGTGTAGTGGTGAGCATGTCTACCTCCCAGCAAGAAGGTCCTGGGTTATAGTCTTATATGGAGTTTTTGCATGTTCTCCCTCATGTACATGGGTTTCCTCCTCTCACGGTTCAAAAACATGCACACTGGGTGAATTGGCTGTACCAATTTGCCCTTAGCTGTGTATGTGAGAGTGGATGGTTGTGTGTTAGCCTTGTGATGGTCTGGTAAGCTGTGTAGAGTGCATCCACCTTTGCCCAGTGTCAGATAGGCTCCAGGCTCCCTGTGGCCATTATAATATAATTAAGTGGTTTGGAGAATAAATGAGTGTGTTTATGTGTAAAACAGTCTGTGTATAAACCCAGATACAAAAGGGACACGATTTTTTTTTTTTTTTTTTGAGAGCATTACTCAGAAACACTCAGTCAGATTGGATTTGGGTATGAATATATATCCAGATACAGACATGTGGAACAAAAAACAGATACATACAGTGGCAATGTGTTATGCACCTACTATACACGTCACTGAGATATGTAATAGATTTACTCTGCTGTTCTCTCTAGAGGAAATGAAAAATGCTAGCGTTCCAGGCGCACTTAAACTGACCCATGTGGTGAAGCACACACTGGCTGTCCTCTGCCTCAACAAATTAATTACACACCGAACATTTAGTCATTTCCTCCAGCAGTTAAATATCCTGCCATGTCATATTTGATTTCCAAGTTTAACTATGGGAAAGGTAAGAAATGGAACATGTGGCTGACAGACAGTCTGTGGGACATTAATGACCTCATCTTAATGCCCAGGTAATCTTATTCTCTGTTAATTAAAGAAACAGTGAAGGCAAAACAGCCACCACCACCACCCCCACCACCACCACCACCACCACCACCACCCACATACACACACATTTGGAATGAAGGTTAATGAGAAGGAGCAGGCAGAGGAATGTTCTGAGGGAATGCTGATGGACACATGGCATTAATTACTAGTGATGAAGACCCTTCATTAAAGCTTAATCAGTGAGCCCTGAAGGCTCATGGGAAGCTGGACTCAATTAGTTCTATCTTACAGGATCATTGCTGTTGTATGAGGCTCAGAACATTCATCAGCTCTAAAAACAGAAATGAGCCGCCTACATCCGTGTAATAGCATTCCTGATTGAAACAAACATGGACTTTCCATACTCCAACTGGGTCTGAAATGCCAAAAGAACAATGTGTATGGCATCTGTAGGACATAATTATAATAGGCAGTAAATTTGGTCATTGACACTTGGTCGCTCAGTCAGTGTGTGCTGTACAGTTTCATGTCTCTGCTCACACATCCATTCTCACAAAGAAAGGCTTGTTCAACTTCAGCCAACTTTTAATAGGTTTCAGATCTTGGAATCATTCAAAATGCAGTCAAATGATCCGTGACTGGATCAAAAATGTAACAGCACACACTCTTGACTCCCCTTCGTGTGCAATGGATTATTACTTATAGTAGCCCACCATATAACCAAATCACCTTAAGTCATATTGAGAGATCCCAGAAAACTTAATGCAGATTGCACATACACAGTATACAGAGCATGCAGAAGAATGGATCATCCAGTGAATGTGGATTGTATGTGAATAAAAAGATAAGTATGTGGATAGAGAGACCATGGATGGGTTGAGTTAGGATGAAAGAATCAATCATGTTGATATGGTATATTGGATGGATGGATGGATGGATGGATGGATGGATGGATGGATGGATGGATGGATGGATGGATGGATGGATGGATGGATATGTGCCTCATTGAAAACACGGGTGGTTACATGAGTAAGTGAAGGCACAAATGGAAGTAAGGACAGATAATTGGTAATGAGGGTAAATGGATGGATGGATGAATGCAATCAGGGACAGATAAACATGTAGTTAGGAAGCTGGACAGCTGTAGGGAAGGGAATATGAATAGTTATGTGGATAAGTGTTTAGAGTTATATATATATATATATATATATATATATATATATATATATATATATATAGATAGATAGATAGATAGATAGATAGATACATAGATAGATAGATAGATAGATAGATAGATAGATAGATGGAAGGAAGAACAGATGAATGGATATGAATGGATGGGTGGGTGGGTGGATGGATGGAAGTACAACTGGACATGTGGTTAGGTAGTTGGACAGCTGGAGGGAAGATTACAATAATGGTTATGTGGGGAAATGGATAATGGATGGCTGGATGGATAGATGGATGGATGGATGGATATGTGGATACTGGATGGACAAATGAAAGGAAGAACAGATGAATGGTTATGTGAGTAAGTGGCAAGATAGATGTATGGTTGGTTGTATGGGGTTGGGTGGACAGATCGACATGTGGGGAGATAGTTGAACAGCTGGATGGAAAGTCTGATGAATGGGTCTAGGCTAAGTGGATGGATGGATGGATGGATGGATGGATGGATGGATGGATGGATGGATGGGGTACAGATAAATGCAAAGATGGACAGAACTTCATCTTCATTATTCATTTTCGTCACACACTTACTTTAGTTGGGTCAGGAGGCATGACCCCTTCCACGGTAAATGGACTTCCTGGCACAGGGTTCTCATCGTAACTGATGTCCACTTTGTAGGGGCCCTCTTCAGGGGGAATGTACTTCACAGAGTGCAATTCATTGGCAGTTCCAGACTCAACTTTGCACGGGATTGGCCGTCGAGAAGGTGAAAGGATTTTCACATCTACTTTGCCCTGCCCACCGGCTCCACGTGTGTTAATAGTGAACTCCTGATCATTTCCAACATCCACTTCTACATAAGACACACAGGAGACTCACAGGATAGTCACAGATAATCAATATGGACATTTAAAAAGCCATACACATGTCAAATGTGCAATATATGTACCAGCTAGAACTACTGCCGACTTACTAGTGTTAAGTCCTTGAACTTTGACCTTGCTCAGGTCCAGTGGAGGAGCAACAGTAATAATGAAGGGGCTTTTGGGGATGGGGTCACCGCCATGGCAAACAGAAATACTCATGTTACCCTACAAAGCAAACCAAGAAACATATAAAAAAGAACAAGAAATCAGTTTATCTGACTATCAGTGTAATAACTGTTTTATTGGGACACTTCAGACTATTTATAAAAATCCATTAATTTAGGGTGTAAAATGTGTATAGTCTTCCAGGTTACTTCACTCACTCACTCATTTGATGAACCGCTTAATCCTATTAGGGTCACAGCAGGTTAAAACCTATCTCAGCCGACACAAGTCCATGGCAAGGCACATCTTGAACCACTCACCAGACCGTTGCAAAGCCAACACACAGCCATTCATACTCTCACCTATGGGTGTATAATTAATCTCATATGCATGTCTTTAGACTGTTGGCGGAAACCAGAGTACCCAGAAGGAACCCACACAAAGATGGGGAGAACCTGCAAACTCCACAGAGAAACGCCCTTGCCGAGTATGGGACTCAAATCCAGGGCCTTCTTGCTGTGAGTGCAAAACACTGTCACCATGCCAACCTCAAAGAAACCAGTTTAAAAGACAGGAAGTGATGCAATATTACATTAATTACCTTTTAAATGTGTTTGTTATAATGGACAGCCAAATACATTAATTCATAGATTTTCTGAACCACTTAATCTGAACTACGGTCACGGAGAGGCTGGTGCCCATCTCAGCCGACTCGGGGCGAGGGCAGAGTGCACCCTGGACAGCTCGTCAAAAGTCAGCAATGGTTCTTTTACATGAACCTCACACCATAGACAGTGAGAGACATGGCCGGCCTTTGATAACCCAGCTAGCTGCACTGGGGGGACAGTGACAACCTTGTGCAGAATGGGACTACAACCGCCATCCTTAGGATCAGTGATCCAGCACATTTACCACCAGGCCACCATTGCCCCCGACAGCCAAAATAATATATAATAAATGCAAACATAATTTTAAAAGTAATTTACCCAAAATATTGACATATGTTGTTGTGCAGAACATTTTATCTGTTTTCCCATTTTTAAAATGCTCATTTGACTGTTTAACTTCTATCATGTGTCAATTACAGTAGGCTGGGAGAGAACACATGTCATGGAGGCATTTCATCTGTCGTGACAAAGCTACTCACATCTGACACTCAATCACCAAGTGGTAATTAACACTGTGTCAAACCAATTCCCACGCCAGCGCAGTTATAGCGCATGACCTTGAATTTATTCGCGCACTGACAGAAAAGGAGGTTGTGTGGGATGTTGTATCGCTCAGCAAACGTCTTTGCTCTGTCTATTTCAAACACATGAATACATTTGTGCTACTTGAGTTCAAGGCTTTTAGTGTATAAATGCATTTAAAAAATGCTGTGGAAACAAATACTGAAAGGAATTACAGTGCCTGTGTGGAGTGGTTAAAATGTGCAGATGGTGTATCTCGTATGATAAGAAATACGTATCACAGCATACTAGGGGATTGTATCAGTGTTTATATTGAAACGGGGGGAGAGAGAGAGCGAGAGAGAGAGAGAGAGAGAGAGAGAACACACAAGGTATAGAGTCAGAATTTCTGCAAAAAATGGCAACAATCATTTCTGAAAAAATACTTTAGATCTGAGTATTGAATCCATTCACCTAGTTTCTTCTGTATGGTCTGAGGTCAGGATGCGAATGCAACAGGTACAGGAAGGAAACTCGGACACTCCACAGCAACACTCTGTAGCTTCAACTGCGAGTACGTTTCTAATCTCTCCAGTGAATTCTTACTCCACCCTGTGGCTTCGATCCAGGTCATTCAGTTCATTTTCTGTAACCGCTTAATCCTAATCAGAGTCACGGGGAGACTGGCGCCCATCCCAGCCGACTCCGGACGAGGGCAGAGTACACCCTGGACAGCTCGCCAGGCCATTGCAGGACGGAAACATGCTGAGTGCTATGCAGATACTCTTGTCGAAAGTCAGCAATGGTTCTTTTACATGAGCCTCACACCATAGACGGTGAGAGACATGGCCGGCCTTTGATAACCCAGTTAGCTGCACTGGGGTTTTGGGGGGTTGAAGTATAAAGTCAGTGATGTCAAGATGAATGACATGGATGCACTTATTAAGATATACTTCACAATACGGTTTATTATTTAAAAAATTATTTGTCATTCGGCACTTCATCGCCCAATCATAAGCAGTACTATTAGTTTATTTGGCTTTTCTTTAAAAACTGGATTTCTGACAATAAACTCAGAAGAAGAACCCCATAAATAGTCCTATTATGATTTTGTGTGTGGGGAGGCGTTGGTGGTAGGGTGTCAGATTACTGATTTCAAGGTCATGGACCAAACCCGACTCGGGTTGACAATGCCGTCCTCCCAGTGCAGCTAACTGGGTTATCAAAGGCCAGCCATGTCTCTCACTCTCTATGGTGAGAGGTTCATATGAAAGAACCATTGCTGACCTTTGTCAAGAGTAGGCTGCATCACCGTCAGCGTGTTTTTGCCCTGCGATGGCCTGGCGAGCTGTCCAGGGTGTTCTCTATCCTGGCCTAGAGTCGACTGAAATGGGTGCCAGCCCTTCTTTGACCCTAATTTGGATTAAGTGATTCAGAAAATGAATGAAGAGATAAGTATATACACTGCCCTCAATATTTATGGCACCCATGTTTCAGATGTGTTAAAAAACCTTAAAACAAATGACATTTTTGTTGCATGCTTTATTGCATTGCATGTAACCTTCAATTCAGGTGAATTTTAAGGGGGCGGGGAATCCCTGACCAAGAAATAATTATTTTTCATAAAATCTCCTGTTCCTGTTTTGACAGCAGTTTACAAAGTTGATCGAGAGTATCTCGGAACATATAATAAGTAATTCATGACTTCCTGTTTCCCTGGAGTATAAATATGACGTGACACAGAGGCCATTTCTCTTATCCACTCTAACATGTGCAAGACAAAGGAACACATCATTCAAGTAAGGCAGATGGGTGTCGACCATCACAAGTCAGGCAATGGCTACAAGAAGATAGTGGCTCGCCTGCACCTGCCCATATCTACTGTCAGAGGAATCCTTAAGAAGTTTAAAACAACTGGAACAGTGGTAAAAAAGCCTGAATGGGGATGTGAAGTAATTTCGCCGCCACGCACAGTGAGAGAAAAAGTTCTCCTGAGCTCACAGTTAAAGAATTGCAGCAAATGGTAGCATCGTGAGGTCAGAAAGTCTCCAAAACAACCATCAAGCGCAATCTACATGCCAACAAGCTGTTTGGTAGGCATGCACGGAAAAAAACCTTTTCTCACTCGCAATCATAAACACAAACGTCTGGAGTTTGCTTATCGGTACTGGAACTTCAACTGGGACCATGTGGTTGAGTTGAGTAGTGAGTTGAAAGATAGCGCTTTTTGGCAACAAACACACTAAGTGGGTCTGGTGGAAAAGCAGAAAAGCACCACATGCCCACTGTGAAGTATGAAGGAGGATCAATGATGCTGTGGCCTGTTTCCCTTCCAGAGGCCGTAGAAACCTTGTCCAGGGGCGTGGCATCATGAACACTTTGAAATACCAAGATATTTTAAATTAAAATCTGGTCTCTCCTACCTGAAAGCTGAAGATGGGTTGTCACTGGGTCTTTCAACAAGATAATGACCCTAAACATGTGGCCAAATCTACACAGAAATGGTTCGCCAGATACAGAATCAAGCTCCTTCCATGGCCATTTCAGTCCCCAGATCTCAACCTCATTGAAAACTGTGGAGTGAGCTGAAGAGGACAGGACAGAGGAGAGGACCAGATCACTGGATGATTTAGACAGACTGCACAGAGAGGAATGAAACATCTCTCTTTCAGTATTCTCCCATCTTGTGAAACATTATAGGAGAAGATGAGGTGCTGCTTTGTAAAAATGTTGAGGTTCTCTTTGGGAGTAACGAGGGTGGATAGGATCCGGAATGAGTACATCAGAGGGACAGCACATGTAAGATGAGGCTAGACTGAGATAGTTTGGATATTGTTAGAAGGATGCTGAGGTTGAAACTACCAAGCAGAAGGCCTAGAGGAAGACCAAAGAGGAGATTGATGGATGTAGTGAAGGAGGACATGAAGGTAGTTGGTGTAAGAGAAGAAGATGCAGAGGATAGAGTAGGGTGAGATGGAGGCAGATGATTCAGTGTGACGACCTCTGAAGGGAACAGTCAAAAGGAAAAGAAGAAGAAGTAGGTGCTGCTTTGTTGGTAAAAGATAGCTGTACAAAGTATTAACATCAGGGGTGCTAGTAATTGTGGCATACGTGATTTGATGTCAAAGAATTATTTCTTAATGTGGGATTTTTTCCCCCCGCTGAATAAATGTACTTGAATTAAAGGTTGAATTTTCCTCTTTTTTCATTGTGGTCCATTATTACCGTATTCGACGTGATAAGTGCCAAGGGCGCTTTAAAAATTGGAGTTGGTGGGTGCTTATTAAAATAATACCAGCAGAGTGGAATGGTAAGTGCTTATTACCATCGAGGTGTCCAAACAATTACAGAACAATAAAAGACTTTTACTGGTATTTGTGTTATTCATTTTGTGGTATCAACCAAACTACTTATATGAAAGCTGAAAATAAACAGAAAACAGCATAAATTTTTAATAAAAGTCCCCTTACTTTTCCCTCCCAGTGCTGTTCCTTTAAACATTTTCCTGGAAGTAAAATCGAGCCAATGAACACGAATGTCAACTTTAGCACATGGCACGTTGAACCAATCAACACAAACATAAACAAAAGCACATGGCCAGGAACGTCTTTAAATTTATGAAGTTAATGAGCAGGAGAATCGAGTGAAAAATACTCATCACTTTCTGATAGGTCCATATCTGGCTCATCGCGCCATTCATTCAGAGCATCCCATAGTTTTTTCTGTAGCAGTTTGTAATGGTTCATCGGTTGTTGGACATTTACCAAGAGAGCACAACAAAATATTTTCCTGTTTTTTGAAAACACGGCGGAACAATCAAATGCGTTGTTACTGATGAACATTATAGACATTCCCCAGTGGCAGGGGGTCTTGAAGTACCATGTAAACTCACTTTTACAGGCAGTGAACGCCTCATTTTACCGTTACAGAGACTGATCAAATAAAATTGGTAAGTTTGATCGATGATTTTGCTCCCAGTAAACATGGGTGGTTATTAGACGCTACATCAAAAATATTGGGGGGGGGGGGCTTATAGGAGCAGGGCGCTTATTATGTCGAATACGGTATGTAGAAAAAAACGTGAATGTATTTACAGTATAATGGTGTTCATCATTTAGAGCATCATCGTGGCATCGTGCACCTCTGCTCCACAATAAGAAAGTCCTTGGTTTGAATCATGTGCTCCGGTTGCATGGGTTTTATTTGGAGACTCCAGTTTCCTCCCACAGTCCAAGGACATGCACATTATGTTAGTTAGTGTTAATTGAGAATTAACAAGTCTGTCAATCACTTCATTCACGTGGCAGATAGACCTTGTTAATTCTCGGTTAACGACGAGGCTAACTGGCTGTTACAAAAAAGGCCCGATTGTAATTGAGAATGATTGTGTGTGTTGGCCCTCTCATGGTCTGGCGAACCACTCAGGGTGTCCCGCACCATCACGCCATGTTGGCTGAGATAGATGTGATCTGAGTAGAATTACATGGTTTGGCAAATGAGTAATGAGTGAGATTTTACATGAAACTTCTACTTTTTTCAAATAAATGCTGCTATTTCAGAAAGATTATTTAAGCAGAAGGATGATTATTTAATTGAAGTTGATCACAAGCATCAGTTCTATCTGCCCTGCCTCTTACCTGTTGCAGTGCAGTATAACGGACAGTGAAGGAATAGTCATGGTTATCAATGATCTCAAAGTCACTGACGGCCTCTCCTTTAAGCACTCCTGTGAAATGTACCTCTGGAGTGGCCTTGCCTGCTCCTTTAGTGTAGATGGTGAAGTGTGTTGGCTTGCCTACTTCCACACCTACACACCATTAAAACAACATGATATGAATTAAGTCAGCACTGTCTGGTTTAAAAGACTTCCCCCAGATTCAGGTGTAGAAACATACCAGTTTTGCTGAGTCCTGGACCTTCTGCTCTCACTTTATTAGCATCATGAGAAGGATCCACTTTAATACGGAAAGGGCTAATGGGTATCTCCTAGGGTTTACACAAACACTATTTTATGAGATGTGAACCAAGTCATAATTTGCAGAAAAAAAAATGTTACCCTATACAGTGGTACCTCACTTTACGATAGTTCCAGCAAACGAAAAACCCAGGTAACGAAAAACATTTTTCAAATTTTTTTGTCTCTTTATACGAAACAAGTTCTGCTTACGAAATGAGCCAAACGCGCCATTTAAACATTAAAATACGACATTCAAACATTAAAACGCGCCATTCAAACATTCAAACAATGCACAAGCTGCTTTCGCATTGACTATCTTTCAACATTCCGCCCCGCTGGCCTCCCATTGGCTAGGAGGGATGACGCAGCTCCCTCCCATTGGCTATCTCCCAACATCCCGTCCCGCTGGCCTCCCATTGGCTAGGAGGGATGATGCAGCTCCCTCCCATTGCCTATTGTGGAGCTGAATCTCCCATAATGCTTTTCATATAAAAGACAGAGTTGCTGTTTTTTGGCTTTTAACCTTCCAAAAACATTTGTAAGATTATAACTCTGCTAAGAATACATGGTCAACACACATGCGCACACACACACACACACACACACACACACACACACACACACACACACGCACACACACGCGCACACACGCGCGCACACACACGCGCGCACACACACCCGCGCACATGTGATTTCCGGTGCGAGTGAAAAGAGGAAGCGGGCTTGTGATATCTCAAAGGAATATGGCCAAACCCGTTTACCATCAGTACGATATTGAAGCAGAAGGATGTCTTAAAAGTTATACTTTTATAATTTTTAAAGGGTTTAGTGGGTAGTATTGGGGGCCTTGGAATGAATCACGCGTTTTACATGTAAAATGCAGTTCAATTTACGAAAAATCCAGGTAAAGAAAAAGGCTCTGGAATGGATTAATTTTCTAAGGTGAGGTACCACTGTATATAATAAATATATTAATCATAAATGCACCTGATCAGCAAACAGCACCATGATAGTGTATCGTCCAGGGCCTGGTGGAGTGTATTTTACAGTGAATGTGTCGTTGTCATTTTTGATAATATCAAAATCAATGTCGGCCTCAGCTGGGCCCACCACTCCGGGAGCACACTTGATCCCTATGCTCACATCTCCTATATAATGAAGGACAAGGACAAATGTATACAGCTTCGGTAGAGATGCCATGCACTGTTGTATCAAAAATAGTATTAACACAGAATTGTACAGAACTGAATTTTGTTTTATAGATGATGTAATATTATTCTGATTTAATTTAAATATTAGTTGTAGTAATAGTAGTAGTAATATTTCTTATATGCTTAGAGACAGATGATTTCTCATTAGTAATTCTGGAGAAAGGGTGGGATTAAATACATTCACTGGCTCTACTGTTTTATGCTTAATGTTGCACACTCAAGTCAAAAAATAAATGAAAATAAATAAATGAGTAAAAATACAGGGATCCCTCTCTACTTCGCGCTTCGATTCATGTGGCTTCAGTGCATCGCGTTTTTTTTTTTTTTAAATACTCATTGAATTAAAAAATAAGGAAATTAAGGAAGCATGAGGAGAAAGTTAAGGAAAATGATGCAAAACAAAGCTAATTATGCAAAAAAAAAAAAAACCCAAACAAACAAAAACAAAAAAACAACCCCACCCCCACCCCACCCACCCTCCCACACACACACACACACACACACACACACACACACACACACACACACACACACACAAAAAGACTTACATTTTTATATGAGGTGCGCATCTGCATGTGTGGACGTGCGTCTGTATGTGTGTCTATTTAAATTTTATTTACATATTATGCATTATTTTTGAATGTTTAATTGTTATTATAAGCATTTATAGCATTCAATATTTATTTATACACACATGTACATGTATGTATGTCAGTCAGGCGGTCAATTTTATTGCGCGGAATTTGGTGGTCGCGGGGGGGGGGTCGGTCCCAATTAACCGCGGAAAGTGAGGGATCCCTGCATACCAATGGGTGGGCAGTGGTGGCCTGGCATCTTTTGCACATTAATGTATGTATTGTATATTAATATGATTCATAAATACACACGTTTTCAAAGTATATACAACTGTACTGACGGAATACTAATCGAGTTTTAACTACTTCTGATGGGAAATACTCTGTCACTCTTTGAACAAATCGGTAATCAACCATATTTTTGGAACAAATTGTGTTTGAACACCGAGGTGCCACTGTATATCATTGGCTTTGAAGGACATTCTGGGAGAAAAGTTCTTCGAACATAAAGCTAACAAAAGGTTTTAATAAAATAATATTACACATCCCTGGTGGGGTGTTTTGGGCATGTCCAACCGGGAAGAGACCCCAGGGTTGACATAGAACACGCTGAAGGGACTGTCTCTCAGTTTGTCTGGGAATGCCTCGATGTCCCCCCGGAAGAGCTGAAGGAAGTGGGTGGGGAGAGGAATGTCTGGGAGGAATGTCTGGACCTCTTGCTTAGGTTTCTGCCCCCGCGACCCAACCCCGGAAGAATCGGATGATGATGATGATGATGATGATGATGATGAAATTACTAAGAACAATATTTTGTGATTTTATCTCATGTTCGTGCTTTGTTATCATAAAATTCACCCAAGCCTCCACTTTTTTTTTTTTTTTTAACAATGGAACATATATTTAATTGAATGAAAATGAATTACTTCTGATTGTTTGTTTGTTTGAGGGGGGTTTTTTGGGGGGAGGGGTTGTTTGCTTGTTTTTCATACAAAAAGCATATTAAAAAGATGTAAATGAACTCAAGTTACTACACTGTACAATATTGATTGTTAAAACCCTGTCACTCAGCCACATTCCCACTACATTCTCATCTTGTGTTTTTCTTATAAAAAAAAAATAAAAAAAAAAAAAAAATGAGATTAGGTGCAACAGCAAGATGTATAAACTGACCTTGTCCAGCCTCACTGCAATCCACAGTGAAGTATGTGGGTTCATTGGCTTTCAGGCCACTTTTTTCCACACCGGGTCCATATACCTTCACATTCTCAGGGTGACTGCCCTCTCCGATGTTCACCTTAATTTCAGCCGAGGCAACGGTACACTCATGTTCAATCTCTGAGCATCAATACTGACTGATATGACACTGACATTTTGTAATTTTAAATACTTGGGCTTCATTTTCTTGTAGGCTGTGCATGCAGGCCCCCTAGTGGTGTAGACACTGGCGTCCAGTCTGATGACTGTCTACAAATAACTTTTGTTTATGGAAAATACTGCCGAAATTAACAAAATTATCATATCTGCAAGTATTTCAAAAATAATGCATTGTCCATGCATGAAAAATCTGACTTTTCCTTTGTCGCTAGAACATTGAAAAACTGAGCACCGAGACTTGCAGGACTCCCAGCGTAACACGGCTATTAAAGTATAATAGTAAGTAAAGTGTAGCATATGAGTGAGCACTTACCCTGAATGGACTGTTGGGTACATTGACTTCACCCCAGGTGATGATGATGGTGTGTTTGATGGGTTTTGTCGGGATGTAGATACAAAAGAACGTGCCATCACCATTGTCTGTTATTTGAATGTCAATAGGGTAACCTTCAGAGTCCT
This sequence comes from Plotosus lineatus, assembly GCA_024760905.1. Lineage (NCBI taxonomy): Eukaryota > Metazoa > Chordata > Actinopteri > Siluriformes > Plotosidae > Plotosus > Plotosus lineatus. Next base: position 14,160,941 of record CM045733.1, read on the forward strand.
AAATAACCAGCACAGAGTCAAATTTAAAGCAAAATACAAAACAGAGGTAAAGAAAAGTGGATTTCTGGCAACTAATTGTGTGCTCTTACAAAAATAAGGAACGCATATGGAAAATGGATAATAAAATACGTTTAAGAGCCTCAGGGTGATATCTAAAGGGACTCTGTGCTTCTCCACATATTTAAACAGCATTGGCGGCAGAATTTTTGTAGAGTTCAGTGTGTGTGTGTGAAATAAAACGAACTGAAGGCAGATACCTGAGCGTAGATCTTCAGCTGACCCCTGCCTGCAGCTTGAGCATCTATAGTAAAGTCTGCTGGTCTGTTCACGATGCAGCCAGTGGGCTCCAAACCAGGACCATAACATTTTATCTGATTGAAGAAGGGAAAAGGTGCAGAGTTCAAATTGAATGTTATTTATTACATACATGTACTATTTAGCTATCAGAGCTCATGACGTTTAGGGCATAATGTGGTGATATTTAAGGGAAGAACCTTGTCAGGAAAAACATCAATGGCTGCAGGAAGGATGTGTGCCATGAAGGGGCTGTCCCTGATGTCCTCATCGTCACAGATGACATGGACGGCATAGTCACCAGGCTCCGTGGGCCAGTACAGAACATCACAGGAGCCATCACCCTTATCATCACACTCAATCTTAGCCTGAGACGGGCCTTCAATGGAGAATCCTGCACATGCGCACACACACACACACACACACACACACACACACACACACACACGCACACACGCACACACAGTAGAGAAGCTTAAAGTTTCTGCTTTATGGAAATACTCACACTGCATAAATACTGAATCAAAGCATCCAGACCTCTAGAACTCAGGAGAGTAAACTAAACAAAAAACATGTCTTACCCAGAGTTCCCACCTCCGTCCCGATGGCCTCCACAACAAAGTCAGCTGACTTGCCCACCATGCCTGTCTCCAAGCCTGGACCCCATGCTCTCACCTTCTGAAGTCCTGCATCCCCACTGATTAACACTTCGAATGGACTACACACACACACACACACACACACACACACACACACACACACACACACACACACACACACACACACACAGTACCTTGAGCAAAAAGTTAAATAAAAAACACAGAGAGAGAGAGAGCGCGAGAGAGAGAGAGAGAGAGAGAGAGAGCTACACTGAATGAGACTTTTAAGTAAATCTGAATTTCAGTTTCAGAGCAGGGAAGTGTCAGATGGTAGTTGGAGCTACATTCCCATTGCACACACTCAGAGATGATGAATGTGGGGGTAATTATAAGGTACTGATAGACATTCTGAGCCTGGGTTTGCTTTTCTCTACCTGTCCTTTCAATAGGTCATCTCTGCTTTCATTGTTATTACCTGTCTTGCTTATATTCTGTCAAGCTTCTGATTTTGGTGTTTACTCCATGAATACCTCTGTTTGCCTGCATGTTTTCATTGTTATTCTGTCGCACAATCTAAACAGTGGTACATGACGGGTTTTTTTTTGTTTGTTTGTTTTTTCCTGTCTGTCATAATGAAAGTCAGTGACACACAACAGCCAATCAGCATCAACTTGGCCTTGCGGCAGCCTTATTGGGTTTCCTGTGTTGGGCGTGCATGAACACCAAGTCGATGGGTTATAAATGTGCTGTGAAGAGTGCGCCATAGTTCATGAATAAGGTGTCTGCTCAGGAGCGCCGCTATTAAGATGATAGTATATTTAGAGATTAAGATGAAATTACCAAAGGTTTTCTTTCACAATGTTCTTACCTGCGTGGGATGGCGTGTCCTCCCCATGTAATAATCACAGTGTATTTTCCAGGAAAAACAGGGTAGTAGTTGCACTCATACACCCCATCGCCCAAGTCACACACCTTCACTGGCTCATCTCCACCCTCTTAATAAAAAACACAAGACCATTTTAATAGGATCACAGATATATAACTCAAGGAAAATACTGCTATTTAAAGTATTCTGAAATGCTTTTTATGATGGGCCCTCTATAAATATATATTACTTGGGTTTTTGATGACGACCCGTAAGTCTCCGCTGCCTGCCCCTCTGGTGTAGATTTTAAAATCAGCTACTTCCTTCACCCGTACACCCTTGGGTTGTAGACCTCGTCCGATAGCTCGACAAGCATTCGGGTTACTCGCTAATAAGTGAGAAAAGAGATTAGATGTGTACACACACACAACCCCCCCCCCCGCCGACATGTTCAGAAACGCTGAATACTGTACATAGAGTGGCATAGCACAGCGCTGCCAGGATTTAGTGTTAGTTTGGATTAGCATGTTGTTGCATATTGGAGAACAGTCTAATGGTTACATGGAAATGGAAAATTAATCGCTCAAGCGCATACATGGATTTGGCATGTATATGTTTATTTTAATTATTTATACTTCACGAAATTCACAAATGCTAAGGCAAGATAGCTGTAGCATGTTCTCATGCTCGGACAAACAGGTTTAGGGTTTAGGAATACAAGAGCACTTCAACTGAATTATTATTAAAGATTCATTTTCTGTAAGCACTTAATCCTAATTAGGGTCACGGGGAGGCTGGTGCCCGTCCCAGCCGACTCCGGGTGAGGACAGAGTACACCCTGGATGGCTCACCAGGCCATTGCAGGGCGGAAACACGCTTACAGCTATGCAGCTACTCTTGTCCAAAGTCAGCAATGGTTCTTTTACAAGAACCTCACACCATAGACAGTGAGAGACATGGCCGGCCTTTGATAACCCAGTTAGTGGCACTAAGGGGGGGGCAGTGATAACCCGTGGAGAGTGGGACTCGAACCCCCAACCTTAGGATCAGTGATCAGACACCTTTACCACCAGGCTACCACTGCCCGATACAATTAAACATGAATTAAAATTCCTATAGTATTTAGTGATACTATTAGCATGCTAGCTAACAATAGCTAACCTCACAGGAAATCTATGAACTCAGAAATATAAATATAAAATGTTCCAATCTTTACTGCTAATGCTAGGAAAGCTAGATACCATAATCTTAAATTTCAGTTCAGTTCATTTTCTGTAACCGCTTCATCCTAATTAGGGTCGCGGGGAGGCTGGTGCCCATCCCAGCCAACTCAGGGCGAGGGCAGAGTACACCCTGGACAGCTCGCCAGGCCATCGCAGAGTGGAAACACGCTGACGGCTTTGCAGCCTACTCTTGTCGAAAGTCAGCAATGGTTCGTTTACATGCCTCACACCATAGACAGTGAGAGACATGGCCGGCCTTTGATAACCCAGTTAGCTGCACTGGGGGGACAGTGACAACCTTGTGGAGAGTGGGACTTGAACCCCCAACCTTTGGATCAGCGATCCGGCACCTTATACCACTAGACCACCACTGCCCCTGTAATCTTAAATTACTTGTTATCAATAAAATGTTGGCAATACTGTACATATACTGTGTCAAAATATGAATTTATATTACTTACTGTCACTATTAGTTTAGCTCGTGTATGCTAACCTAAAAATATTTACATGTCCATTCTTTAAATTTTAATCGCGGTTTAAACCTGTCCAGGATCATAATGTGTCAGAAACGTATTCCAGTAACACTTAGTGGAGGATATTTTGATCACACTTACCGTTAATGACAATATTTATTGTAGTAACCACTTCCTCCTGAACTTACAGTGCCATAGTGTCCACAATCCTGACCACCCTGAGAGTAAAGTGGGATATCATCCTGGAATGGGGCCAGTCCATCACTGGAGGATTTACTTTTTTGTTTTTAACTCAAACAGCTAGACAATGTTATACTGTATTATTAAATGTGGCAGAATTTCAAAGTGCCTATTTAAACCCTAAATATATACCAAAGTATATACAGGATAAATACAGGACATCTTTGTTTTGGTTGGTTTTAGCGAGACTATTTTAGTAACATATTTATTCTTTACTGCTAAAGCAAACCAAGCAAACAGGATTTCAGTGGTAACTTCTGAGGCACTTCCTGATTAAAAGAAAATCTATATATTTTCCATCTTCAGCATATATATATATATATATATATATATATATATATATATATATATATATATATATATATATATATATATATATATACACATACAGGAATCCCTCACTTTCTGTGATTAATGGGGACTGAGACCCGCCACCCCCGCCTTGCGTGTGACCGTCCGCAAAATAGGGTTGACACCCCCCGACTGATGTGTACGTACATGTATATGTGTATATAATCTCAATAAATACATATTTAACACTATAAATGCTTTATAAAAACAATTCAACATTGAAAAATAATGCATATGATGTAAATAAAATATAAATACACACAAACAGATGCGAATCCCACATAAAAAAGTAAGTACTGTAGTTTTGTTGGGGGGTTTTGGGTTGTTGGTTTTTTTTGTGTTTATTTGTTTTTGTTTGTTTGTTTGGGTTTTTTTTTTTTTTTTTGCATAATTAGCCTTGTTTTGTGGAATTTTCCTTAACATTTCTCCTATTTTTCCTTAATTTCTTAATTTATTTATTTTTCAATTAATATTTTTGAATATGCTGTGTTGTGGGCCGAGGAAGACGGCGTCATCATTACGCATTACGCATCATTATGTCTTACGCGGTTACGTAAACAAACGCGAACTAGTTTCGGGCGCGCAAGATGCAGCAAGCATTGGCAACTTTTGAGGCTCAGGATCCCAACTTGGAAAGGTTCACTAGGGTTTCCAGAGGCATCATGGATTTGATGCAATACTACAGGGAGATCTTGGATGAGAAGAGGTTGCTCTCTGTCCAGTCTAACCTGGAGCAGTATTTGAAGAAGGTAGAGAGAGGCTTGCAACAGATCCGGTACCCTCTATCTCAGCTGCATCTCCTACTCCAGGCTCACCTACCCCAGCTTCTCCAGCACAACAAGCCTTTCCCTTCCTTACTGTATTTCATTCTTGTGGTAAGGAATTGTTTTCTCTTTTTTAATACTTTTTTATGTCATTAACTGTTACATTTTATTATAGCACTGTACGTATAGTACTTTTCAGTATATTTTAAGTTACGTTCCGACTTACACTGAAATTTTGGTTACATAACAAAACGGTTCAGCGTCATAAACCGAGGACTCCCTGTATCTGTGTGTATATATATATATATATATATATATATATATATATATATATATATATATATATATATATATATATATATATATATATATATATATATATATATATATATATATATATATATATATATATATATATATATATATATATATTTTACCTTTCTGCTTTATCAATTTATGATATTACCTTAAAACTAGCCAAGCTAATATGAGCTAACCTGATTAAATTTCAGAGAAAAACAATATATACATTTCTGCAAAGTTACCTAACACAGGTCAATTTTACTTGAGTGAGAAATCTTTTTTTTTAATATTATTGGAAGTCACCATTGTTTCTCTGTTTCTGGAAGACTCATGATAATATGGCACTATACGCCATATTATTAAAAATAAATAAATAAAATCTATCAAGAGCAATCATCTGTTCAATTTAAAGACCAGTCCAGTCCAGAAAGACTGTGATCAAAACTGGTCTATTAGAAATGACAGGCCAAGTTCTTAAATTAAATAAATTAAAAAATTAGATTGTCTTATTTTAGATCTGAGTGTCTTTCACTGGGTTTCATATTTAAAAAGCAATATTGGACATCACAGGCTAATAACACTGCTAGCATACCAATACAGCTAAATTATAGGGTGGAGTTAATGAAAAAAAATAATAAACGAAATTCTAATTCTAGCATTAATCAATGGTTGAAATAAAGAGAATATTTAATGCAGGTTGCCTTATTACAAGAAAATGAATCATCCGTGTTTAAACTACATTGAGGTATCAATGTTGTATTGGATGGTGTGAGCAGAGAAAAAAGATTAAGTGATTATGAACGGTATAATGAACACTGATGATGAGATTGATGATGATGATGATGATGATGATGATGATGATGATGATGATGATACAGTATTGGTTTGGATGCACAGCAACAATATCAAGGATAATGGGGATGAGGATGATTTCCTAGACGCTCACTTTGATACTTACGCCAGATCAACACTTTTACAATAAATGAATCACATGCTTAATATATAATCAGTGATCAGTTTTGGTAATAATTAAATCACACATAATGGTATGTTAATTTTAGAATTAGTACATTAGTAAATATTAGAGAAATTAAGCATGAGATCCAGTTCAACTGCAGTGGTCATTGAAAATGTAGCATGTGTAAAGGTGATCGTCCAGCTTTCTTTTTCGCAGGATTAAGACACGGCCGGCGGCAAATAGATCATTTATACTTTTCTTATCTCTCTCACACAGTCCTACAGACATTCCATTCCCTCCCTTTAGCAAGCTTTTGCCTTTACAGATAGCCAAGCACTGGAACATGCCAAAAAAAAAAGTCAGGGGAAAGAAGCTTGGAGTGTTGGGATAGACACACCAAAAGGATTGGATGGGAAAATAGGGATAGGGAGAGAGAGACAATGTCAGGGAGGGACAAGGAGAGACAGACTGGATCAGGGATGATGAGGAAGAAACAAAAAGGAGCATGGGATGGATGAAAGCGAAGCAACCAAGCTTGCGCAAACATGTGCCGCACCCCAACAGGCCGTACTGACTTGCTCGTCTGGGTTTGGGTGGAGTTGGGGGGGGCGCTTTCTTGGACTTTTCAGAGGGCGGCGTGCGTATGGACTGCGGGATTATCTGAACCGGGGAGCCAGCCGGCACGCTGCTCAGAAGAGCTAGAATGACACAAAGGCGAGAAACAATATAGCAGCACTTTCAGTATGTGTGTCAGTGTGTGTACCGAGCCCCCAGTGCAGAGAACAACAGATAGCCTCCAGTGATACAAAAAAAAACATGTTCCAGCCTGGACACTCACACAACACATTTTTCAAAAAACTGTGCACAGTCCATGAATAGGTTCCTCTCTGGAAAAAAAATCCATCATCCAAACCGCATTACGCACTTTAGATCATACGGCAAATAAAATTGATTGACAGATAAAAGACTGCAGCTCTCAGGGAGAAATAACAGATGACTCTACATACATACACCATACACACACACACACACACATATATATATATATATATATATATATATATATATATATATATATATATATATATATATATATATATATATATATATATATGTGTGTGTGTGTATGGTATATGCATGGTGTATGTATATATATATATATATATATATATATATATATATATATATATATATATATATATATATATACATATATATATATATATATATATATATATATATATATATATACACTTATATATTTTTGTAAAGCACTCTGTATGTGTGTGTGTGTGTGTGTGTGTGTGTGTGTATATATATATATATATATATATATGTATATATATATATTTTTTTTTTTTTTTTTTTTTACAAAAATACATGCTTTACAAAAATATTCACCCCCCTTGGCATTTTTCATGCTTTGTTGCTTCAGATTCTGGAATTAAAAGGATTTGCATCATTTCATTTTCAGAACATGCCTACATACATGTGATTGTTTTATTATTATTGTGAAGTAAACAACAATTAGGGGGGAAATAACAGAAAACCATTCTATTCTAACTATTCTGACTATGTATTCACCCACTAATGTCAGTACTTTGTAGCGGCACCTTTTCCAGCAAGTAAGGCTGCAATTCACTTTGGGTGAGTCTTTCAGAGCTTGGCACATCTTGCCACTAGGATTTTTCCCCCATTCCTCAAGGCAGAACCAGTCCAACTCCTTCATGTTGGACGGTGTCCACTTGCGAACAACAATCTTCAAGTCTGACCACAGATTCACAATTGGATTGAGGTTTATGATTTGACTAGGCCATTCCAACACATTTAAATGTTTCCCATTACACCACTCGAGTGTTGCTCTTGCAGTATGTTTCTGGTCATTGTCCTTGAAACTGAAACAGGTTTTGCTCAAGAATATTCGTGTATAAAACACCATCCACCTTTCTTTCGACTCGGATCAGTGTCCCAGTTTCTGCTGCTGAAAAGCATCCCCACAGCGTGATGCTGCCACTACCGTGTTTTTTTTTTTTTTTTCTGTGGGGATGGTGTTCTTGGGGTGATGGGACATTGTGCTTCCTTGGTGGGTAAACCAAGACTTGGTGGTCTCATCTGACCAAAGCACCTTCCTCCATATACAGTCACTAACCGAGTTATGACCTAGATCGGTTCCAACCTCATGAGTCAGATTGGTCGTAAGTCAAATATTTAACACAACGAAACCGAAACCACCCAGCATTCACTATGAATTCATGTGAAGCATATTCTTCATCAAGTCGGGCCCTCCAGCTCTCATTGGAGCGATTCGCAGCTGAGTGCGAAGCAGCCGGGATGAAGATCAGTACCTCCAAGTCCGAGGCCATGGTTCTCAGTCGGACAATGGTGGAATGCACCCTCTGGGTCGGGGATGAGGTCCTGCCCCAAGTGGAGGAGTTTAAGTATCTTGGGGTCTTGTTTACGAGTGAGGGAAGGATGGAGCGAGAGATCGACAGACGGATCGCTGCAGCCTCTGCTGTTGAGCGGTGCCTGTACCGGTCCGTCGTGGTGAAAAAGGAGCTGAGCCGCAAGGCGAAGCTCTCAATTTACCAGTCGATCTACGTTCCAACCCTCACCTATGGTCACGAGCTTTGGGTAATGACCGAAAGAACAAGATCACGGATACAAGCAGCTGAAATGAGCTTTCTTCGCCGGGTGGCGGGGTTCTCCCTTAGAGATAGGGTGAGAAGCTCCGCCATCCGGGGAGAGCTCGGAGTAGATCCGCTGCTCCTCCGCATTGAGAGGGGTCAGTTGAGGTGGCTCGGGCATCTGGTCAGAATGCCCCCCGGACACCTCCCTGGTGTGGTGTTTCGGGCATGTCCAACCGGGAAGAGACCCCGGGGTCGACCTAGAACACGCTGGAGGGACTATGTCTCTCGGCTTGTCTGGGACCGCCACGGTGTCCCCCCGGGAGAGTTGGAGGAAGTGGCTCGGGAGAGGGATGTCTGGACCTCTTTGCTAAGGTTGCTGCCCCCGCGACCCGACCCCGGACTAAGCGGAAGAAGATGAGATGAGATGAGATGAGACATATTCTTCACCTGTATGTTCTTTCAACATGCGAAATAAACTTGTAGCCTTACTATGCACTGCTCACAACATCACTTTTCCATTTCTTTGCCTATTATCTTCCAACCACTTGTATAGCAACTTTTCGATCTCTGGAATTGGTCCTTCATGCTGTTTTGTGAAGATAGTTGACTTAATTGGGTTGTGTGCTGTGAGTGTGAGATGCTGGGATGCTGTGCTGCCACAACTCTCTCACGTGCTGCGCTGCCGGACATATACAATAAACTCATAATAGGCATCGATGGTCATAAGTACAGGTGGTCGTAACTCACGTACATCGTAACTTGGATAGTGAGTGTATTTGGGGAGTCACTCACATGCCTCTTGGCAAATTTGAAACATGCCTTTGTATTTCTAACACTGAGTAATTGCTTTTTTATGGCCCTGCTCCATAAAGCTAAGCTCTATGGAGTGTGGGAATTGTTGTGAGCCTATGCACAGACACCAGTCTCTGCTGTAGAACTCTGTAGCTCCTTCAGAGTTACCTTTGGTCACTGTGCTGCCTCTCCGATTAACGCCCTCCTTGCCCAGTCTGTGAGTTTTGGTGGATGACCCTTTCTTGGCGGGTTCATTGTGGTACCATGTTCTTTCCATTTAAACATGATGGATTTAATGGTGCGCCAGGAGATCATCAAAGATTTGTTTTAGAAAAAAGTGTGTTTATACTGACAGATCATGTGACACTTAAGATTGCACATGGGTGGACTTCATTTCTCTTATGATATGACTTCTTAAGGCAATTGGCTGCACCGGAACATTTGAGTGGCTTCATACCAAAGGGGGTGAACACATGTTTGGTCTGGTACATTCCGAGTCGTAGGACGACTCTTTGCGACCTGCCATGAAGGATAACGCCTTGATTATCATCTTCATGGAGGTTTTTTTGGCAAGGATAGTGCAGTGGTTTGCCATTGCCATCTGCACGATGCGAACCTACGGGCAATTTAGAACAGCCAATTAGCCTACTGTGCATGTTTTTGGACCGTGTGAGGAAACTGGAGTACCCAGAAGGAACCTATGCGAGCACGGGGAGAACATGCAAACTCCGCACAGAAACGCCCAGGCCTGGAATCGAACCCAGGCCTTCTTGCTGTGAAGCGAACATGCTAACTACTACAGAACCGTGTACACATGCCAAATTTCAGGTTGGTTTTTTTTTTATTCTTTTTTATATATTTTTCTAATTTCACTTCAATGACTATTTTGCGAAAATCCATCACATAAAATTCAGATTAAAAAATGTAAATTACAGATTGTGATGTGACAAAATACAGCAGGTGTAAATCCAAGGGAGTGAATACTTTTGCAATATATATATATATATATATATATATGTATATATATATATATATATATATATATATATATATATATATATATATATATATATATATATTTATTTATTTATTATGGTGGCCTGAACTTTCGTTATGACCACTTTACCTTTTGTTACATTGCCTAAAATTGCAAAATGCAAAATTTTTGCCACAAAACCATTCAATCAATTCACTTAAAACATAAAATAATATCATGTGCGAACTGTTTCATGGTAATACAAACAATACAGTAATATAATTTCTTGTGTTAAAACATGTCATTAAGGACCTGCCACCATCTTTAAAATCTAACATGAACTATATGAAAATAGAACGAAAAATCTTCACAACTTCATCAGCACATTGCGATCAGAACTGCTTATTTCAAAACAAAGTTAACCTTCTATCAGTCTAGAAAAACTTTGGAGCTTTGCTGAAGTAAAGCAAAGGTTTTTATTGTGTCACAAAACAACACCTACCCACCGAGTTTGACTTACGGTATACAGTGATCCCTCAGCTCACGAACATAATTGGTTCCCAGAAAGTGTGTGTGAGGCGAAAAGTTCGTCTTCCGAACATTTATTTCCCATAAGAAACCATTAAAATGAGAATAATCCGTTCCCAGGTCCCCATAAAACATAATTTTCTACTAAATAAGCCTTAAAACTACACAAAAATATACCTTATTTTATGTATAATAAATGTGCTATTGTATTGTAATTAAAGAAATAAACTGTACTGTATAATAAAGTGGTTTTATTTACCTTTGTGATGGTAGTTGATGGCTTGATGGAATGGAGTGGGAGGAGGAGGGAGGGACTTACTGTTTGGAAGGAGAGTTTGGAAACGCCTACTGTTTGGAAACACCCTTAGCCACACACGCACCCTTAATAGCTTCCTTGTTCTTAAGGATGGGAGCAATGGTAGACTTAGCGTACTGGTACTGGGACGCCAAGTCACACAAACGCACACCTCGTTCGTGTTTTTCAATGATCTCCGCCTGTGGTGGGGTCTTTTTCGGTCCCATAATAGCAAAAGTACACTCAATATGGTCCAAAATGTCTATCAAACACAAACCACTTCCGCACTCAAAGAAAGGGGGTGACGAACTGTGACGCCATGAGCGTGCGTCACTTCTCGTGGCCGCCACCGTGGCGCTGTTCGACCGAGTGGTTTGATTCGTCCGCCGAAAACTAGTTCGTCAGCAGAGACTATATGCTCGCAAATTTAATGTTCTTGAGGCGAAAAGTTCGTGAGCTTAAGCGTTCGTCAGCGGAGGTTTTACTGTACTTCTATATAAGTCTGTGTTCTAACAAACAACTATACGGCTATATTCACTGACAGTAACCTTAAAACATGTGTTTTAAGTCATTCTGGATAAGATAATCTGCCAAATGTTGTAAATGTAAACACAGAAGTCAAGTTACAAAACTGCAAAATGCTGAGTGCTAAAACACTGGACAAGACCAAACTCATCAAATTCAAAACATCTAGTCTCGACCAGGGTTACCACAACTCCTCCTGCCTCTTCTTTTTCATCGAAGTGGCATATTCCCTCTAGAACTGCAGCTCTTTTTGGTGTTTTGAGATCTTCTATTCAACAATCTATACATCAACTAATTCTATGGATTAACCCTATTTGCAGCCTTGTGTGGCACCTGTAAATATTTAAAAAAAATAATTAAAAAAAAAAAAAAAAAAAAAAAAAAAAAAAACAATGTAAGATGGTCGGAATGTTTTGGGAGCAAAAAAACATACATTTCATGGCCAGCTTAATCCTAATTAGGGTTGAGCGAAGGCTGGCTCCCATCCCAGCCAACTCCGGGTGTGGACAGAGTACACCCTGGACTGCTCACCAGGCTATCACAGAGCGGAAACACGCTGACCACTATGCAGCTCCCCCTGTCGAAAGTCAGCAATGGTTCCGTTACATGAACCTCACACCATAGACAATGAAAGACATGGCCGGCCTTTGATAATCCAGTTAGCTGCACTGGGTGGGGGACAGCGACCACCTGTGGTGACTGGGGCTTGAACCCCCAACCTTAGGATCAGTGATCCAGCACCTACACCACTAGGCCACCACTTCCCACATATACAGTATATGTATTATAATATATGTGTGTATGTGTGTGGGGGGAGGAGGGGTGTCCAGAGTTGAATGTAAATAGTTTAATTTAAATAAAACAGTAAGGTGGGGGAAGGGTGGGATAAAAAGGGGTTGCAGTCATTAACTGATCAGTAGTAAATAAATGATATCGCAGGCATGTTGGGTTGTGATGTCTCACCCTCTGAGATGTGTATAGTGAAAGGGCTTCTGGGTATTTGCTGGCCAGCAAATGTGACATAGATAACATGAGGTCCTTCTAGTACAGGGACATATGTGCAGCGGAAAACACTGTCCCCTCTGTTCTCCAGGACAACCTCTACCGTATCCCTGCGACTCTGTGAATCCACGATGATCACACCCACATCACCTGCACCTGCACCTGAGAAGACACGTAAATTTTCATAACGCATTAGAAAATTTAATTATGTGCAACCCAGAGTTACATCAAGAGTTCAGTCTACCTGCGGTATATATGTCGAAGTAAGTGGGCTTGTTGGCTACATTGCCCACTGGTTCCAAGCCTGGACCGCGTGCCTGCACCTTGTTGGGATCTCCCATAGTTCTGGATACGTTCACAAGGAAGGGACTGTTGTTAATGTCCTGCCCAGCAAACAACACCTTTACCTGGGCACAGAATCAAGCAGACGTTTCCTTTGACATACAGTACAGTGTTTATTTCATATTGAAATGTGCGTAAAGTCGTGTGTTTCTCTGGGGTGAAGCACAGGACATGGTAAATTCATTATCCTGAAGTGAGACTAGTGAGTCACCAAAAAAAGTCTAGGATGCTTTCCGGTTGGAAAAAGAAACTGAAAACTTCATAATATAATATTAAAACACAAAAACATCCTGAAAATAGTTTAATTTGTGCAACAAAATCCAAAACAGTCTGCAAAGTATCAGAAATAAAGCAACTGTATTCTATTATATTGGATAGTCAGCATTCATTGATTTTCTGAACTACTTAATCCTAATTATGGTCGCGGGGAGGCTGGCACCCATCTCAGCCAACTCTGGGCAAGGGCGTGGTACACCCTGGATAGCTCGCCAGGCCATCGCAGGACCAACACTCACACAACCATTCACACTCACTCTCACACCTAGGGGAGATTTGGAACAGTCCATGAACGTACTGTGCATGTTTTTGGACTGTGGGAGGAAACCAGAGTACCCGGAGGAAACCCATGCAAGCACGGGGAGAACATGCAAACTCTACACAGAAACACCTGAGCTGGGAATCAAACCAAGGACCTTCTTGCTGTGAGGCAGACATGTCAAGCACTACATCACTGCGCTGGATAGTAAGCAGGACACCATGGTGGAATACTATATAGCGCGTCCACGTGACAGCAACCAGGTCCTGGATTCAAGTCCTCGACTCGGCGAGGGTGTTTCTATGTGGTGTTTGTGTGGTTTCACAGTCCTCGCATGGGTTTCCTCCGGGTATTCTGGATTCCTCCCATGGTCCAAAAACATGCACATTAGGATGGAGTCCGCCTTTGTCCAGAGGCAGCTGAGACTGGCACCACCCTCATGTTGACTCTTGCAGGATTAGGTGGTTTGGTAAACGGATGAAACACAAACATTCTGCTCTATATATCAAGTGGCAGGAAAGCATGACAGCGGTGAAATGGACTGACACTAATCTCCTGGCCCACCCATACAGTATGACCCTGTTTGGTATGTTCTGATACCAAGCAACATCAAAATGACAAAAGCTCAGTACCTTATGAAGACCTTCCACTTTGGGTAAATAGACTACAGAGTAGGATCTGTTTTTATCGTTGTTGGGAATGACTCGAGCCTGGGAACAGAACAGATGACAGACAGAGGTGGGCGTTTCACTTTTGTACGCGTTATACGAATAAAGATTACAAAATAGGGTCTGAAAGTCTTCTAAATACAGTAGCTGTAATTCCAAATTCTGAAAGTGAACCTCCTCTGTGTGACCCTCAGGATCCTCAATGTACACCAGCACCTCGCCAAGCCCCGCCTCCACCGTCTCAACTATAAACTCGGCTGGTTTTAACACCATGTTGCCTCGGGGCTCAATGCCTGCACAGAGAATAAGATAAATACAGTAAGACAGAAAAAACATCATAATAAAGGCAACAATGTCAGATCCTCAATTTGGAAGAAGTGTCCCTTACCAGGCCCGTAAGCTTTGGCTCTTTTGGGGTGCAGAGTTTTGGAGCGTAGTGGAGCACCAGGCTTCAATTTGGCTTTGGGGAACTGGGACAGGTAGGTCATGACAGAGTGCTCATCCACATTCGGGTCCACGATCTCCTCAGGAGCTATAACCTTTAGTAGACAGGGCAGAGGGCAAACGGGTCAAAGGTCAGTAGAGCTAACATGGAGCAATATCGAGTTATGTTCTGTGTTAAGGGTGCAATCATGAACAACATCGTGTACAAACAATGAGTCTATAATGATCATTCCTTTATATAGACAGTAAATAATCCTGGAATATGAGTTTCGCAAACATGTTTCCTCTTTTCAGACAACAACCATGTCCCGAGTACATCATAGTTGTTCACAATAAAGAGAATACTGAACAATACCTCCCACCTGCTTCACAACCCGCTCACCAGTCACAGGAGCTCACCCTATCATGGCATCTTCTTCTCTTACACCAACTACCTTCATGTCTTGGGCAGTGGTGGCCTGGTGGTATAGGGTGCTGGATCTCTGATCCTAAGGTTGAGGGTTCGAGACCCACTCTCCACAAGGTTGTCACTGCCCCCCACCCCCCACCCCCCAGTGCAGCTAACTGGATTATCAAAGGCCGGCCATGTCTCTCACTGTCTATGGTGAGAGGTTCATGTAAAAAGAACCATTGCTGACTTTTGAAAAGAGAAGCTGCAAAGCCATCAACGTGTTTCTGCCTTCCGATGGCCTGGCAAGCTGTCCAGGGTGTACTCTACCCTTGCGCAGAGTTGGCTGGGATGGGTGTCAGCCTCCCCACGACCCTAATTAGGATTAAGCAGTTACAGAAATTGAACTGATGAACCTTCATGTCCTCCTTCACCACATCCATAAATCTTCTCTTTGGTCTTCGTCTTGGCCTTCTGCCTGGTAGTTCCAACCTCAGCATCCTACTACCAATATACTCACTATCCCTCCTCTGTACATGTCCAAACCATCTCAATCTAGCCTCTCTGACTTTGTCTCCAAAGCCTCTTACATGTGCTGTCCCTTTGATGTACTCATTCCTGGTCCTATCCGTCCTCGTTACTCCCAAAGAGAACCTCAACATTTTTCATCTCTGGAATAAAACAACTATGTTTACACAATTTCCTCTCTGACCAATAACGTATTCTGATTCCGATATAAAGATTTAAAACGTTATACCTAGGCAATGGTGGCCTGGTGGAAAAAGATGTTGTATCACCGATCCCAAGGTTGGGGGTTCAAGCCCCACACTTCGCGGGTTGTCACTGTTCTCCAAGTGCAGCTAACTGGGTTATCAAAGGCCGGCCATGTCTCTCACTGACTATGGTGTGAGGTTCATGTAATAGAACCATTGCTGACTTTCAACAACAGTGGCTGCATAGCCGTCAGCGTGTTTCCGCCCTGCAATGGCCCGGCGAGCTATCCAGAGTGTACACTGTCCTCACACGGAGTTGCTGGGATGGGCGCCGTTCTCCCCGAGACCCTAATTAGGATTAAGCGGTTACAGAAAATGAACTGGCGTTATACCTTCAGACTTTTTTCTATGTAGTATTGCGGTAAAGGTATTGAATGTCACTGTGATGTGTCGGCTTTGTGTTACGGATGAAAAAGCAAGACCACGTGTAATTCCTCCTGTGTTTTAAATGGTCGTTTATTTTGAATATTACTAAGAATACACGTCAGAGTTCCCACTGGGGGGTGGAAGCCTCACATACAGTGAAGAACAGACTGCAAGCTCATGTGATTCCTTCGAAAAGATAAACATGCAGCTTCTATTGAGATTACTGGGCATGTAGGGGCAAGTGGATTGATAAGAAAAAGGGAAAGAGATAGAAATGTTTAATACAGGAAAAGAAAACAACTCTCAAGAATACGGGTCTGTGTTCACAAAGAATCTTATCACTAACAGTTCTTCCGAGTAGCACCAAAAGTTCCCAAAATATTCCCTTTACAGCATTATAGGTAGGGTAGTCTATTGGGTTTTTACACCCGAGCCTCATGACTCATCAGGCCGGTGCTGATCCCCGGTTTCTGTAGCGTGAAGCGACCAGGAGTTCAACTAGTCCATCGCAGGTTCCCTTTCCAGTATGTACCGATTTATACTGCTGGGTGAACAAAGGCACACTTGTGGTTAAAACCTTGCCCAGGGGTCTTAACACAGTGAGGGTTTCGGTGGGATTCGAACTCACAACCTCCTGATCATGAACACAGCACCCTAACCACTACCCCACCGGCCCCACTTTACAGCATTATACTTCATATATTTATCTTTTTTATTTAATTTTTTTTATTTTAAAATGGGCAGTGGTGGTCTGGTGATGAAGGGTGCTGGATCGCTGATCGTAAGGTTGGGGGGTTGAGTCCCACTCTCCACAAGGTTGTCACTGTTCCCCCCCAGTGCAGCTAACTGGGTTATCAAAGGCCGGCCATGTCTCTCACTGTCTATGGTGAGATGTTCATGTAAAAGCACCATTGCTGACTTTCGACAACAGTAGCTGCATAACTGTCAGCGTGTTTCTGTCCCTTGCTAAAGGGTTGTGTCCGGAATGGCATCCGACGTAAAAACCGATGCCAAATCAAACGTGCGAATCTTATGATTCGTTGTGGGGACCCCTGCGAGAGGAAAAAAAAAGCCAAAAAGAAGAATATATTTATCTTTTTTTATACACCTGAGAAATTGAGGGTTAGGGGCCTTGCCCTTGGCTGGTTGATGGGACTGGGGCTTGAACCACCAACCTTCACATTAGTAACCCAGAGCCTTAACCAGTGAGGACTTCAGTTAACATTTCATTCATTGTCTACTTCATATGTCAGAAAGGAGTTTTAATACTTGAACGTAATTTGGACACTGGCGGCATGGTGGCATAGTGGTTAGCAGATCTGCTTCATAGCAAGAACTTTGAGTTCTAGGTTCTTTTGCATGCAAGGGGTTTCATGCGGGCACTCCGGTTTCCTCCCACAGTCCAAAGACATCCACACTGGGCGGATTGGCTGCTGGAAATCACCCCTTGGTACATGTGTGGGTGTGGGTGTGTGTGTGTGTTGGCCCCATGCTGTTCTGGCAAGTTGTTCAGGGTGAACCCTGCCTTTGCTCAGTGTTGACTAAAATAGGCTCTAGCCTCCCTGTAGCCTAAGAAGGATCACACAGTTCAGAACATGAGTGAGCTCGTATAATTTGGACAAGGGGGAGGGGGGGGCACAGTAATTTAGTGGTTATCATGTCCATCTCACAGCTAGAAGGTCCTGGGTTTGAGTCCCGGGTCCGGTAAAGGTGTCTCAATGTGGAGTTTGCATGTTCCCCAAATACATATGTACTCCGAGTTCTTCCGACAGTCCAAGGTTGCATATCAGGTTGACTGGCTTTTTTACCCTAGGTTTAAGTATGAGTGCAAATAGTTGTGTGTGCGGGGGGTGGGGGTGTGTGTGTGTGTGTGGGGGGGGGGGGGTAGCGCTGCGATGGTGTGGCCAACTATTCAGGGCAAACCATGCCTTCTCCCAGTGTTGGCTGAGATAGACTACAGCAACCCCAACAAACTCCCATAGGATTAATTAATTGATTAAATATTTGGACAAACACTTTAGATCCTTCAAACTGCTGTGAGTTATTGTGCAGCTATCCTGTCTATGCTAGTATTACTCCTCACCTCACCTCACGCCGTGTCAGTCGCCATACATTTCGGTACAAGATAGAGTCACGGAACTGTGATATATTAATTTCCATTCACACTGTAAGTTGTTTTGAGTCACTGCGCTTTCTGAGTCTCAACTATTCATAACACGTCTCTTTCACACCGTGCTGTTTAAGTGGTTGCTTTATATAAGCCCTGACTGAAAGGACAAGAGCCGTCTGAAAATAGTGTCCCTAGGAATTTAGCACAGCTGCAGAGAGGCACAGAGAGAGAGAGAGAGAGAGAGAGAGAGAGAGAGAGAGAGAGAGAGAGAGAGAGCGCAAGCTAAATTGAAGTTCATATTGAAAAATTATACTAACAGATTAATGTAATAATTGGGGTGGTGCACTCATTAGCACTGCTACTTCACAGCAAGAGGAGTCCTGGTGCAGCCCATGGGGCAGAGAGGGGACTTTCTGTGTTGAGTCTGAATGTTCTCCCTGTGGCTGTGTGCATGTTTCTGGAGGATATTCCTCCCCGGTCCCAAGTCATGTACACTAGGTCATGTAAGGTAGGTAGGTAAAGTCTTTTGGGCTCATCAGGCCGGTGCTTACCCCGGTTTACATAGCGTGAAGCGACCAGGAGTTCAACTTCTCCTGGATGGGACGCTAGTCCATGGCAGGTTGTTACCTTCCCAGTATATTTTACTGGTACCCATTTATACTGCTGGGTGGACAGAGGCACACTTGTGGTTGAGACCTTGCCCAGGGGTCTTAGCACAGTGGGGGTCTAACTGGGATTCGAACACACAACCTCCCAATCATGAGCACAGCACCCTAGCCACTACGCCACCGGCCTGACCACTGGGTCATGTGGATACCTTAAACTATGTAAATGTGATACAACAGATTAGTGAACTGTTCAGGGTCTATCACATCTTTATCTGGGATGGGCTCCAGCTTCCCCTTCACTAAATAGCTGGCTCAGTAAAGTTCTGGGTTTCTGATCAGAAGATTAGAGGTTCAAATCTCAGTACCTTCAACCTGCCACTGCTGGGATCTTGATTAAGGCCCTTAACTCTTTACTGCTGAGTTGAATAAATGCAATATAAAATGTCAGTCACCCTCAATAAGGAGCCTTCCAAGCACCATAAATGTAGATGTAGGTCATGGTTCTTCTGCATTTTTTATTTGCCAAAAGCTGCTCCTTCTTCACTGGCAGAATCTCCACATCTATACGTGGATGAATGAACAACTGGAGAATTTGAAGCATCTGTTCATATTTATTTCAATCCCACTAGTAAAAAACACTCCCACAGCGTAATACTCCCATAATGACATTCATCATTTAAATGGAATCGGTGATGTGAAGATGATGCTTGTTCCTTCCAGGATGGTTTCAGCATGCCATAGAATCCAATATGTCATGACTTGCGAGAAATCAAAGTCAACACCCATGTGAATATTCTCCACAATAACTGTTTCATGTGATGGAACACTGCAGAGATGGCTGCACTTCTGACAGGTTCTGCTACCACCACAAGAGGCCTGGAGTTCCATCAAAGGAAGCTATGTCTTTGGTCACTTCTCTGGCTCTTTACTTGTACACTATGGCAAGGTCCGAATCCGGGCATCAACACAGTTGCGTTCAAAAAGTGATATAAATAAAGTAAAAATATTCAGCTTAGTTCACTTGCTGCGTTTCCCTACTACCGTCTCACAGAAACAAGGTCCTGGGTTCGATTCCCGGCCTCAGGTGCTTCTCCTTGGAGTCTGCAAGTTCTTGTATAGGCTTTCTCCAGGCACTCCGGCTTCCTCCCACAGCCTCACATGAGAGATTTCCTTTCGGCTTTTTCCCTTTATCAGGGGTCGCCACAGCGAATGATTCACACATTTGATTTGGCATAGGTTTTTACGTCGGATGCCCTTCCTGTCACAACCCTTTAGCAAGGGACAGAAACATGCTGACGGCTAGGCAGCTACTCTTTACGAAAGTCAGCAATGGTTCTTTTACATGAACCTCTCACCATAGGCAGTGAGAGACATGGCTGGCCTTTGATAACCCAGTTAGCTGCACGGGGGAGATAGTGATAACCTTGTGGAGGGTGGAGAGTAGGACTCGAACCCCCAAAGTTAGGATCAGTGATCCAGTGCCCTATACTACAAGGCCACCTCTGCCCCTCCCACAGCCTCACATATTAGTTGGAATAGCTGTTCAGAATTGAGTCCAGTTGTGAGTGTGAGTGTAAATATTTGTATCTTGGAACTGCGATGGTCTGGCGAAGTGTTCAGGGAGTAAAACATCATCCAGTGTTGGCAAAGATAGGCTATAGATTTTGGCCTTGCTGTGGCACTAGTAGGATTAAGAAGTTTGGCAAACAGAGTGGATGAATGAGTGTGTAATTCATTTGTAGAGGTGTAGAAAAGTAACACAGAGCACAAAGATTGACCAATCAGATGCCGAAGATCCAGATCAGGTGATTAAATGAGCCATTTCAGGTGTGCTGCTGCTCGGTTGATACAGTAACCTGCAGCCACATGGCCCTTTGTGGCACGAGTTTGACATCCCTGAACTAAAGCTTGAGTCTGAAAGTGATCTGCTTCTAATTCAGTACAAGTTCAGAAAGCGAAACAAACATTGTTGTGGTTTTGGGTGCAACATTTTTGGTTGAGTTGAGATTTAGAACCATGAGGTATTTGGAACAACAAAAAGAAAAACTGAACACTGAATGTGGTACACAATTGTTATAAACTCAATATTTATATAATAATCTAAGCACTGGCTGTGCGTTGGTGACTGGGTGTGCACTTGGTGAACGTTTGTTTACTGTCCTTGCCATCATATTTCAAACAAACCAAAAGTATCGGATTCAGAGTCAGAGTACAGGAGAGGCCAACATGCTCTTCATGCACAGTTTGAATGTCTTTATGGTAAGTTGCAGTGAAACACTACTGCACAATTCTGTGGTTCAATTCAGTGTAACTATGAGAGTGACAGAGGTGGTGTACTGGTTAGCAAAAAGGTCATATTAGCGAGAAGGTTTGAGTACAAGGCTCGGTTCAGGTGTTTCAGTGTGGAGTTTGCATGTTCTTTCTGTAGTTGTATGGGTTCCCTCAAGGTACTCAGGTTTCCTCCCACAGTTCAAAGGCATGCAAATTAGGCAGAATGGATATTCAAAATTTCCTCTAAGTGTGACTGTGAAGGTTTGTGCCTGTGTTGGCCCTGTAATAGACTGGCAGGCTGATCAGGGTGTGTTCTGATTTCACCTGGACTCACCTAAGATGGACTCTAATACATGATCCTCGACCTTTTTATCACCGTGGACTGGTCAACATTTGATAATTTTACTGCGGACTGGGGACTGGGGGGGGGGTGTGTTTCATAGATTGTTTATATTGTAAATAGAATTTATTTATTGAAATAAATCATTATTATTAATGCAGCCGTGAGGGGGGGCACAGACAAGTGTCCACCCTCACGCCGGTCCCAAGCCCGGATAAATACTGAGGGTTGTGACCGGAAGGGCATCCGGCGTAAAACTTTTGCCAGAATACAAAATGCAAACCGTAAAGACAAATTTCATACTGGATCGGTCAAGGCCCGGGTTATCAATGACCGCCATCAGTGCTGTTAACCAGCAAGGTGCTGGGGGAAATTGGACTACTGTTGGTCGAAGAAGGAGAGGTCGAGGAAGGAGAAGCGGAGGCGTGTCCATAGGCAGAGACAAGAGGAAAAGTATGAGTCTAGGACTGAGAGTAGGGACTTTGAATGTTGAAACTATGACAGGAAAATGTAGAGAGCTGGCTTACATGATGCAGAGGAGGAAGGTGGACATACTGTATGTTCAGGAGACCAGGTGGAAAGGTAGCAAGGCTAGAAGATTAAGAGCAGGGTTTGAGCGGTTTTATCATGGTGTGGGTGGGAAGAGAAATGGTGTAGGGGTCAGCTTGAAGAGGAGTGTGCCAGGAATGTTCTAGAAGTGAAAAGAATGTCAGACAGAGTGATGAGCCATTGGTGCAGACTTCAATGGACATGTTGGTGCAGGCAACAGAGGGGATGAGGAAGTGATAGGCAGGTTTGGCATCCAGGACAGGAAAACAGAAGGACAGATATTGATAGATTTTGCAAAAAGGATGGAAATGGATGTGGTGAATACTTTCTTCTAGAAGAGACAGGAGCATAGGGTGACTTGTAAAAGTGGTGGTAGGAGCACACAGGTAGACTACATCTTGTGTAGGCGATGTAATTTGAAGGAAGTCAGTGACTGCAAAGTAGTAGTGGGTGAGAGTGTTGCCAAACAGCATAGGATGGTGGTATGCAGGATGATGCTGATGGTGAGAAAGGTGAAGAAGGCAAAGGCAGAGCAGAAGACAAAGTGGTGGAAGCTAAAAAAGGAATAGTCACTGTCTTCAAGAAGGAGTTGAAACATGTTTTGGGTGGTCAGGAAGTGTTTCCAGATGACTGGACAACCACAGCTAATGTGATCAGGGAGACAGGTAGGAGAGTACTTGGTGTGTCCTCTGTAAGGACAGTAGATAAGGAGACTTGGTGGTGGAATGAGGAAGTGCAGGACTGGGTACAAAGGAAGAGGTTAGCTAAGAAGAAATGGGACATAGAGAGGACAGAAGAGAGTAAACAGGAGTACAGGGAGACACAGCATAAGGCGAAGGTAGCGGTGTCAAAGGCCAAACAGAGGGTGTATGATGACTTGTATGCTAGGTTGGACAGTAAGGTGGGAGAAAATGATTTATACAGGTTGGCACAGCAGAAAAATAGAGATGGGAAGGACATGCAGCAAGTTAGAGTGATAAAGAATAGAGAGGGAAATGTATTGACTGATGACAGAAGTGTGCCGGGAAGATGGAAAGAGTACTTTGAAGACCTGATGAATGAGGAAAATGAGAGAGAAAAAAGAGTAGAAGAGGTGACTGTTGAGGACCAGGTAGTAACAAAGATTAGTAAGGAACAAGTGAGGAGGGCATTGAAGAGGATGAAGAGTGGAAAGGCAGTTGGTCCTGATGACATACCAGTGGAGGTGTGGAAGTGTCTAGGAGAGGTCGCAGTAAATTTTCTGACAAGAACATTCAACAAGATCTTAGAGAGTGAGAGACTGCTAGAAGAATGGCAGAGAAATGTGCTGATGCAGATTTTTAAGAAAAAGGGAGATGTGCAGAGTTGTGGCAACTACAGAGGGATAAAGTTCATGAGCCATACGATGAAGTTATGGGAAATAATTGTGGAATCTAGACTAAGGGCAGAAGTCAGCATTTGTGAACAACAGTTTGGTTTCATGCCAAGAAAAAACACCACAGATGCAGTGTTTGCTTTGAGGATGTTAATAGAGAAGAACAGAGAAGGTCAGACGGAGCTGCATTGTGCCTTTGTGGATCTGGAGAAAACATATGACAGGGTGCCGAGAGAGGAACTGTGGTATTGCATGAGGAGGTCTGAAGTGGCAGAGAAGTATGTTAGAGTGGTGCAGGACATGTAAGACAGGGGTATAAGACAGAGGTGAGGTGTGCTGTCGGTGTGACAGAAGAGTTCAAGGTGGAGGTGGGACTGCATCAAGGGTCAGCTCTGAGCCCCTTCTTGTTTGCTGTGGTGATGGACAGGCTGACAGACGAGGTTAGACAAGAATCTCTATGGACTATGATATTTGCAGATGACATTTTGATCTGTAATGAGAGCAGAGAACAAGTGCAGGAAAATCTAGAGAGGTGGAGGTATGCCCTGAAAAGGACAGGAATGAAGGTTAGCCTCAGTAAAGCAGGATACGTGTGTTTGAACGACACGGACCCAAGAGGAATGGTGAGGTTACAGGAAGCAGAGAGAAAGGAAGGTGGAGAATTTTAAGTACTTAGGCTCAACAATCCAGAGCAATGGAGAGTGTGGAAAAAAGGTGAAGAAGCGTGTTCAGGCAGGTTGGAATGGTTGGAGAAAACTGTCTGGTGTGATGTGTGATAGGAAGGTATCTGCAAGAATGAAAGGAAAAGTGTACAAGGTGGTGATGAGGCCAGCGATGTTGTATGGTTTAGAAACAGTGGCGCTGGGGAAAAGACAGGAGGCAGAGCTGGATGTAGCAGAGATGAAAATGTTGAGGTTCCCCTTGGAAGTAAAAAGGATGGATAGGATCTGGAATGAGTACATCAGAAGGACAGCACATGTAAGACATTTTGGAGACAAAGTCAGAGAGGCTAGATTGAGATGGTTTGGACATGTACAGAGGAGGGATAGTGAGTATATTGGTAGTAGGATGCTGAGGTTGGAACTACCAGGCAGAAGGCCTAGAGGAAGACCAAAGAGAAGATTTATGGATGTGGTGAAGGAGGACATGAAGGTAGTTGGAGTAAGAGTAGAAGATGCAGCGGATGGGGCGAGATGGAGGCAGATGATTTGCTGTGGCGACCCCTGAAGGGAGCAGCCGAAAGGAAAAGAAGAAGAAGATGTCTGTCTTCCTTTTGGCTTTTTTCCCTTTTTACTCGGGAGTCACCACAGCGAATCATCTGATTCGCACGTTTTGATTTGGCAGAGGTTTTTACGTCAGATGCCCTTCCTGTCACAACCCTTTTTAGCAAGGGACAGAAACACGCTGACGACTTTGCAGCTACTCCTTACGAAAGTCAGCAATGGTTCTTTTACATGCCTTTCACCATAGACAGTGAGAGACATGGCCCGCCTTTGATAACCCAGTTAGCCGCACTGGGGGGGGACAGTGACAACCTTGTGGAGAGTGGGACTCGAACCCCCAACCTTTGGATCAGCGATCCAGCGCCCCATACCACTAGACCACCACTGCCCACTAGATATAAGAAGATATAAATTATTATTATTATAGTTAAAAATGATATGCAGCGATGCAGCAGAGACGGATCGCGTGATTTTGCATGTTTTTCCTCAATCTCGGCAATTGCATTGCTGTCAAAAGGGACAGCAAATTGAATAATATTGATAATTTCATTGATTTTGTCAAACAGAACAAGATCAGACTTAATAATAATAACAATGAACAATAACAATAATAATAACAATAACAATAAAAAATGTATTCTTATTATTTAAAAATAATAAACACTCCATGAATGTTATTTTTCAACAGATGAAATAAAGTCGGTTGGGAAGAAGCGGTTGAACTTTTCTAAAAAACAAACAAAACAAAAAAAAAAATAGGTGATCATGCACCAGCTGGAAGAATAAAGGCTCAGTCTCAGTCTCACCCAAAATCCCCGCTAAAGTTTGAAACGTCCGACACGCCTCTGTTCACACCCCATCCTCTTGTGGGTTAAATGAAAAACATGTAACGGAGAGAATCCGGTCATTTTTCAAAATAAAAGATTTTTCAAAAATAAATATCGTTCAGACTCAGAAAATAAATAAAACAGAAATAATTAATTATTTCTTCTGCGGCCTGGTACCAATTGAGCCACGGACCGGTAGTTGGGGACCCCTGCTCTAATAGGAAAAAATGATTTGGTTGGGCGGGGGGTGGGTGAACAAACGAATACACTGTAATTACAAAGTCCAAACCTGCTCTGGTCTGGATGATGCTCCGATGCCCTCAGTGTGCTCCAATTAAAAGTAGAAGAACTTGAGTGAGTTTTGAGCTCAGCACTGGACATGATTGGGATAAACCGAAACAGCAACTAGACCTGAGATCTCCACACCTGATCTCAGCGCCTGATCTCACATATCCTGTTGCTGTGGTTGAACGAGTACAAATATCTACAGCAACACAGCAAACTTTGGACAAATGGAATGCGTTCAGGGAGAATGGGGGTTATTGCGCCAAACGTGGGAAACACATCTGGAATCGGATGTTTAACAACACATGTGGACGTAATGGCTACATTTTGGCATGAGTTTGTTTTTCCAGACTATATCTAAACAAGTGAATGTACCACAGGTACATTTAATCAAGTTCTAAAAACTTGACCAGTATAAATACACGAGGCTGAGAAACAATGGGCTCCTGAACTCATTTTCTCTTGCAATTCTCTGAATATTCACATGATATTTCAAGGATTGCTTTTATCTGTTATAAATGTATAAATGCAATGTAAACCTGCAACCTACTGTTCACAAGGAGGAAAACAATGAAGAAACTGTACTCACATTCAAACTTACAGAACTTGAACAGAAGAACCTTCGAAACTCCAACACACTTTGTGGTACAAACTCTCAACAAATGCAAAGGTGGGCTGAAAAGTTCATAGGCTGACCATGATGTAATGCTCAAATTTGACCAAATGTGTTTTATTTTTAAGCACAGCCTCCACTGTGGTCGACAGACCTCTTTCGTTGGTGTTGCAGTGCTTGGATCCCCACAGTATTGAAGCACTCAAGTTTTATTGCTCTGCCGTTACGCCTTCTTAGTCAGCGTATGAACGTTTTTAGCTCATGCTCGTATATACACATATGGTACATATGCTAATAAAATAACCCAAACATAAATCAAATTTAAATTATATGAAAGCTGAGATACGGTGTATTAGATACAATTTTTAAATGGAGCGTCCTTGATCCATTTCCTGTTTCATAAATTTATTACTACTGGATTTTATTTAGGATGATGATGATGATGATGATGATGATGATAAAAATAATAATAATAATAATAATAATAATAATAATATTATATGCAGAAATAAGGTTCAATCGAAGAGGTTTTAAAGAGAGGAGGGAAACCCATAAATCCTAAATATATATGATGATACTCACATCATTACAGACTCGGGTGCAAGCACAGCATACTAATCCCTTCACAAACTACATGGTGTCTCCGTAATGGGTTCAGTCTCCAAACTTTTAAATTAATGGTTGTGCGTACCTTCACCAGTCAGCCTGATTTCCTTTTAAAAGTTTTGTATTTTAAAAAAAACTGCTACCCAAAGTGTGCCCCACCCACGCCCAGAGGCGGCTGAGATGGGCGCCAGCCTCCCCCACTAACCTAATTAGGATTCAGCGGCTGAGAAAATGTATGACTGACAAGCCATTAATAAAACCTTGTGAATCATGCAGAAAAATTACATTCATATTGTAAATACAAACGCTGAACTTAATCACAAATTCTCAGTTGACCCAATCAGATTTTTTTTTTTTTAATCAATCTGCTGCTATCGCTTTTAAAATTAGTTACTATTACTCAGGGCTCAGAAAAAGCTGACTCATGGTACTTGAGTCGGTTTCACTTCAATAAACCATATACAGTGGTATCTCACCTTACGAAATTAAACCGTTCCAGAGCCTTTTTCTTAACCTGGATTTTTTTTTTGTAAATTTAACCATATTTTACATGTAAAACATGTGATTCATTCCAAGGCCCCCAATACTACCCCCTAAACCCTTTAAAAATTATTAAAGCTTACATTTTAAGACCTCCTTCTGCTTCAATATCGTACCGATGGTTGACGGGTTTGGTTATACAGTAAAACCTCCGCTGACGAACGCTTAAGCTCACGAACTTTTCGCCTCAAGAACATTAAATTTGCGAGCATATAGTCTCTGCTGACGAACTAGTTTTCGGCGGACGAATCAAACCACGCGGTCGAACAGCGCCACGGTGGCGGCCACGAGAAGTGACGCATGCTCATGGCGTCACAGTTCGTCACCCCCTTTCTTTGAATGCGGAAGTGGTTTGTGTTTGCTAGACATTTCGGACCATATTGAGTTTACTTTTGCTATTATGGGACCGAAAAAGACCCCACCACAGGCGGCGATCATTGAAAAACACGAACGAGGTGTGCGTTTGTGTGACTTAGCGTCCCAGTACCAGTACGCTAAGTCTACCATTGCTCCCATCCTTAAGAACAAGGAAGCTATTAAGGGTGCGTGTGTGGCTAAGGGTGTTTCCAAACAGTAGGCGTTTCCAAACACTCCTTCCAAACAGTAAGTCCCTCCCTCCCTCCCTCCTCCTCCCACTCCCTCCTCCTCCCACTCCATTCCATCAAGCCATCAACTACCATCACAAAGGTAAATAAAACCACTTTATTATACAGTACAGTTTATTTCTTTAATTACAATACAATAGCACATTTATTATACATAAAATAAGGTATATTTTTGTGTAGTTTTAAGGCTTATTTAGTAGAAAATTATGTTTTATGGGGACCTGGGAACGGATTATTCTCATTTTAATGGTTTCTTATGGGAAATAAATGTTCGTAAGACGAACTTTTCGCCTCACACACACTTTCTGGGAACCAATTATGTTCGTGAGCAGAGGTATCACTGTATTCTTTTGCGATATCACTTAACTGCATGCCACGAGCCCGCTTCTTCTTTTTA
This sequence comes from Plotosus lineatus, assembly GCA_024760905.1. Taxonomy (NCBI): domain Eukaryota; kingdom Metazoa; phylum Chordata; class Actinopteri; order Siluriformes; family Plotosidae; genus Plotosus; species Plotosus lineatus. Next base: position 14,189,600 of record CM045733.1, read on the forward strand.
CTCGCACCAGAAATCACACTTACACGCGTGCTTGTGTGTGTGTGTGAGTGTGTGTGTGTGTGTGTGTGTGCGGGGACGTGTATTGACCATGTCTTTGTAGCAGTTATAATCTTACAAATGTTTATCGAAGATTAAAAGCCTGAGTCAAAAAATAAAGTTGCAATGACTCAAAAAATTCATGAAACAACAGTAACTCTGTCCTTTACACGAAAAAGCATTGTGGGAGATGCAGCTCCATAATAGCCAATGGGAGGGAGCTGCGTCATCCCTCCTTGCCAATGGGAGGCCAGCGGGGTGGGATGTTGGGAGATAGCCAATGGAGAGCAACTCGTGCATTGTTTGAATGTCTGAATGGCACGTTTCGTAAGGAGAACTTGTTTCATATACAGAGACAACAATTTTTGGAAAATGTTTTTCGTAACCTGGATTTTTCGTTTGCTTGGACTATCGTAAGGTGAGGGGCCACTGTACGTGAAAAACTATCATTTTGTGCAGATAAATACATTTAGTAGCTCACAAATTAGAGTCACCTTATTTAAGCAGCCTATATTTTGTTCATGTCACTTCTTAATTGTACTCTACTACATTGAATGGGGAAATCTTGTATTTTAACATCTTGTATAAGTTTTGTGAAAAATTAAACAACCAACAAGTAACCCTGGAAAATCTGATGGTTGTGAATTGTGTAACTAACAGAAAAAAAATTGCAGACTATTTTGTTCAGCAGCCACTTTTTGATGAGAAAATTAAAATGGCAGTGGCAATTTTTTTACCCATTAAACAGATTTCAGTAAACAAGCTATTTTTAAATAGTGTAACTCAAAATAATGAGGTTGGTAATAAGAACAGCTCAATAATCAAGCTAAAGATAATGACCTGGTAATAATAAGTACTGAACACTAATAAATATGATAAGTACTGAACACTAATAAAGATAATAATAAGTATGGAATACTAATAAAGATAATAAGTACTGAACACTAATCACGGTAATAATAATTACTGAACACTAATAAAGATAATAATAAGTACTGAATACTAATCAAGGTAACAATAAGTACTGCGCACTAATAAAATACTAATTAATTCTGAATACCAATCAAGACAATAACAAATACTGAACATTAATCACATTAATAATTAATTTTGAACACCAATCAAGGTAATAAGCACTGAACACTAATCAGGGCAATACTAATCACTGAACACTAATCAAGATAATAATAATTTCTGAACACTAATAAAGATAATAATAAGTACTGAACACTAATCACATTAATAATTAATTTTGAACACCAATCAAGGTAATACATATTGAACACGAATCACGATTGGGGCAGGTGGAGTAGTGGTTACTAGGTATATAGTACTGCACTCATGATCGAGAGGTTGTGTGTTCAAATCCCAGTTAGACTCTCACTGTGCTAAGACCCCTGGGCAAGGTCTAATCCACATGTGTGCCTCTGTTCACCCAGCAGTATAAATGGGTACCAGTAAAAATATACTGGGAAGGTAACCTGCGATGGACTAGCGTCCCATCCAGGAGGAGTTGAACTCCTGGTCGCTTCACGCTACGGAAACCGGGGATAAGCACCGGCCTGATGAGCCAATAGGCTCAGGTGTAAAAAGTCCAAAAGATTTAGCTTACTAATCACGGTAAAACTAAGTACTCAACACTAATCAACATAATAGTTAATTCTGAACACCAATTACTATAACAATAATAATAAGTACTGAACCATAATCAAGGTAATAATAATATGTATAGTAGTAATACGTACTTCATGCTTAAAAAAAAATAAAATAAAAATAAAAAATTAAATTTGAAAAAAAAAAAATTGCTTAAATGAACTTGTTATGCAATAAGTAATATTTTTAGAGGCTCCAGGACAGGAGAAGAAGAAACTTAAGAAACAAAACACACACACACACACACACACACACACACACACACACACACTAGCTGAATGCCAATAGTAGTTAGCAGTTCACTGATTTAACTAACACATGTAAATTTGCATGTAAATTTGCACAGCTTTCTCTTTGCCGACATCAAAATATTCAGAAAGACCACATGAGCTTCTGCCTACCTGAGGGACACCGAGCCAGTCGTCAGCCTGCTGCATGGCCTCTCTAGCATTCTGAACTGGTTGATTGGGGTCCCAGATCTCCCAGTCAGGACACAGGCCTGATTAAGACATAATAGACAGAAAGAGAGAGAGAGAGAGAGAGAGAGAGAGAGAGAGAGAGAGAGAGAGAGAGAGAGGGAGAGAGAGAGAGAGAGAATTAAGACCATTACTTGAAGTTCTATATCCCAGCATCTTTCATTGCCATCACAGCAAACAATGTCGCACAGCTTTGCTCGGGGTGTGTGGCGCTAAATATGCTTCAGTGAAAATAGATTGGCAATTTGCACAGTAATACCATTTTCTAATAGTGCAGAGGATGAATAAGCATCAGCTATTGGCCTGATATGAGACTGAAGTCTAACAGTCTCGGAATAGTTAAAGCTGTTAATGGGATTCTGAAAATTATTTTGAAATATTTTGAATAAATTAGTGTCAGTGTCTAAATTTCACTGTCTGGGTTGCACCGAGAAAAACATAGCCGCATGAATGAACAATTAAATTTAATCTAATTGAGCAATTCTAAGTATAAATGTCCACTGTAGGTCACCTACCCTGGATGTTTTTCTTGGCCCATTTATATTGTTGGGTGGACTGAGGCACACTTGGGATTATGACCTTGCCCAGGGGTCTGAGCACAGAGAGGGTTTAACTGGGAATCAAACCCACAACCTCTCAACCATGAGCCCAACACCCTAACCACTACATCACCAGCCCCATATGGTCTATTGATGGACTAGAATCCCATCCAAGAGGAGCTCAACTCCCAGTTGTT
>CM045733.1:14197500-14230000 GCA_024760905.1 Plotosus lineatus
TTCAGACAACATGCTTTCATTAGTGTGTCATCATTACCTGTGGTATTTTTTGTATGTATGTACCAGCCATGCAGGCTGTATTTGCCAAAGCTTCCTTTTCTACACATCTTTTCCCTCAGTAGTAGAATTGTAAACAACTTAAAAATAATAAACACCATATTCATTCATTCATTTTCTGTAACCGCTTAATCCTAATTAGGGACTCAGGGAGGCTGGCACCCATCCCAGCTAACTCTGGGCAAGGGCAGAGTACACCTTGGACAGCTCGCCAGGCCATCGCAGGGCAGAAACACGCTGACGGCGATGCAGTCTATTCTTGTCAAACGTCAGCAATGGTTCTTTTACATGAGCCGCCCACCATAGACCTTGAGAGACATGGCCGGCCTTTGATAACCCAGTTAGCTGCACTGGGGACAGTGATAACCCGTTGAGAGTGAGGCTTGAACATCCAACCTTAGGATCAGTGATCCAGCGCCTTTACCACCAGGGCATCACTGGTCATGAAATTGCTATATGTTGGTCATTGAAATAATCTTTGAGTTTACTTAAACAATAATACAGAAATATTTTAGTTTGACTGAAGGTGGCACGGTGGTGTAGTGGTTAGCATGTCAACCTTACAGCAAGAAGGTCCTGGGTTTGAGTCCCAGGCTCAGATATTTCTTTGTGGAGTTTGCACGTTCTTCCTCCACTTGAAATGGTTTCCTCCAGGTACAGGAATTTGCCAACTTTCAACTGTTTGACTTTTTGACCAACCATGACTAAAACAAAAATTAATACATAGCTTATAGTTGGGTATCATGTATCCGAATATCATTAGCCTAGCATATCTTATTAAATACAAATAGTCTATAATAAGCTACCACTACCACCGCACCCTACCACTGCACCTCAAGTTAACCTGTTTAATCCAATTTAAAACAACTTACAAAGACAGTGGCTTACAGATGACAATAAGCAACAGGATTAACAAGAGATGTGTAGGGGGTGAAGAAAATGTTTCAACCTGTTTATACTTTGTAAACTCCCACTTTTACTGGGGAAAGCTGCTTTACGACAATGACAGTTGTGAAAAGAGCCGAGGACCGAGACCCAGCCGCGACCGCTGATTTCTGCGAAGCAGGATTGACCCCGCCCCCTAACTGACGTATACGTACATGTATATGTGTATACGATATCAATGAATACATATTTAACACTATAAATGCTTATAATAACAATTAAAATTTCAAATGTAATGCAGCTGCAAATACAGTGGTACTCAATTTACGAAATTAATCCGTTCCAGAAGTGATTTCGTAGCCTGGATTTTTCATAAGTTGAACCGCATTTTACATGTAAAACATGTGATTGATTCTAAGGCCACCAATACAACCCCTAAACCCTTTAAAAATTATTAAAGCATACCTTTTAAGACCTTCTGCTTCAAAATTGTACCGATGGTAGACGGGTTTGGCCATATTTCTTTGCGATATCACTCAACCGCATGCCACGAGCCCGCTTCTTCTTTTCACTCGCACCAGGAATCACACACGTGTGTGTCTGTGTGTGTTTGTGTGTGTGTGTGTGTGTGTGTGTGTGTGTGTGTTGATCATGTCTTCTTAGCAGAGTTATAATCTTACAAATGTTTATGCAGGGTTAAAAGCCTGTTGCAATGAGCACACTCAAAAACCTCATGAAACAAGCTGCTGCTCAAAGCAGCTGAGTCATCCCTCCTAGCCAATGGGAGGCCAGTGGGGCGAGATGTTGGGAGATAGCCAATGGGAGGGAGCTGCGTCATCCCTCCGAGCCAATGGGAGGCCAGCAGGGCAGGATGTTGGAAGATAGTCAATGGGAGAGCAGCTCGTGTATTGTTTGAATGGTGAGTTTGAATGTTTGAATGGCGCATTTGGCGTGTTTTGTAAGTAGAACTTGTTTCGTATACAGAGACAAAAAATTTTGGAAAATGTTTTTCGTAACCTGGATTTTTCGTTTGCTGGGACTATCGTAAGGTGAGGTACCACTGTAAAATATAAATACACACACATACAGACGCACACGCGCACACACACACAGATAGAGAAAACTACAGACAGTAGTTTTGTTGGGGGGTTTGGGTTTTTTTTTTGGGGGGGGGGGTTTAATTAGCCTTGTTTTGCAGCATTTTCCTTAACTTTTTCCCTATTTTTCCTTAATTTCCTTTCTTTTTTATTGTTCGCTGATTATTTTTTTTAAAAACCCACATTGCACTGTAGCTGCAGAAACTGAAGCAGGAAGTAGTGAGGGATCACTGTACAAATAAAACTGAATTTAGGCTACTTAACATTCCTGCACCTTCATATACAACAATGTGAACATCTGTTTAGCAACAAACTCCACGTCAAATCCAGTATTCATCCCATCATGTTTTATCGTGTACATCATCACAAGAGCTTTTAAAATACTAAAACAAAAATCAAGTTTATGTAGTTTTGTGTTATACAAAAGCCTTGTTAAATATTTTAAAGCTCTCATAACAGCAGAAGATATAAAAGAGCAAAGAATGAAGCCAGAAGGATCACTGCATAAAGTTAACCTTTGTAGTGGTTTATATGAAAAAGATTCTCAAACTGGACAAAATTAACTACAATAAAAGTACAATATGTTTCTCAAGACTTTTTTAAGGACTACATCTGTAATATCTGCGAAGCCATTTCATCTTCCTCCATTCAGCTTCAAAACCTTAATGTCTCCCAGTAATGTCTTCACTTCACGTTTGATTTGTGGTAATTACAACCTTTTACAAACTGGCGTACTTTGTCCAAGCCATAATTACAGGTCGGGCTCTGACATGAAGGTGTGTAACATCATATTATCAACAAACAAGACCAAAAATATCGGTAGCCTCCAACCTCAGTTAACTGAGCAGTTGAGAGTTTGCTTATTTACCCACGAATGGCTACTTGGTGTTATTCAAAATCTAAACTTCCAACCAGCAGAAGAAACACTTTACAACTGAGCCACCACCTCCCCGTCATTCATTCATTATCCATAACACTTCTGCTATCCAATCGTACTCGACACCCTGAACAGCTCACCAGTCCATTACAGTGCCATCGCACAAACACACACAACCATTCACATTTACAACTAGGGACAATCTGGAATAGCCTGATGTGCATGTCTTAAGATCAAGATAGACCACCTGGATGAAAGTCCATCTAATCATGGGGAAAACATGCAAACTCCACACAGATATACTCCTGCTCAAACCCAGGGACTGAAGCCCAGGGCCTTCTTGCTGTGAAGTGAATGTGCTAATGGCAAGAGCATGCAAACCACTACACCATTATTCCCCCATCCCATATCTGCTACTGACCAAATGATATATATATATATATAGTTCAGTTCATTTTCTGTAACCGCTTCATCCTAATTAGGGTCACGGGGAGGCTGGTGCCCATTCCAGCCAACTCAGGGCGAGGGCAGAGTACACCCTGGACAGCTCGCCAGGCCATCGCAGGGCGGAAACACGCTGACGGCTTTGCAGCCTACTCTTGATGAAAGTCAGCAATGGTTCTTTTACATGAACCTCACACCATAGACAGTGAGAGACACAGCCGGCCGCTGATAACCCAAGTTAGCTGCACTGGGGAGACAGTGGCAACTTGGTGAGAGTGGGGCTTGAACCCCCCAGCTCTAGGATCAGTGGTCCATCTGACATTACCAACAGGCTACTGCTGCCCCACTGCGGGACAAATGGTCTGGTCTGGTACCTTCCAAGTCATAGGACGACTCTTGGCGACCTGCCATGAAGGATAACACCTTGATGATCATCTTCATGGAGGTTTTCTTGGCAAGGATAGTGCGGTGGTTTGCCATTGCCTTCTGCGCGATGCGAACCGACGAGCAATTTAGAACAGCCAATTAGCCTACTGTGCATGTTTTCGGACCGTGGGAGGAAACTGGAGTACCCAGAGGAAACCCACATGAGCATGGGGAGAACATGCAAACTCTACACAGAAACGCCCAGGCCTGGAATCGAACCCCGGCATTCTTGCTGTGAGGCGGGTGTGCTGAACACAAAACCACCGTGCCGCCACGGGACTAATACATAATATAAAAAGAACACTACATTCAAGAAGAGCCAGTTTAGAGTAATAATTGTCTCTCATTCAATTGCTAGAGTTATATTTGCTGTACCAAGGAATGAAGAGGATCAGAAAGGCCGCCCCAGGGTACAGAACAGTGCTACCATTGATTACAACAAATAGGACATAAATGAGTCAGATACAGTTTGTAAAAGAGTATCAGTTGAAACAAGTGATCAAATTATGTTTGAGCTTGCTTTTATGACTTGCCTGACCTAACACTCTCACTCATTTGATATAAAAGGTCATGACAGCAAAAGCCTAAATTTAAACCAGACTCTAATGTCATGTACTCAGAATCTGAATTTCTTTGGATTTGAGGCTCAGGGACTTGCTCTTGAATTTGCCTGAAAGACATTAAAACTTTTTTAACACTTTTAACATTTGGCAGACACTTTATTTAATTTATACACCAAAGTAGTTGAGGGTTAAGGGTCTTGCTCAAGGGCCCAATAGTGGCACCTTGGTGGCCTTGAACCCGTACCGTATCGGTCATAAAACCCAGAGCCTTTATCAATGTTAATGTGGTAGCAAATCAAACATTAGCCATATAGTATGTGAATCATTTCTGTAACCGCTTAATCCTAATTAGGGTAACGGGGAGGCTAGCGCCCATCCCAGCGGACTACAGGCGAGGGCAGAGTACACCCTGGACAGCTCGCCAGGCTATCACAGGGCACAAACACGCTGATGGCTTTGCAGCTACTCTTGTCAAAAGTTAGCAATGGTTCTTTTCCATGAACCTCACACCATAGACAGTGAGAGACATGGCCGGCCTTTGATAACCCAGTTAATGCACTGGGGGGACAGTGGCAACCATGTGGAGAGTGGGGCTTGAACCCCCAACCTTAAGATCGGTGATCTAGCACCCTTCACCACCAGGCCACCACTGCTCCATATATGAATCAATGTTAACTGGTTTTAATGAATATAAAACTGAATATAGAATATGGACTCACCAGGGGCACAGTTGTCCACCAGGGCTCCCAGTGCCTTGCCGTCCCTCCAGTCACGGTGAAAGTTGTTGATAGGCAGCTGGGGGACTTTGTTCTGGATCCAGCCCAGAAGACGCTGTTTGGGAGTGAGCTTCTTGGCATCTTCATCTTCCTCATCCTCCCACATAGGCATGGAGATGGAGTAGTGCAGGATGAGGGTCCATATCAGTCCAAGAATCAATTTCAGGTTGCCATCCACTATGGCTTTACTGTCTGTACACAGAAAACCACAGAGAATCTTATCAATACAAAACAGATCATCACCTTCCCTTTAAACCTCTCATTACACATTTCAATATTTTATTTGACACCTCATCCAGATCCAGAACCACGTGGGTTGTTTGGGATGCTTTTCAACAAGATAACTGTTCCAGATTCAAGTTTTAACACGTTGGACTTGGGTAGCGCTGTACAAACAGTTTAAAATAATTCTACCCATAAATGTAGCAGTAAATTGAGTATATACAGGGATCCCTCGCTACTTTGCACTTTGATTCATTGGGCTTCAGTGCATCGTGGTTTTTTGTGTGTTTGTTTTTTTTTTAAATATTCATCGAATTAAAAAATAAGGAAATTAAGGAAGAATAGGGTAACAAGTTAAGGAAAATCGGCAAAAACAAGGCCAATTATGCAAAAAAACCTAAACAAACACAAAACAAACAGCAACCCAGAACCTCCCATCAAAACTACTTACATTATTGTGAGGTGTGCATCTGAGTGCGTGCAAGCGCATATGCATTATTTTTGAATGTTTAATTGTTATTATAAGCATTTATAGAATTGAACATGTATTTATTGATATTATATACACAAATGTACTTATACGTCGGTCAGAGGGAGTTGGGGGGTTGATCCTACTTTGTGGAATTAGGTGGACGCGGGGAGATCTTGGTCAAAATTAACCGCGGAAAGTGGGGGATCCCTGTATGTCAGCTTAAAAATTCTACAATCCGTTTTCCTATACCAGAATCTTATATGGCGTCCTACAGTTATATAGTCCAATTCAGTATATGAGGTTCATTATTTTAAAAAAAAAAGTTCATTTGAATGCTTAATTTTGATTGGTCAGAAAGTATTCTGGCAAGAAAATAGTTTAGCTAAATAGACACTATTAATGTGGCAGGACAGTGCCATAGTGGTTAGCACGTCTGCCTCACAGCAAGAAGGTCCTGGGTTTGATTCCCAGCTCGGGTGTTTCTGTGTGGAGTTTGCATGTTCTTCCCGTGTTTCCTCTGGGTACTCTGGTTTCATCCCACAGTCCAAAACATACACAGTAGGTTAATTGTTCCAAACCACCCTAGGTGTGAGTGTGAATGATTGGGTGAGTGTTGGCCCTGTGATGGCCTGGCAAGCTCTCCGGGGTGTATCCTGCCCTTGTCCAGAGTTAGCTGAGATGGGCGCCAACCTCCCCACAGCCCTAATTAGGATTAAGAGGTTCAGAAAATTGATGGATGATGATAATATAATGTATTCTTTTAATATTTTTTTCTACATTACAGATACGTTTTGTAACATTCATCATTCATTTTCTGTAACGGCTTAACCCTAATGAGGGTCGCGGGGAGATTAGCACTCATCTCAGCTGACTGGGCAATGGCAGAGTACACCTTAGACAGCTCGCCAGGCCATTGCATTAATAACAGATTATTCATTAATTTGTTCATTTTCTGAACTGCTTAATCCTAATTAGGGTTACTGGGGGGCCGGCACCCATCTCGGCCAACTCCAAGCAAGGGCATCTTAGAAATTGGAAGTGATAAACTGATAGGCTTGTGTATTTTAGAAAAGTTTTAACATCTTCTTCTTTTCCTTTCGGCTTTTCCCTTCAGGGGTCGCCACAGCGAATCATCTGCCTCCACCTCACCCTATCCTTTGCATCTTCTTCTCTTACACCAACGACCTTCATGTCCTCCTTCACCACATCCATGAATCGTCTCTTTGGTCTTCCTCTAGGCCTTCTGCCTGGTACTTCCAGCCTCAGCATCCTACTACCAATGTACTCCCTATCCCTCCTCTGTACATGTCCAAACCATCTCAATCTAGCCTCTCTGACTTTGTCTCCAAAACGTCTTACCTGTGCTGTCCCTCTGATGTGCTCAATCCTGATCCTATCCATCCTCGTTACTCCAAAAGAGAACCTCAACATTTTCATCTCTGCTACCTCCAGCTCTGCCTCCTGTCTTTTCCCCAGGGCCACTGTTTCTAAACCATACAGCATCGCTGGCCTCAACACCGTCTTGTACTCTTTTCCTTTCATTCTTGCCGATACCCTCCTATCACACATCATACCGGACACTTTTCTCCAACCATTCCAATCTGCCTGCACACGCTTCTTCACCTCTTTTCCATACACTCCACTGCTCTGGATTGTTGAGCCTAAGTACTTAAATTCCTCCACCTTCCTTATCTCTGCTCCCTGTAACCTCACCATTCCTCTTGGGTCCTTGTCATTCATACACATGTATTCTATTTTACTGAGGCTAACCTTCATTCCCTTCCTTTCCAGGGCATACCTCCACCTCTCTAGATTTTCCTGCACTTGTTCTCTGCTCTCATTGCAGATCACAATGTCATCTGCAAACATCATAGTCCATGGGGAATCTTGTCGAACCTCGTCTGTCAGCCTGTCCATCACCATAGCAAACAAGAAGGGGCTCAGAGCTGACCCTTGACGCAGTCCTACCTCCACACCGACAGCACACCTCACCTCTGTCTTATATCTCTCATACATGTTCTGCACCACTCTAACATACTTCTCTGCCACTCCAGACTTCCTCATGCAATACCACAGTTCCTCTCTCGGCACACTGTCATATGCTTTCTCCAGATCCAAAAGGCACAATGCAGCTCCGTCTGACCTTCTCTGTACTTCTCTATTAACATCCTCAAAGCAAACACTGCATCTGTGGTGCTCTTTCTTGGCATGAAACCAAAGTGTTGTTCACAAATGGTGACCTCTGCCCTTACTCTGGCTTCCACTATTCTTTCCCATAACTTCATCGTATGGCTCATCAACTTTATCCCTCTGTAGTTGCCACAACTCTGCACGTCTCCCTTCTTCTTAAAAATGGGCACCAGCACACTTCTTCTCCATTCCTCTGGCATCCTCTTACTCTCTAAGACCTTGTTGAATGTTCTTGTCAGGAAATCTACTGCTACCTCTCCATACCTCCACTGGTATGTCATCAGGACCAACTGCCTTTCCATTCTTCATCCTCTTCAATGCCCTCCTCACTTCACCCTTACTAATCTTTGCTACTTCCTGGTCCTCAACGGTCAACTCTTCTACTCCAAAAATGCTGCTGATCAGTGCTCATCTTTTTGAGTCAGCACATGGAATGCAAATTCAAGATGGCAGCGCCGGCAGCCATATTGGATATTATGTCATGACGTAAAACTGGTAGGTGTATGTAGTTAGCCAGTTCCAAAATCCACAAAAAATTAGTAATGCTTGGTGATAGCCTTTTTGAGTTAGTGCACGGGATACAAATGTCCGACGTGGCAGATATATTGAATATTGGATCATGAAGGAAACCGACCTTGTGTAGTTCGGAAATTCTAACATCCTACATTCTAATACCAATCTGTTGAGGATCGATAATGGAATAGTCGAGTTAGTGCACAGAATGCAACTGTGGATAATCAGGCGGAAGGATGGACACCACGCTTGATGATAATATCGCACACACAGTAGGCAGGTGGCTTAAAAAGCCTGTAAATCCTGGACAGACTGACTGTTGTGTTCCATTACCTTTACAAAGAAGCCTGTCTTGTTTCCTCAGTTTGTGTGTTTGTTTGTTTTCAGGATTGCGTAAAAAGTTATATGCAGACTTTTGTAAAACTTCTAACAGAGATGGGACTTTGGACAAGGAAGACTCCATTTGAGTTTGTAGATGATCTGGATCAAACTGAGGATCCAGGAATTATTCTTTCATTCAATTATTTTCGAAGATGCTTAATCCTAATTAGGGTTGCTTGGAGGCAGGCGCCCATCTCAGTCGACTCTAGACAAGGGTGATACATCATGGACAGCTCACTGGGCCATTGCAGGGCAACACACACACACACAACCATTCACACTCACAGTCACACCTAGGGGCAATTCGGAATAGCCAATTAGCCACAGCAGGACAACACACACACACACACACACACACACACACACACACACACACACACACACACACACACACAACCGTTCACACTCACAGTCTCACCTAGGGGCAAGTCGGAACAGCCGATTAGCCACTGGGCTATTGCAGGGACGGACACACACACACACACAAAAACCAATCACACTTGCTGTCACACCTCGGGGCAATTCGGAATAGCTAGTTAGCCACTGAGCCATTGCAGGGCACCATACACACACACACACACACACACACACACACACACACACACACACACACACACAACTGTTCACACTCACAGTCACACCTAGGGGCAATCCAGAACAGGCAATTAGCCACTGGGCCACTGTGGGGCAAACACACACACACACACACACACACACACACAAACACACACAAACACACACACACACACACACACAACCGTTCCCACTCACAGTCTCACCTAGGGACAAGTCGGAACAGCCGATTAGCCACTGGGCTATTGCAGGGACGGACACACACACACACACAAAAACCAATCACACTTGCTGTCACACCTCGGGGCAATTCGGAATAGCTAATTAGCCACTGAGCCATTGCAGGGCAACATACACACACACACACACACACACACACACACACACACACACACACACACACACAACTGTTCACACTCACAGTCACACCTAGGGGCAATCCAGAACAGGCAATTAGCCACTGGGCCACTGTGGGCAAACACACACACACACACACACACACACACACACACACACACACACACAAACACACACACACACACAACCGTTCACACTCACAGTCTCACCTAGGGGCAAGTCGGAACAGCCGATTAGCCACTGGGCTATTGCAGGGATGGAAACACACACACACACACACACACACACACACACACACACACACACACACAAAAACCAATCACACTTGAGGTCACACCTCGGGGCAATTCGGAATAGCTAATTAGCCACTGAGCCATTGCAGGGCAACACACACACACACACACACACACACACACACACAACTGTTCACACTCACAGTCACACCTAGGGGCAATCCAGAACAGGCAATTAGCCACTGGGCCACTGTGGGGCAAAAAACACACACACACACACAACCATTCACACTCACAGTCACACCTAGGGGCAATTCGGAATAGCCAATTAGCCACAGCAGGACAACACACACACACACACACACACACACACACACACACACACACACACACACACACAACCGCGCACACTCACAGTCTCACCTAGGGGCAAGTCGGAACAGCCCATTAGCCACTGGGCTATTGCAGGCACGGACACACACACACACAAAAACCAATCACACTTGCTGTCACACCTCGGGGCAATTCGGAATAGCTAATTAGCCACTGAGCCATTGCAGGGCAACATACACACACACACACACACACACACACACACACACACACACACAACTGTTCACACTCACAGTCACACCTAGGGGCAATCCAGAACAGGCAAATAGCCACTGGGCCACTGTGGGGCAAAACACACACACACACACACACACACACACACACACACACACACACACACACACACACACACACAAACACACACACACACACACACAACCGTTCACACTCACAGTCTCACCTAGGGGCAAGTCGGAACAGCCGATTAGCCACTGGGCTATTGCAGGGATGGAAACACACACACACACACACACACACACACACACACACACACACACACACACACACACACACACACACACAAAAACCAATCACACTTGAGGTCACACCTCGGGGCAATTCGGAATAGCTAATTAGCCACTGAGCCATTGCAGGGCAACACACACACACACACACACACACACACACACAACTGTTCACACTCACAGTCACACCTAGGGGCAATCCAGAACAGGCAATTAGCCACTGGGCCACTGTGGGGCAAAAAACACACACACACACACACACACACACACACACACACACACACACACAAACACACACAACCGTTCACACTCACAGTCTCACCTAGGGGCAAGTCGGAACAGCCGATTAGCCACTGGGCTATTGCAGGGATGGACACACACACACACACACACACACACACACACACACACAAACCAATCACACTTGCAGTCACACCTCGGGGCAATTTGGAATAGCTAATTAGCCACTGAGCCATTGCAGGGCAACACACACACACACACACACACACACACACACACACACACACACACACACACACACACTCACAGTCACACCTAGGGACAATTCGGAACAGCCAATAAGCCACTGGGCCATTGCAGGGCAACACACACACACACACACACACACACACACACACACAAGCCATTCACACTCACAGTCACACCTAGGGGCAATTCGGAACAGCCGATTAGCCACCGTGCATGTTTGTTTTTGGACTGTGGGAGGAACGCGGACTACCCAGAGGAAACCCACACAAGCACAGTGAGAACATAAAAAGCAGATTTGCAAAATCAGATAAGTTGAATTGTTTGAATTATGGAAAAAAACCAACTATTTCTGTCTTTTTTTAAAAAGCTCCAGAAATTAAAACAATCTATTATTACAAACAAAATCTCTCCTAATATATATATATATATATATATATATATATATATATATATATATATATATATATATATATATATAAATATATATAAATATATACAGTTTGATTTCTGACTCATTTACATCGGAACACGTTCTTCAATTCTGTAGAATTGGGAGCGTCCCAAGTGCTATTATAAAGAATGTGACTTCGTTACAGAGTTGATCAGGTCCAACACGCCTCACCTGGGTGTTTCGCACATACTTAAACATTCACACCCAGAAACAGCTGAGGCTTTATTCCTCAGGGGCAAGCAAATGGCTCTTCGAATAATAACAAGGCTCTGATGAGGCACTTCGCCAGAGACAACTCCACATTAGCTTTGCTATGATTACTCATTGACCCCGTGTACAGTACATATGAGTACGATTGTGAATATTCGGGCCATCTTTATATGATTTCCTACTCTGAGACATGCTTTCCACACACATCGCCTGTCATTTTGATACATTTAAGCGCTCTAAATGCTCATAACATCTGGCTGCATCAGTCAGGAAATGGAGCTCCGGGTTTATTACTGGCACATGTGACTTTTTTCCACTGCGCAATCTTTTCACCTTGCTCCTGCACTCGTCCATCGTTACTTCGTTTGCCTGCTACACTTGCATGTTATATTTACCTCGTTATTACCACCATAAATATTACCCTCACTAATTATGACCTGCCAGTTGTGTTGTGTCCCAAGTCACAGTCAGCGTAGAATCGTAGAGTGGGACATGAATCGAGATGGACACTTCAGTGAAACCCCAGGGGCTGATGTCATTTAACCTTGGCTCCACATAATGAGGTCACTTTAAATAAAACACTCACACAGAAATCTAAACCAGACTTCTCTGCACCCCCAGTGGAGCTGACTAAACCGAACACTTCAGCACGCTCTCCAATAGCAAATTCATCACGCTCAGATCAGTCCAATCTACTGTAATAGTGCTGCCAAAGAACAGAATGCATCTCTCTCTCTCTCTCTCTCTCTCTCTCTCTCTCTCACACACACACACACACACTCTCACACACACACACACACACACACACACACACACACACACACACACACACACACACACACACACACACCTTACGCATCCTGTCCCTCACTTTCCAGCAAAATACATATTAGTCAATATTTCCATGAGTACATCTTTAATATATTTCCCCAACCCAACTATATCACCTACTTATAACCTTATATCCTCAGGAAATCCCACGCTACCAGGAGACTTAATAAAAGCAATACTCAGTGTGCGCACGTGTGTGTGTGTGTGTGTGTGTGTGTGTGTGTGTGTGTGTGTCAGTTTAGTCAACTTGTCACAATTAAAGTCTAAGGGCAGTTGTTTTATTATGTCTCAGCAATATGAGGGCAGCACTGAGGCGTAGTGATTAGTGCCAGTGGCGTGCGATTAGGCGGACAGCTGGTGAGGCAGTGACTTTTTTTGAGTCAGATTTATAAATGCAAATGAACTCAAAAGAGGACATTATTCATCATTTGACTGACAGCAGACATCAAATCAATACCAAAGAGAAAACCAAGCACAGGGCTCAAGAGCACCCTCTGCCACGAATCAGGGGTACTGTTTGCCTCACTGAGGAACTTTTTACAGGGTTTTATGTTTAATCTGCAGCCTAAACACATTACAGAAATACACTTTATACATTATCCACATTATCCACATTATGAAACACACTCACACCTAGTTTGTGGGATATGATAGGAAAGTAAAGATCAGATAAATATAAAGAGATCTTAATTGTCATTGAGCATGAATAGTGAAAATCTGCCCCTTTTTTAACATAAACATAATAATAACAGCTAGAGTACCCAGAGGAAACCATGGGACGAACATGCAAACTGCACAGAAATGTCTTACCCACGGGACTCGAATCCATGACCTCTTGCGCTTCGGCCAGTGCTTCTTAATTATTTTCTGTGGCACCACCTCTAGGGAACCACCCCACACACACACACACACACACACACACACACACACCAGCCCGCAAGCGACTATAAATAGTATTATTTGTCTATAAAATTGTTATGAGTACACCTCTGCATAACATTGTATCTTTATTAACATTAAAAATAAAAAAGAAAGAAATATAGTTAAACTTACAGTGAAGAAAAACTTCATTAACATTATTTTTTAATCTGTAACAGAAAAGATTTAAAGTGCACCAATGTGCCTGAAATTAAAAAAATATATCTTTATTTAAACTCATTCCACTTACTTATGTCTTAATATCTCCATCTCTCTCCACCTTTCTCTTCATATCGTTTGCTCGTGTGAAAAACCGCTACACCATAGCGCAACAATGAGAGCATCACTGCAAACTAGTGGAGTGGAGGTGCAATTACACTTAATTCTTGTACTCTATTTCAGAAAAGCATGTTCCCCAGGCTCACCCCCCCCCCTTCCCAAGCCGGCATCATACCGCGCCCAACTATTTGAGAAGCACTGGCTTAGGCGAATGTGCTAACTACTATGCCACCTGGAATTACATTATCACTTTTGCATAGACTTGTATTGTTTACGGGCTTCCAAATCCACAAAATGATTTTTTTAAAGATCTGTTCAGTAACAAAAAGTCCCGTACAGAAAAATCCATGCAATGGACAGATGAGTCCTGCTGAAACAATGCCTAAGTAGCATCATCAATAGAAACGGACAACTGTGTTTGGACTGTAAGAGGTCAACCGAAGTCCTCTAGATTTTTCACATATCACAACACCACAGAAATCAAAGGGTGGCAGAGAAACCAGTTCTGGAATGTTGCAAGATGGCATGTCAACTCAACATGTTTCTTTTTTGTTTGTTTTTTTTGTTTTTTGTTTTGTTTTTTTTTTTTTTTACAGAGAAACCGATTATAACAATTTGGTACCACAGCCGGTCAACCACATGCTGGACTGTGTTCCTGTCCCTAGACATATCGGTGAACTCCGCAGGAATGGGACAACATTCCACGAGTCTCAACGAATAATCTCCTTCACACTATGTCAAGGACATACACTGCAATACTGAAAAAACAAATGGTGGTTACACACTCTACTGAAGACTAGTATACAACCTTTGTCTGATTTTTCGCTGCATCCTGCTGATCCCACATACGTAGCGATACACTGGTGATGCGCAACACTACGGAAGTGCTACATTCATTCATCCATTCATTTAATGAGCCATTTAATCCTAATTAGGGTTGCGAGCCCACTCTGAGTTAGGACAGGGTACACCTTGAACAGTTTGCCAGGCCACTGCAGGGCAACATACATATGACCATTCACACTCACTCTCACACCTAGGGGTGACTTTGAATAAGCCTACTGTGTATGGAAACCGGAGTGACCAGAGAAAACCCACACGAGCACTGGGAGAACATGCAAACTCCACACAGAAATGTAGGAATCAAACTGAGGACTTTTTGCCATTAAGTAAAGGTGCCAATGTTTATCTTTTTTAAAAATATATAACTACATAACGGCTTTGTTCAATTACCCATCAAGTTCTCACTGGGACTTGAACCCTGAACCTTCAGATCACCATCCCAGAGCTTTAACCACTGCCTTATTGATCTGACCGGTGTTAGAGAGAAGAGTGTGAAATATGAAGGAGTGCACATGGGACAAGAACAGCTGAAGGGACACAAGTGTGATAAAGAAGGAAGAAGATGTGATGGAAACATTGCTGCTCCGAAAACAGCTGGTTTACAGCTGTACCACATTGACATAAATCTCAAATCTAATAAATTGAACTGTTGCATGGAAACTAGATTACTTGGTTATAAAAAGTTGCCAAACATGTAAACACACGTGCGTGCGCGCGCTCACACACACACACACACACACACACACACACACACACACACACACACACACACACACTATGCCCCCTGTTGCACAGTTCCATTATTCTTACCACTCCAATGTCTATCCATGCACAACACAGCAGACAGAGAAGCAAGGGCGGATTACATTACATACACACACACACGAAAAACCGCACACACACACACACACACACACACACACACACACACACAATAATAATAAACATGTACGAACGAGTCTGGAGCTTTTGGCTATAAAACACCTGACACACAGTGTTTTCTACATTTCCTTCGTGCGCCGTGACCCAGAAGAGCCTTTGATGGCGTATCCATGACTGAAAATACAGATGTGACAGAAAAATACACATTTCAATCCACCCTTTATCTCACCCACACTGTTATTGTTTACAGCGCACCCTCCGCCCAAACAGAGTATGGTGATGATTTTCTGTTTCAATCATTTGATTCTGTTCATTTTGATGATTTATTTATGGGTTCAGTTTCACAAAAGAATCAAATATTGAGAAATTTCAGCTTCTTCCTTTTATGGTAGAAACAGCACCACTCTTCCAAACAAATTAATATTCACATCTCTGTTTTATCCATTCATGTTCTGAACCCATTAATCCTAATTAGGTCATGGGGAGACTGGCAGTCATCTAGGCTGTCTCTGGGCCAGGGCAAAGTACATCCTGGACAGCTTGTCAGGCCCTCACAGAGCAGAAATATGCTGCTGGCTATGTAGTCTACTCTTTAGAATGTCAGCAATGGTTCTTTTACATGAACCTCTCACCAGAGACAGTGGGAGACATGAGCAGCCTTTGATAACCAAATTAGCTGCACTGGGGGCACAGCAGTGACAACCATGGGTCTTGAACCCCCAAACTTGGGCTCAGGAACCCAGCCCCTTACCACCAGGTCAACATAGCCCTGGAGCTAAATATGTACGAAAATATTATAGCCTGACTTTTTCAGCCACTTATTTTCAGCTGAACAATCATTTGGGTTACCAGAGTCAATCACCCGTGAACCATAAACTGATTCTCCACATTTTTTGAAATGTTGAGGCCTGAGTATGCTGCTCAGTTGGTCTCAGCATGTTTCTGTAATGCGATGGCCTGGCGAACTGTCCAATGTGTCCTCTGCCCTCACCCAGAGTCAGCTGAGAAGGACGCCAACCTCCCCAAGATCCCAGTTAGGATTAAGTGGCTCAGAAAATGATGATGACGATAATGAAAACCAGGAGAGGATTGAATTGCCTTGGTAGAGGTTTGCACTCTCTGATTGCTTGTGGTTCATTTTGAATCTATATAAATAATTTTCTGCTTGAATTATTCTATTATAATGTGTTTTAGTTCTGAGTTTAATTCTATTGTATAATACTCATTCACATCTATTTGTTCAAAACATTTAGTTCGAATGTACAGTACATACATAAATCATTTGAGTCAAGTCACATGAATCCTGTCATGTTTTTATTTTTTGTTTATATCACTTTTTTAACTTTCATTTAAAAGAATTTAACACTTTAATTAAATTCACTGATATATTTTGTGGGGTTTGCTGAATTGGTTCTGGTTTAGGGTGGCACAATGGCGTGGTAGTTAGCACATCCACCGCACAAGAAGAAGGTCTCAGGGTTTAGTATTTCAAGGGTGTAATGTGCTTTGGTCTCTCTGTAGCTATGTGGGTTTCCTCTGGGTACTGCAGTTTCCTCCTACAGTCTAAAAACTTCAGGCTATCAGGCTAATTATTTATTCCCACGTACTAATAGGTGTGTGTGTGTGTGTGTGTGTGTGTGTGTGTGTGTGTGTTAGCCATGGCCTCATAAGCTGTTCAGGGTGTAAATCGTCTTTACATGGTGTTGACTCAGATAGGCTCCGACCATCCTAGTGTGCTCCACAGTCAGTGGTTCTGGTCTATTTGTTCTAGTTTCTAGTTTTTGATTACGACTGATCCGCTTCAGGTTCGATTCAGTCTCTTTTTGAATCGTTTGAATTAATTTGAATCATTTAGTTCTGATTCATTTGTCTGTTTGTATAATACTTGAGTTCTGATTTCAATGAGCCGTGTCTTTATTCTTTTCTTTCTTCTTCTTAAGAACAATTGGTTCTTCACATAAATTTGTATTAAATAGCCAGACAAAAAGGCACTTAATGAAGTGTACTGTGAGCTAAGTGTGTCCACCATGCATGCTGGGAACCGCAGGCGGTATATTGTTGCCATGTTTCTGGAATTCCACCACACTGACACATACACAACAGTATGGACGACTGAGTAGCACTGAGAAGAGAACAAACCACAGACGGTATCATCCTGCGGGGCGAATAAAACCACATACCGCATTTACAACTTGCTTCAGCACATCAGACTTGCAGTACGTCCTGTACCAGGAACAGGAGATGGGGGGGGGGGGGATGACATATTACTGTGAGAGACTCGAGTCCACGTACATCCCTTCACCAGAGTACATACTTGTCTCTATGTTTCTCTCCTACGGTCCATCTCTTCTAATTCAATCACTACTTCACTCACTCGCAGAGAGGTTCAAGATGAGAAATGGTCCTAGGATTGAGCCAGGTGATTTTTGTATCACAAAAGCAAGCGCTTGTTCATCGACTGTCTTCTTCTGTGTGGTTGGTTCACATGCTGACTGATGGTCGGCTGGTGCTTGGAATAAGCGACCGAACAATGCGCTTCTTCAGGCATGGAGGGGTCCGGACAGTCTCCATGATCCCTTAGGAGGAGGCCAAGACAAAAGCCACTGTGTTGTTTGAAGACACTTTGACTCTTGAAGCATTCAGAAATCCTCCCACACACACACACACACACACACACACACACACACACGAACACAAATGTGGCCATATTTTCTCTGATGGAGAAAATAAAAAGGAGAAAATGTGTAATGCTGGAAAGTTGATGTTCTGACCTTTGCATTAGAGGCTTGATGGTATGAAAGAAGAAGGAGGATATTTTTAACGATGTAAAGGCTGCATTGTATTATGATTTTTACACAAAGACTGTTCATAAGTTCATTTTATTCATTTGTTAATCTTTCTTTGATTCCAGAGTCTATCCTGAGTACAATAGTACGCACTCATTTGCCAAACCGTTTATTCCTACTAGTGGGGCCAGTGGCGTAGTGGTGAGGGTGCTGGGCTCATGATTGTGGGGTTGTGTGTTCAAATCCCAGTAAGACCCCTGTTGTGCTAAGACCCCTGGGCAAGGTCTCAACCACAAGTGTGCCTCTGTTCACCCAGCAGTATAAATGGGTACCAGTAAAAATATACTGGGAAGGTAACCTGCGATGGACTAGCGTCCCATCCAGGAGGAGTTGAACTCTTGGTCACTTCACGCTACGGAAACCGGGGATAAGCACCGGCCTGATGAGCCAATAAGCTCAGGTGTAAAAAGTCCAAAGGACTTTACCTTACCTACCTTATTTCTACTAGGGTTGCAGATAGGCTATCTCAGCCAACACTGGGCAAAGGCAGGGTACACCCTGCAGAGCACAGAATAGCATCACAGGGCACCACACATACACACAACCATTGACAGTCCCACATTTATGTTATGTACATGTCTTTGGACTGTGGGACTGTGGGAAATCAGAGTACCAAGAAGAAACCTACACAGGTACGGAGAGAACATGTTTTGGGTCATGTCGTGTGCATCCAATATCAGGTGACTGAGATCTCTAAAGTGCATGCTGGGAAGTTGAGTCTGAAGTGTGTCGTGTGAATGACTTAAATTGCATTTACATTTCACCTTGCATCATAGTCCCTCCCATCAATAATACATATCGAGATGTGAGTAATGATGAGAGAAGTGTAGGCTTTAGGAAATGTGTTTTAAGAAATATGAGATGTTGTTTCCTTTGACGCATCACACAGAGCGACATCTGCTTCTGATTACAGCGGCACAGCTGGACCTGCTGTATAAAAGCAGTTGGTGTCACGAATGGGACAGGTTATTTATACGCTGGTGTGCAGCTCTTCCAGGAAGGCTGCTCTTTTGTATCCTTACTCATCAAACCTTGATCCACAATGCACAAAAAAAAGAGACTGGGAACAGCTGTCAAAGATGGTGGACCAGAAGAAGTTCTAGTTCAAGAAGCAATCAATGAGGAAGGAAATGAAAATAAGTGTTTTGGGATGTGCCCCAAGATGTTGCCACTGACATAGACTGTAGTATAACTACACCCACAGTTATTGTAATAAAAGCAGCAATATGATTATGCAGCGGTTCTGTGACTGTTGTAGAACACTTGGGACCTGGGTTGGACCCTCTGTTGAAAACGAGAGTGTGGAGTTGGATGTCATTCATAGCTTTAGAAATACATGTTCGATGACAAAAAAAAATATATATATATATATAATTTGCTTAATTCAAGGATATTATTTGACTGCATGTTTGAATTTAATTACATTTAACATGTTAATATATATATATATTTTTTTTTTTTGTAGGCCTCCGTCAGTCCCGAAGGACTATGGCTGCGCTCTGGCTGGTATCCCGACTGGTGATACTCCCCAGTGCGCAGAGCCTGGGTAGGGAGTAATGAGGGACAGGCTGTTACCCAAGCAGCAAGTACCCCCCTGTCTCGGCGCCACCGGAAGGATCCAATGGAAGGGCAAGTGCCGATACGACTGGGTTCCAGTGCCGCTGCAGGAGAGAAACTATGGTCAATTTAGAACGGCCAATTAACCTACAGTGCACGTCTTTGGATTGCGAAGGAAACCGGAGCACCCGGAGGAAACCCGCACAAGCACGGGGAGAACATGCAAACTCCACACAGAAACACCCAGGCCGGGAATCGAACCCGGGCCTTCTTGCTGTGAGGCGGACGTGCTAACCACTACGCCACCATGCCGCCTATATATATATATATATATATATATATATATATATATTTTTTTTTTTTTTTTTTTTTTTTTTTGGGCTCAGTGTAGTCCATCCCCCTCATAGTATGCACTTGGACGGTTGGAGGAAAGTAAACTTACTGCCCTACCAAGCTTCCAACTCTTAGTCAAACACATATCAGAATCATTCATTTCTGTAACCGCTTAACACTAATTAAGGTCACAGGGAGGCTGGCACCAATCTCAGCCGACTCCGGGCAAGGGCAGAGTACACCCTGGACGGCTCGCCAGGCCATCGCAGGGCAGAAACATGCTGACGACTATGTAGCTACTCTGGTCAAAAGTCAGCAATGGTTCTTTTACATGAACCTCACACCATAGATAGTGAGAGACACGGCTGGCCTTTGATAAACCAATTAGCTGCACTGGGGGGACAGTGACAACCTGTTGAGATCGGGGCTTGAATCGCCAACCTTAGGATCAGTGATCCAGCAATTTACCACCAGGCTACTACTGCTCTAACATCAGAATCAGTCCTATCTATTCAGTATTCCAGCCTCATGAACAATGCTCCACATCTGGATTAACTGCAACCCTGACTAGTATAAATTCGTTAATAAAGATAAGTTAATTAATTAACATCACCATGAAGATTGCTTCAACCATTACTGTCTACTATTACTGTTACTGTTGGCAGGTCTGTGCTGTCTCTCCTCCCAGTTGTATGAAAGCTCAACCGATCTAAATTAAAAAGAAAAAGGGACTCCAAATTTGATGGAGCCGCCTTTAGGGAGGATGTATACGTCAACGTGGACCAGCTAGCTAACTAGCAATGTATGGCAGTGTGTGTGTTTTGGGATTTACTTCAACTCATGGAACATAAATAAACTTTTTTGTCTATATTTTGTTCAAATTGTTACTTACAGAACATTCGCTTTTACTTCCACTAATTACATCATGTGTTATACATTGATTGTGGGTTTGTTTGTAATGTGTGGATTTTCATGAAATTGCTACCAGAAGTGGGACTAAGGTCAACAAGACTCCATTAGATTTTGGAAACGATTCTAATCAAATTCTTGATACAGGATTTTTTTTTTTTTTTTTTTTTTTACGTATTCTTTAAAATTGTGCAATAGAAAGATTTTTGCCATGTGCAGGGGTTTTCTGGGTTTGGTGGAGGTTAGGTCATTCTGAGTGTGATTGTCTGTGTGTAGAAATGCTGCAGAGCAGAAATATTCTACTCAAGGTCAATGTTATACTGAATATTCAAGTACAACACGATTTCATCTGTGATAAGCCTTCACATAAAAAAAAAGTAAATTTAATGATCAATTTTGTCCTGCTGCTCGGTCCATTGAGTGTCGAAGTGTTGAGGTACCACTTCTCGGTCTTCCCCAACTGTGACATAGGCACTGGTAATAAATGCTTATATAATTTACAGATTAAATGATAACATTGTAAATAATATTTGAAAAATCCCTGCATAACACTTACTCTTGTTTAAAGGTCAGATATTATACCCATTTTCAGATATTTACTTTCATTTCAGACACTGGCAGGGGCAGTACCAAAGAGACGATTCATGGACGTGGTGAAGGACATGAAGGCAGTTCGTGTAAGAGAAGAAGATGCAGAGGATAGGGTGAGATGGAGGCAGATGATTCGCTGTGGCGACCCCTGAAGGGAAAAGCCGAAAGGAAAAGAAGAAGACGACATGGCAGGGGCAGTGGTAGTCTAGTGGTATAGGGCACTGGATTGCTAATCCTAAGGTTGGGGGTTCGAGTCCCTACAGGGTTGTCACTGCCCCCCACACACACACACACCCATCCCCAGTGCAGCTAACTGGGTTATCAAAGGCAGGCCATGTCTCTCACTATCTATAAACCATTGCTGACTTTCATAAAAAAAAAAAAAAAAAAAAAAAAAGAGTAGGCTGAAAAGCCGTCGGCGTGTTTCTGTCCCTTGCTAAAAGGGTTGTGTCAGGAAGGGCATCCGACGTAAAAACCTATGTCAAATCAAACATGCGAATCATTCGCTGTGACAACCCCTGAAAAAGGGAAAAAGCCGAAAAGAAATCTCTCTCTCACACTAGTAGAGCACCAAGGTATGATTCCTAATCCAAAAAAACTCCACAGCTCCTGGACAGCCTGTTTGGCTTCCTCCTCCCATTTATGATATTTCCGCTTTCTGCACCGACTCTGTTCTGATTTATCACTTTTTGACAACTGAAAGCTCCTGACTCAGTTTGGAAAGCTGATTTTCATGGGTTGAAAAACCAATATACAGTGGGAGAGTTTGCGAATCGGAAAGTCTTTTTTTTATAAAATAAAATAAGTGAAATTTTATTTACCGCCAGCTCAATCCCAAGTCCAGAGCATAAAGCTAAATATGTGCATCACTTGACAATCTAGTATAATCTAACATGGCTGTTCAACGCTGTAACATTTATTAGTACAAAATTTGAAGAAAAAAACAGAATATCTCCCCCTTAACTACTATTTTGTCTCATTGCTGCAGTTACCATTCCCCTACAACTACCTGGCACTACATAAGAGTGGAAGAATTATGACATCACAAGTCTGGGTGATTTTTAATATCTCTAGTCCAATGAAATAAAGACATTTTATTTTTCCAATCTTGTCATGTGTTCTTATATTTTTTTTTTTCTATTTTGCTTTTTTCTAGTTATTTTCCATGATGGAATGTAATAATTATCCGTTTTAGTTATTCCATTCACTTTCATGAGGGATAGCAATAGTGTTCCTATTGAATCTATTTTGTATCTACTAGTATAACTTGCTTCTGATCTGACAGTGGACTTACAAGTTGATCCATACACTAAAATCATACATAGCTGGTCGATATGTAAGAACTGTACCTGGGAATACTGTGGCCATTCCAGAAGAATCTGGGGTGATCTGTCTCAAATATGGTAGATGGAGACACAGTAGCCAAAAACAAACAGGGAATTTGATTGAATTGATTCGGCAATTTTCAACTTGACCAATTTTTCAGGGTCCGCCCAGTCCTTAAGCTATCTCTCTGTTTCTCAAGCATTCCAAAGGAGATATATGGAACACTGAGAGGACAACATTAGTAAACAGAAGGGGGGAAAAAACATCTAATGTATTTTACCATAAAGTAATTCGGACTACGGGAATTCTTACATACGTTACACTGTATGTAATATAATAAATTATAAATTACATACCTGCTAAATTTTCAAGCAACAAGACTTGTATTGTATTTGTACTGACTTGTAAGTCACTTTGTGTAAAAACATTCTTGTTTTGAAGCCCTTTAATTTTCATTTTTCCAAAACAGACCATGAATAGCTATGTTATCAATCCATTGCTCTTCACGCTCCTGAGTCACCACAGTTCTACCCAGCATGGCTCAAACCACATCATCAACTTTCCTCATGACAACAGTAGTGGTGGGCCTCATCAGTAATGATGAAGTGCACAGGAAGGAGGTGGAGAGGCGTGTGGAGTAATTGGTTTCTTATTGTGAACAAAACAAATAGGATTGTTGATTTCAGAAGGACCAGCAGTGGTGACGTTGTTTGTAGTCCCATTGACAAGGCATTAATTAAAACTTCATGTTTCTTGGGACGAGCATTGCTGAAAATTTCTTCAAGGTTCTTTACTCAAACTACAACCTAAACTTCAATAGTCCCAGCAGCATTTCAATTTCTGCTGCCTAGTAATAAAATTTGGTGTCACCTACAAAAAGATGGTCTTGAGACAACTTTAAGTCTCATGTTTCTTGTTAAATTTGGGGGATGTGGAGGGTTCTTGCCAATGTTGCCTGCGGGTTGGACATTAGGGATCTAAATGATGATTTTTGTCAGCCTACTTTGTAAAAAAGCCTATTGTTAAAAGTGGATTTTTATTACGCTTTACAACAGGGACATACAAGGGTAGTCATGGTGATCTACCTCCAAGAGTGCTTAAGGCTAATTTAACACCTGGCAATTGCTAATCAATGGTTTTACAAAGACTGGAATGTTGGCGTAAGGTGTCTTGGAAATATTTTTCCAGCGGGATACATCATCAAAAACAGACTTGAGCACTTACTACAACACTTACCTCAACAACCTAACAATCCTGATCAGCTATTTACCTGTCCAAGCACAAGCCCCTACAGTAGACTGATTATGTCCATAATGGACTTCTGGCATTAGCTGTACGTCCACAAATCTATCGTAATTGTTCAAGATTGGAAACTTCTGGTGATGTGGCCATGGCACATCTACATTTACAACTGTGGATATCAGGTGTTCTCAAGATGTCAAGTTGATCAACTGGGCTCAGATTTTATTACTACTTACAACATTTCTGTAAGAAAGTCAAAGTATTGTTCACCTGTAACCCACCCGAGTCCCATTCTAAATCCAGGAGTAAAAATGTTCTCAATCTTTTCCTGTTGTTTTGCATCCTTCATCATTCTTGTGTATTGTATTGTGTGTTTTTGTTGGACTGCATTTAGGCTTGATTACAATCCCAATACACTGCTGCTTCAGTGGGTCGGGTCGAGGCTCAGCAACATTAATGCTGCAATAAAATAAATTCATCAGAGCCAGAGTTTGGTCCGTATTGGTAACAGCAGGTCGAATTAGTTTCCGGTGGGAGTTGGAGTCCGCCAAGGCTGTCCTTTGTCACCGATTCTGTTCATAATTTTTATGGACAGAATTTCTAGGCGCAGTCGAGGCAATGAGGGGTTCTGGTTTGGTGGCCATCGGATCTCGTCTCTGCTTTTTGCGGATGATGTTGTCCTTTTGGCTTCATCAAGTCGGGACCTCCAGCTGTGATTGGAGCGATTCGCAGCCGAGTGCAAAGCAGTCGGGATGAAGATCAGTACCTCCAAGTCGGAGGCCATGGTTCTCAGTCGGACAATGGTGGAATGCAGCTTCCGGGTCGGGAATGAGGTCCTGCCCCAAGTGGAGGAGTTTAAGTATCTTGGGGTCTTGTTTACGAGTGAGGGAAGGATGGAGCGAGAGATCGACAGATGGATCACTGCAGCCTCTGCTGTTAAGCGGTGCCTGTCCCGGTCCGTCGTGGTGAAGGAGGAGCTGAGCCGCAAGGCAAAGCTCTCAATTTACCAGTCGACCTACGTTCCAACCCTCACCTATGGTCACGAGCTTTGGGTAATGACCGAAAGAACAAGATCTCGGATACAAGCGGCTGAAATGAGCTTCCTTCACCGGGTGGCGGGGCCTCTGCAATCCTCTACGCTGCCATCTGCTGGGCCCCGGGTAGCACAAAGCGGGACAGAAAGAGACTGAACAAGCTGGTCAGGAGGGCCAGCTCTGTCCTGGGCTGCCCACTGGACTCTGTGGAGGAGGTGAGTGAGAGGAGGATGGTAGCAAAGCTCACATCCATCATGGTCAACAGCTCTCACCCACTGCACCAGACTGTAGAGAAGCTGAGCAGCTCCTTCAGTGGACGACTGAGACATCCTCAGTGCAGGAAGGAGCGCTACCGCAGGTCGTTCATTCCCACCGCTGTCAGACTGTACAACGCCACTTTGTAACTGTCTGTGAAAATACCGGTTATGTGCAATAAAAACCCCGTGCACTTTAATCAACCACATCTACCCCACTGACTGTGAACCACATCAACCCATCTACTCTGCCCTCAGATACATTACACTTGAATATAGGCCAGTCTACAAAGTCGTTCCCTTCTTTTCTTTTTATTGTTTATTAATTTATACTATTTATGTATCTATTTATTTATTTACTTATATAATATATATGTATGTATGTATGTTTGTATATGTATCTATTTTTGCACCTCCTACTGATGGTACCTCAAGAGCGTGTAACAGTGAATTTCTCCATTGTGAGATTAATAAAGCTGTATCTTATCTTATCTTATCTCATCTCCCTTAGAGATAAGGTGAGAAGCTCCACCATCCGGGGAGAGCTCGGAGTAGATCCGCTGCTCCTCTGCATTGAGAGGGGCCAGTTGAGGTGGCTCGGGCATCTGGTCAGAATGCCTCCCTGGTGTGGTGTTTCGGGCATGTCCAACCGGGAAGAGACCCCGGGTCGACCTAGAACACGCTAGAGGGACTATGTCTCTCAGCTTGTCTGGGACCGCCTAGGTGTCCCCCCGGGAGAGTTGGAGGAAGTGGCTCGGGAGAGGGACGTCTGGACCTCTTTGCTTAGGTTGCTGCCCCCACGACCCGACCCTGGACTAAGCGGAAGATGATGATGATAAAATAAATTCAACTGATGATCTGAATGTAGTGATGGGCAAGTTATCTCATCAATGGACTTTTTCTTCCCTAAAAATTAGGCTATAAATTTGGGGCTAAATATTGACGGAGTGGTTCAGGGAGCATGAGGAATCATTTGTGTGTCCTGACCTTAACCCTACTGAAATTCTTTGGGATGTGGAGTGGTTCAATTTTCCAGTCATCAATTCAAGATGTCAGTAAAAAATGAACCCAACACTGGATGGAAATAAATGTTGTGATGTTGCCTAAGTTTGTTGAAACAATGCAATGGCGATCCAACAAATTATTTGAGCGTGTAACGTTTTTGGCCGGACAACGTATATTGTGTGGGTTGTGTATACTGTGTGCTCTGTAATTGATTCCAAGAACAAACAAACTCCTTACGCTTGTTGAATAAAATATTCTAATGATGCATATTTATCGTTTCATTCTGCTGAGTATTTATGGTTTGCTTACTGTTTTGTTGCAAGTTCTATGGACAAGAAAATAAGATTTGGTCTTTTGGAAATAGAAATTATTTTTCTTTTCTTTTTTTAATACTTAAACAGTAGTTTTAGGACGGACACTAAAGCAGAGATTGCAGTAGCTAAAGTCTAATTTGCTGTTGTGCTAAAGTTATGAAAAATCAGAAGAAAAGAAAATGTTGCTGTTGAGCCTAAACAGTACAAACGATACTCATACAAAAAGAATTCTCTTCTTTTCCTTTCGGCTGTTCCCTTCAGAGGTCACCACAGCAAATCATCTGCCTCCATCTCACCCTATCCTCTGCATCTTCTTCTCTTACACCAACTACCTTCATGTTCGTCTTCACTACATCTCCTCACAATCTCCTCTTTGGTCTTCCTGTAGGCCTTCTGCCTGGTAGTTCCAACCTCAGCATCCTACTACCAATATACTCACTATCCCTCCTCTGTACATGTCCAAACCATCTCAATCTAACCTCTCTGACTTTGTCTCCAAAACATCTCACATATGCTACACATAGATAAAGAATATAAAATTGAAATTCAGGCAGTGGTGGCCTGGTGGTAAAGGTGCTGGATCACTGATCCTACGGTTGGGGGTTCAAGCCCCACTCTCAATAGGTTGTCACTGCTGTCCCCCAAGTGCAGCTAACTGGGTTATCATAATATGGGCAGTGGTAAATGAGCCTAGTGGCTCATCAGGCTGGTGCTTATCCCCGGGTTTCAAAAGTGTGGAGCGACTAGGAGTTCAACTTCTCCTGGATGGGATGCTCGTCCATCGCAGGTTACCTTCCCAGTATATTTTTACTGGTACCCATTTATACTGCTGGGAGAACAGAGGCACACTTGAGGTTGAGACCTTGCCCAGGGGTCTTAGCACAGTGGGTGGGGGGGTCTACCTGGGATTTGAACACACAACCTCACAATCATGAGTGCAGCACCCTAACCACTACACCACCGGCCCCACGGGCAGTCATGACCTGGTGGTAAAGGTGCTGGATCACTCACAATAGGGTTGGGGGTTCGAGTCCCACTTTCCACAAGGTTGTCCTCCCCACCCCAGTGCAGCAAAGTGGGTTATCAAAGGCCTGCCATGTCTCTCACTGTCGATGGTGCAAGGTTCATGTAAAAGAACCAATGTTGACTTTTGACAAGAGTAGCTGCATAGCCATCAGCATGTTTCTGCCCTGAGATGGCCTGGTGAGCTGTCCAGTGTGTACTCTGCCCTTGCCTTTGATAATCCAGTTAGCTCCACTGGGGAGAACTTTCATTGATACAATTACTTTTGGAGATACTACTAAAATGCATTACAACATTCTTGAGAGTTGTCTCACAATCCTGCAGGGGGTTTTAGACCGTATGTACAAAGCTCTTGTGTCATGATATATTTTCAACCATAGTCTCGGAACCACTCGATTCAATTTCAGTACATTTTCTTTACATCAACAAGCAAATAAATTATGAATAGTCTCATTCAAAGGCGCAGGACTGCTTAACACACACACACACACACACACACACACACACACACACACACACACACACACACACACACACACACACACACCAAATGGTCTCCTTAGCCTGAAGATAAATTAATTGAAGCAATGGAGCACATGTTGATCATATCAAAGGAAAGATCTGAACTCAAAACAATAAACAAGAAATGAGCTGACAGACATTAAGCAGGACACACACACAGACACACACACACACACACACACACACACACAGAGGCCATGTGAGACAGCAGGCCTATATATGAGATAGTGGAGGCAAGTTAAATGTTGTAACAGAAACCTCTCTCTCACCCTCTCACTAATCTTCGCTTATTTCTTTTGGACTTTGACTCGATTTGCTCTCATTACTGGCTCACAGTTTAGAGATCACATGGCAAGTCCCACAGAAGAACCTCTTTGATGTATCAGACATAGCTCTGAGTTTTCTCCTGCGGCCCTAAACACCACAACTTTGAATAATGGCCTGTACTTTCATTGTTTTTAAAAAGAAATGCCTGACATGATTTGTTTATAACATATTTCTGCTAGTAACGAAGGGATATATTTAAAGATCATGAACTGGGAACTTATAAAGGTGCAGCCATTTGAAATCGACTTTGGGATCATTGAACATAACTGCTTTCTGAACTAGACCAGGGTTGAGATATCACATGTTTAAAAAAGAAAAAAAAACTCACCTAACACCAATTTCCGATTCTTATCTATATGTGATGAGCTGACAGGTTTAACATTGTTAGTATAATTACGGTCGGATAAAACGTCGTATCTCACTCAGGATAAATGTAATTGTCAGAGAGGATTATATGATTTCAGTTTTACTGCTTTGTTTTTGCAGCAGAATGAATGATGTAATATTGCACCATCCAAATTTGAACCGACTGCAGAGAATCACACAGTATTATAGAGATGAAAAGAAACAAAGAAACACAACTTTTAGTTCAGTTCCGTTCATTTTCTATAACCACTTAATCCTAATCAGGGTCGTGGGGAGGCTGGCGCCCATCCCAGTCACCTCCGGGCGAGGGCAGAGTACACCCTGGACAGCTCGCCAGGCCATCACATGACGGAAACATGTTGACGATGACAACTTTACAGTTCCTCTTGTCGAAAGTCAGCAATGGTTCTTTTACATGAACCTCTCACCATGGACAGTAAGAGACATGGCCGGCCCTTGATAACCCAGTTAGCTGCACTGGGGGACACAATTTTTAAATTATTTTTATATAATATATCTGGGACGTTTTAAATTTAAACATTTCTAAGGCCCCAGTGCAGTTAACTGGGTTATCAAAGGCCGGCCATGTCTCTCACTGTCTATGGTGTGAGGTTCATGTAAAAGAAACATTGCTGACTTTGGTCAAGAGGAGCTGCATAGCCGTCAGTGTGTTTCTGCCCTGCGATGGCCTGGCAAGCTGTCAAAGGTGTACTCTGTCCTCCCCAGAGTCGGAAGAGATGGGCACCATGCTCCCCGTGACCCTAATTAGGATTAAGTGGTTCAGAAAATGAATAAATGAAATTTTCAAAGGGTTTTAAATGTCATACAAATGAAATTTGGATTATTCAGTTGCTACTGACATAACAACACAAAATAGAGAAAAAGTAAAGCATTCTGAGATGCACCATTTTTAATATATTGCAGCATGAATTTGACATCGTTATGGACACTCCAGCATGTTAACAGAAACTCTGCTATAGTAATTTTGGAATAAAATCCATCATTTTTAATGGATTTCTTCGATTCAACCAACATTAATTTTACACAGTAGTTTCAGCATCAAACCTGCTGATGAAATATGAATAAATTGCATTTAATTTTTTTTGAGTGAGTGAGTGAGACTGACATTTTTGTGGCGCATATAAAACCATATCTGCAAAACGACTGATGTTAGCAAATTGAATTTTTTTTAGATAAGCAAGATTATCATCATTCAGAAAGGAAAAAGTTCAAAATATTTCTTGATGTCAAACTAATTCCCTGAATAAGGAACATAACATGAAAATAATTTAAATAAACACTAACACTGTTTTGACCCCGTTAACTTGGGCTTTAGCCCATCTACAGTATCTTGAGGGTGGTATGGTGGCATGGTGGCGTAGTGGTTACCACATCCACCTCACAGCAAGAAGGTCATGGGTTAAATTCTCAGCCTGGGTGTTTCTGTGTGGCGTTTAACATGCTTAACCTGCGTAACGTGGGTACAGTGATACTTGGTGCTTCGGTTTCTGCAGCTTCAGTGCATCTCGGGGTTTTCAAAAATATTTATCAAAAAATAAGGAAATTAAGGAAAAATATGTGGAAAATGAAGGAAAATGCTGCAAAACAAGGCCAATTATGCAAAAAAACAAACAGAAACAAAAAACAACCGAACAAAACTACTTACATTTTTATGTGAGGTGCGCATCTGTGTGCGCGCGCGAGTCTGTATGTGTGTGTATTTATATTATGAATGTTATGAATTCTTTTTGAATGTTTAATTGTTATTATAAGCATTTATAGCATTGAAAAGAATTTACTGATATTATATACACATATACCTGTACGTATAGGTTATTCAGGGGGGTCGATCCTACTTCGCGGAAATTGGCGGTCGCGTGGGGGTGGAGGGGTCTTAGTCCCCATTAACTGCGGAAACTGAGGGATCTCTGTACTCCAGTTTCCTCCCACAATCCAAAGACATGCACATTAGGCTAACTGGCTACTCCAAATAGTGCTTAGGTTGACCTGCAATGGACCGGCAAGCTGTTCTGGACTGGCATGGTCTGCTCGGCCTTTGTGAAAATGGCAGAGATAGGCTCCAGCCTCCATTTAACTGTAGTACAATTAGCAGTTTACCAGTTAACAGTTTAGCAATTGAATGTATAAATAACGAATCTATATATTCGAGAATACTGGATCAGTACTGAAGATACTGTCCTTCATTTTCTAGGGTTGTGGTGAGGCTGGTGCCCATCTCAGCCGACTCTGCATGAGGGTGGGGTACACCCTGTACAGCTCGCCAGGCCATCATAGGGCCAACACTCACACAACCATTGACACCTACGGGCGATTTGGAACAACCAATTAACCTTCTGTGCATGCTTTTAAGCCATGCCCCTCAGCCAGAGCGGGTAGAAAACAGAGTTTTAGAGTGAGAGAGTGTTACAAACCAAAGAAGAGGTGACACGATGCGAGTTAATCCTCTGGCACAGAGGTGAGCATGCTTGTGTTTATTGGGAGTAGATGAGAATAGCGAATTCGGGTGTGAGCCACCAAGCAGCTCAGCCACGTCTCTCAGCCGAAGTGGAGAGAAAACAGCTAGTTAGAGGCACAGCCACCAAAATCAAAGTCACCAAAAACATAGACCATAACAAAAAGGACATGAAAGAAAAAGAAATGTAACAAATTGGATAAACAAAACAAAATGAGAAACATGCTACACCACAGTAAATAAAATCACACACAAACATTCTAAACATTAACTTAGGTACTGGTCGGGCAGTGGTGGTCTAGTGGTCTAGGGCGCTGGATCGCTGAGCCAAAAGGTTGGGGGTTCGAGTCCCACACTCCACAAGGTTGTCACTGTCCACCCCAGTGCAGCTAATTGGGTTATCAAAGGCCAGCCGTGTCTCTCGCTGTCTATGGTGTGCGGCATGTAAAAGAACCATTGTTGACTTTCGACAAGAGTAGCTTGCATAGCCAGAAAATGAACTGATGAACTTAGGTGCTGTACTGGAATAATAATTGAAAAAGACTTTAACAG
>CM045733.1:14235000-14265000 GCA_024760905.1 Plotosus lineatus
AATGAGAATCGAACACTGAGATATACAATATATACACTGGGGGACTGTGAAATGGAATAAATAAATAAATTAATTAATTAATTAATTACTAGTGGCAGCAAGGTCCATAGACTAGAATGCAAATGAGGTAAAGTGCGGCAGTGCAATACAGTCGTAGAGCTTGTGGATTCAATGTTGTTTTAAAAAGAACTGATGTCTGTGTAAGAGCGTGTGTGTGTGTGTGTGTGTGTGTGTGTGTGTGTGTGTGTGTGTGTGTGTGTGTGAGGGGGTGAAAGGGGGTGGAAGGGTTACCTCTCTGTGGTAAAAGCTTGTTTTTGAGTCTGGTTGTGATGGTCTTGATGTTTCTGTACCACTTTCCCGAAGGAAGTGATATAAACAGTCTATTTCCCTGGTGTGTGGGATCTGTCATTATGCGGCCGGCCTTCTTCTGGACACAGACAGCATATATTGTGTCCAGATCTGATAGACAGCAGCCCACTATCCCCTGTGCAGTTCTCACCACTCAGGCCAAGTACTCTCTGTTCTTAGCAGTGCAGCTGCCGTAACACACCATTGCACTGAGATTGAGAAAACTTTCTATTGTCGCACTGGAGCAGTTCTTGAGCAGCTGATAGAAGAGTCCAGTAAGTTTCAGCTTCCGGAGGACGAAAAGTCTTTGTTGGGCAATCTTCACCAGGTGTGAGGTGTTAACAGACCAGGAGAGGTCAGACGAAATATGGATTACCAGGAATGTAATACTGTCCACATGCTTCACTGTCTCCCCATTGCAATACAAAGAGGAGCATGCTCTGTCTTTATGGTCCTCCTATAGTCCAGTTTGACCACCTTGATCTTGCTGGTGTCCAAAATAAGGTTATTATTTGAGCACCAGTTTAGTAGGTGCTGAATTTCCTCTCTGTAGTGGGTCTCATCATTGTCTAATATGTATCCTGCCATGGTGGTGTCATCAGCAAATTTGACAATGTACATAGCATAGCCAATAACCCTACCAATATTTATTCAGGAAGAATAAATGTAGAAATAAACCAACGTGGACGTGAGGAGAATGTAAAAATGTACGAAGACATTAACCTGAGCCTCCCTCCTTAAATCGACACCTTATTGTGGTGGAGGGGTTTGCATGCCTAAATGATCCTAGGAGATATGTTGTTGGGGGCATTATGCCCCTGGTAGGGTCACCCAAGGCAAACAATTCCGAGGTGAAGGTCCAGAAAAATCACAGTTCAAAAGTCCTCTATGGAGAGAAAAATAAGGTCACAGCTTCCCTTGATCGGACGTGGGTCACCATGCCCCCCGAAGCCAGGCCTGGTGGAGGAGGTCAAAGGCATGTGCCTGGTGGTTGAGTATCTGACCACCACCAAGCCAGGCTGGGTCCAGCCCAAAAAAGGAAGACATGGGTCCAACTTCCCATGGACCCGCCACCTGTAGAAGAGGCTATAGGGGTCGGGTGCATTGTGAGTTCCGTGACAGCTGAAGGTATGGGTTCCGTCAGACCAATCTTTGGCTACTGACTCCGACTCTTTGGACATGGAATGTCACCTCTCTGGTGGGGAAGGAGCCTGAGTTGATGAGTGAGGTTGAAGAGCTAATGATTAGATATAGTTGGACTCACCTCAACGCATAGCTTGGGCTCTGGAACCACCCATCTTGAAAGGGTTGAACCTTGTTCCATTCTGGAGTTGTTCATGGGGAGAGGCGACGAGCTGGTGTGGGAATCCTTGTTTTCCCCCATTCTCTGTGCTCACACGTTGGGGTTCTCCCCGGTTGATTAAAGGGTAGCTTGTAGCTTTTCTCCGTCTTTGGGTGAGGGGCGAGTCCTGACTGTGGTATGAGCTATGATAGCTCATGTAATGATAGCCGAGTACCCACCCTTCTTGGAGTTTGTAGGGGTGTGTTGGAGATTGCTCCCCCGGGGGACTCACTCATTGTCTTGGGAAACTTCAACGCCCATGTGGGCAACAACCTGGAAGGGTTTGTTCATTTGGTATGGCTTCTGCAGTCTGAATCTGAATGGTGTTTTGTTGTTGGACTTCTGTGCTCATCACAGTTTGTCTCTCATGAACACCATAACAGTGTCCATAAGTGCAATTGGCACCAGGACACACTAGGCTGTAGTTCTATGATCAATTGTGAAGTCATGTCACTGTACTTGCAGCCACATATTCTGGACACTCGGGTGAAAAGAGGAGCTGAGCTGTCAACTGATCACCGCCTGGTATTGAACTAGCTTCAATGGCGAGGGAGGTCGCTCTCCAGACTTGGCAGGCCCAAGCGTGTAGTTGGGGTCTCCTGGGAACACTTGGCGGAGTCGCCTGTCAGAGGGGCCTTTAACTCCCATCTCCTGCAGAGCTACAACCACGTCTCAAAAGAGGCGGGTGACATGGAATCCGAATGGGCCATGTTTTGTGCCTCCATTGCTGAGACAGCAGCCCATAGCTGTGGCCAAAAGGTACGTTGGTTCCTGTTGTGGTGATAACCCTCGAACCTGGTGTTGGACACCTGTGGGGAAGGGGGTCATACAGCTGAAAAAGGAGGCCTATTGGGTCTTATTGGCCTGTGGAACTCCTGAGGCAGCAAACAGGTACCAGCAGGCCAAACGCGCTGCAATCCAAGCTGTCACTGATGCAAAATCTTGGGAGGTGTTCGGTGAGGACCGAGAGAGCGATTCTCGGTTGGCCTCAAAAAGGTTCTGGACCACCATTCGACACCTCAGAAGGGGTAAGCAGTTCTCGACAAATACTGTTTACAATGGAAGTGTAGACTTGCTCACCTCGACTGGGGATGTTGTCAGGAGGTTGAAGGTTACAATTATCATGGAATCACACTCCTCAGCCTACCTGGGAGAGTCTATGCAGGAATACTGGAGAGGAGAATCCAAGCAATGGTTGAACCTCGGATTCAGAAAGAACAATGTGGTTTTTGTCCTGGCCATAGCACCCTCGACCAGCTCTATCCACTCTACAGGACTCTGGAGGGACATGGGAGTTTGCCCTATCTGTCCACATGTGTTTTGTGAATCTAGAGAAGGCTTTTGACCATGTCCTTTGTTCTGTCTTGTAATGTGAGCTCTGGGAGTATGGTGTACTGGAGACGTTTCTACGGGCCATTCGGTCTCTATATCACCAGAGCCAGAGCTTGGTCCTTATTGGTAACAACAGTTCAAAAACATGCACAGGAAGCTGAGGTAATTCGTAATCACCCCTAGATGTAAGTGTGAGTGTGAATGGTTATGCAACTGTTGTCATGCAGTGACCTGGCGAGCTGTCCAGGGTGTGTTCTGCCTTCGCCCAGAGTACACTGAGATGGGTGCCAGCCTCCCCGCAAATCTAATTCGGATTAAGCGGTTTTGAAAATGAATGAATTCTTGTTGGCACATAATAGGAAATTCAAACCTCAAAAAGTTCAAACCTCCACCAAGCTTGGAAATCGTCCGTATTAAGCAAAATGTCAAAAAATATCTAAATGTTAAAGAATCTGTTAAAAAAAAATTCTGCCGGTTCTGGAAAAAAATCCACACATAACTTCATAATTTAAAAAAACATAAGCATGACAGATGCCCTTCTCCAACCCATTTTTATGCAACTGACCACTCAGAGACAGAATCCATTCTTGATCCCAGAGGAAATTATGATGAGGGTCTTGCTCAAAGAGCACAACAGCAGCAGGTCAGCGGTACTGGGAATTGAACCCTCAGGCTTTGGATCAGTAATCCAGAGTTTTAGCCATTAAACCACCACTGTCCATATCTACCTACCCTACCTTTAATTTTTAACATAAAGACTTAAAATAAAGAAAAAGCTCTATTCAGCTCCATCAAAAAAAAAAAAAATCATAATCTGATTAACAGTGATACTACAGAATTCTTTTCCATGCTACAGGATCAAGTCAGCACCAGAGTGAAGCCAAAGTGGCATTGTTCCAAGTCAGTACAGGTCAAAAGAACATCTCCCAGTGTTTCTCAGTTATCCCTGCATCCAAAATGTTTTCAAACATTCATCAAACTATCCGACAGGGAGGAAAACAGAGTCCCAGACATGACCTCTCACAGCGCACTTCATTTATCAATGTCTGTCCTAGATAAACACTCATCGATGTAACGAGTGTGATAGTGCGCTATATGCCAGTACGCTGGGGAAGGTAAGGTAGATCAATGTAGTCTAAATGAAAGCAGATTCCAAATGGAGCTCTTTGCATGCACTCGTGCACACAAACACACACACACTCACAAAAGTATACAAATGCACACAAGTCTATATCATTTAGTGTGGCACTTGTGTCTAAACAGGTGCAGCGTGTGATGCCCAAATAAGGCTACCATGACCAGCAGTCTTTTAGTCTGTGACACATGGTCCGATCCAGCCTGTGACGACCAGAGACAGGAGAGTTAATACACACACGCTTCCAGCTGGCACACCATGAGACCGAAAGGACTGGAAAAGCAGTTGGATATGTATCGGTAGTGTCACTTCTGCTATCAGGCGCTATTAGCAAGTCCAGAACATTTTTCAGCCACGCGCTGACAGCTTTTTGCTATTATTTTCACTGTAGTCAGTAAATAAGTCATACTTGTTAATAAATAATTTTAAAGTGGTAAACGTATGAGGTTAGTGAGTCAGAGCAAGTGTAAAAAGTCAAGCGGTTCAAATCAGGAAGAATGTGTTTATTAACTTACTGTAATACTGTAATATTTATTCCTTTTTGAAGATACAGAGAGTTAAACAAACTCATCCACTTATAAGAAAATAATTAGCAAGGGAGAAGTTATTTACATTTTATTCAATTACATCATCATTCAGGTTTTTAGGGTTTTATACAACACAGGAATTTATCTTTGATAAATTATATTAATCCGGCAAGGGAAATTATTGCCTCAGTATTTATCCCATCCAAACTGAACACACACACACACACACACACACACACACACACACACACACACACACACACACACACACACACAAAGAAGCAGTGGGCTGTCACACACACTGGGGGCACCCAGAGAGCAGTTGGGGGTAGGTGCCTTGCTCAAGGGCTTTTCATTTGTGAAGGTGGAGGAAGGGAAGGTGCAGCTCACTCCCAAAACAAAGAAGGGGAAACGAACCAGCAACCTTCCAGTCCCAAAGGTGCTTCCTTATCCATTAGGCTACGGCTGTCTCCACTGTGTGTGTGTGTGTGTGTGTGTGTGTGTGTGTGTGTATACACATACCGATATACTCATAAACACACTTACATATAGGTCGCCCCTAAACCAAAAATAGAATTTTAATACATAAAGCATAAAAGTATTTTAGAAGCTTTATTTTTTTCATTTGCTAAGGGTGTAATTCTAACCATTAACCATGTCAAACTCAAGGCCAGCGGGCCAAATCCGGCCCACCAACTCATTTTATATGGCCCGTATGAGTTTTCAAAGATTATGATTATCCTACATCCCTTCATCAACTATTACCATGAAACCTAATTCATCATCCTTTCCATCCATCATCCATTCCACTAGGTGGCAGAAGCGTCCTTTTTCAAGTAAAATGCTAGTCATTTATTACTCAAAAACGATTGCATGCTTGCTTAAAGTTGTTTCGCTCACAACTTCTTCCGCGTAATCCGGGGTCAGGTCGCGGGGCCAGCAACCTAAGCAAAGAGGTCCAGACATCCCTCTCCCCCGCCACTTCCTCCAGCTCTTCCAGGGGGACACCGAAGCGTTCCAAGACAAGCCAAGAGACATAGTCCCTCCAGAGTGTTCTAGGTCAACCCAGGGGTCTCTTCCCGGTTGGACATGCCCGAAACACTACACCACGGATACGTTCGGGAGACATTCTGACCAGATGCCCGAGCCACCTCAACTGGCTCCTCTCAATGCGGAGGAGCAGCGGTTCTACGCTGACCTCTCCCCGGATGGTCGAGCGTCTTACATTATCTCTAAGGGAGAGCCCGCCACCCGGCAAAGGTGGCTCACTTCAGTCGCTTGTATCCGCGGTCTTGTTCTTTCGGTCACTACCCAAAGCTCATGACCATGTTAAGCTTTGTCAGAAAATGCGAGTAAAAAGAGGTCAAATTTCTAAACGTATCATTTTGCGATGGATTTCATTGTTGATTTATCAAAACAGATGTTCAGCGATTTATTCGGCACTCAATCACCTTTAAATTTAGTGTAGTGGCCCTCTGTGAAAATGAGTTTGACATCCTTGGAGTAATTGGAAAGAACTTGCGTGGGTTTTTTTTAACGCATTTAACACTCGAATTTGCTTTGCTTGTGGTCCCAAAGTTTTGGCGTGGTGTTCTTTAGTCCAGTTAGGAGTTATGAAAGCTCTAACCCTCCATCTCCCTCTACTGTAAGCTTTCATTCAATCATTTTATGAAACACTTAATCCTAATCACAGTCACTGGGAGGCTGATGCCCATCTTGGCTGACTCTGGGCGAAGGCGGAGTACACGTCAGGCTAAAAACATTGTAAAAGCACAGTGATGGCAACCTATTGGCTTAGTCTTTTCAAACACACGCCCATCTTTTACATGCTTCTCACTATAGACAATAAGAAACATAGCTGGCCTTTGATAACCCAGTTAGTTCTACTGCTGGACAGCAATAACAGTGGGGCCTGAACCCCCAATCTCCAGATCACTAGGCCACCACTGCCCTAAAATAATACACTTCATAGTGTTTTTGTTATATTTCTATTAAATTGTGATAATATGATATTGTAGTGACACTCAGTGGTTTATGCTGTGGATTATTCATCCAGCGATTCAGGGTTAAAGCTCCAGTAACACCAAGATTCCAATGTTGGGCACTTCAGCACTTTCAACTACGCAATTGTACAAATAAGATAAAATCACCTCTGCATAACAATAATTTATTGATATATCCTTGAAACCGAACTCCAAGTTATAAATAGTTCTGCAAATGTCACACACCAGAGAGATCTGCTTAATAAACACGCTGATTTCAGCAATCTTCAGTTCTCCAAACTATTCCGTACTTTTGTAGTTCATCTCAAACGTCCGAAAAAAAAATATGTATATTCCGAATAACGGTAACCCAGTGACTTACTCTTTTCAAGCGACTCTTTTCAAAGCACAGGGTATACCCCAGATCGCTCGCCAGATCATTGCAAGGCAGAAACACACTGACAGCAACATGCTGACAGCAACATAATGGTCCCTGGATTGAAATTCAGTGGTAGCAGCACATCTATGCACAATCGCCAGGATATCTAGCACTCGGCTACCGTTAATGCGCCAGCGCTCGTGCAGCAGAAAAGTCGTGTTTTGAGCAATAGGGGGTTTTAAAGCAAGGCTACCATGGAGG
Organism: Plotosus lineatus; assembly: GCA_024760905.1. Classification (NCBI taxonomy): domain Eukaryota; kingdom Metazoa; phylum Chordata; class Actinopteri; order Siluriformes; family Plotosidae; genus Plotosus; species Plotosus lineatus. Next base: position 14,242,307 of record CM045733.1, read on the forward strand.
ATTTCGCTCCTACCGAGATGCTGTGCTAATTAGGCTTCCTCGTAGTTAAACAGCCAGCGAAAACCTGACTCCTTGAGTAAACAGTGAATAAACGGTTGGAATATCTAAGTCGGGACACTAAGGGGGCCTGCAGTGAACGCAAACCCCCAAGCGTAGTGCTTTATGTGTGAAAAAAAAGAAACCCCAGTAACCACAAATGATACTGTAGTTGAAAAGCTGCTTATTTTTCCTTCAGGCACCTTTTAGTTTCCCCACTTCCTGCTATGTTTCTTTGAAAAGTCGAGTCAGGCACTTGAAGGTTGTAAAGTGATCTTCTAGGTTGAGTGAGCAGGAATGAGCACAAGGGGCTGAAATTAGCTGGAAATTTGTCAAAAGGCTTCAATGGGTTTAGGGCACACAGGGACAGACGCTCCTTTCTTCCAGTCAGCTGCTGTGACAGCTGTTAGCAGGCCTGACCAAGCAACAACTGATGGGGTCGAAAACTTCCAGTCGCCTCTCAGTGTGATATTCTCTGCACTATAGTCCCAAAAAAAAAAAAAAAAAAAAAGCCTCACAGTAGGAACTTCATCAAGACCTAACACAAAGCATGCCTTTTCTCAGACGCACATGGAAGACATTTCGGTGAATCAGAATAAAACATAGAGAGTATCATTTCTGTCTCTGTTCCACGAAGAAGACTTCTCTGTTGTGTGTGGAGTTTCTACAGGGTCTGGCTCGGCCCACAGAGTGAATGCACACATGAAATCGGTTAATTTGGTTTAGCCTTCCAAACAAAAATATTTGTACCTCATGTTGATTGAAGACATCCTTTTTGACCATCTTTTGTAACCGCATCTATTTTTATTTTCTTAATATTTAACATTTTGCTTTCAGTGCCTGTATTATTCTGGTAAGAGATCCAAAAAGTGCTGGAGTCAATCCTGAGAACACTGGCCATGAGGCAGGAATACACCCTAGATGTGACTCCAGCTCATAACAAAGCACCACACACACACACACACACACACACACACACACACACACACACACACACACACACACACACACACACACACACACACACACACACACACACTGACATGAATACTTTTAGCAAATCTAATATTAAATCGTTGAGGTTCCAAAATCAACACCACTGTTCAAAAGGATACAGATGACATCAGTTACAAACAATAAACAAATTACTCGTGACGATATAAATCTTATACTCAAAAGATTTGTTCATTATCGGACCACTTAATCCTATGAGGGTTGACGGGAGGTTGGAGCCTATCCCAGCCGACTCTGAGCGAACGCGGGGTACACCATGAATAGCGCACTCATCGTAGCCCCACCACCACCATCACCACAACACACACATATACGCACACTCACTCACTCACACACACACACACACACACTCACACTCACACACACTCACACTCACACACACTCACACACACACACTCACACTCTCTCACACACACTCACACACACTCACACACATCTAGGGGCAAACGGGAACAACCAAATAGCCCAATGAGCATGCTTTTAACTGTGGAAGAAAACCAGAGTACTGAGATGAAACCCAGACATTTAAGGGAAGAAGATGCAAACTCCACAGACAAAAGCACTCACCAGGCTTAGGACTGGAACCCAGGTTGCTTTTTTTCTGTAAAGTGAACACGTTCACCGCTGCACCACTGTGCCAGCAGTATATAATCCCGATATATATTTATATATATATATATATATATATATATATATATATATATAAAGGTTACACATAATGGATACATAGTATGTTCTTTATATAAATGCTGTATATAAAAATGCAGGAATCCCTCACTTTCCGTGGTTAATGGGACCGAGACCCTCCCACAACCGCCAATTTCTGTAAAGTAGGATCGATCACCCTGACCCTGACTGATGTATATGTACATGTATATGTGTATATAATATCAATAAATGCATATTAAACGCTAGAAATGCTTATAACAATTAAACATTCAGAAATAATGCATAAGATGGAAATAAAAATATAAATACACACACATACAGACGCTCGCGTGCACTTTTTTGGGGTTTTTTTGCATAATTGGCCTTGTTTTGTGGCATTTTCCTTCACTTTTTCCCGATTTTTCCTTAATATCCTTATTTTTTATTTTTTGATGAATATTTTTGAAAAACCCGCGATGCACTAAAGCCGCAGAAACTGAAGCACGAAGTAGAGAGGGATCACTGTAATAATATATAAATCAAATAATCATTTCATAATCATAAAAAAATTAATGAAATAAAAGCTACTCAAGTGATTTCACAGGACAGGACACATGATGCTTTGTAATAACTTAAAATTCAGGCTACTCGTAAGGTTTTTTTATTCATATTGTCTTGACAACATTAATGAAAAATATATTCAATATTAATGTAATTCTAATATTGTATTTACATTTACAGAATTTGGCAGATGCTCTTATCCAGAGCGACCTACAGTTATCATTTTTATACAACTGAGCAACTGATGGTTAAGGGACTTACTCAAGGGCCCAATAGTGGTGACAGTGGAGATTGAACCACTGATCTTCAGATTAGCAACCTGTAGCATTAACCCCTAAGCCACCACTGCCCCGATAGTGTTTGCAACATTAATATTGTCTATCATAATAATCATTCATTCATACATACATTTACCGAGCTGCTTAATCCTACTAGGGTCACGATAAAACAGGAGCCTATCTCAGGTGACACTGGGCAGAGCCCTGGTACATCCTGAACAGCTCGCTAGTTCCCCAGGACAACATTCACACACCATCCACACTCACACCTACGGTCAATTTAGAACAGCCAATTAACCTAATGTGCATGTCTTTGGACAATGGGAGGAAACCGAAGTACCTGGAAGAAACCCATGCAAGCACAGGGATAGCATGCAAACTCTACACAGAAACCCTACACCAAACCCCGAAACTCGAACCAAGGAACTAAGGACCAAGGACCTTCTTGCTGTGAGGCAGACATGCTGACCACTACACCACCATGGCGCCTAAAGTAATATTAGCAATGTAATACTACATTTAGTGTAAACACCCAGAGTTTGATTATTTTTAGAGTGACAACAGAAAAAAAGGACAGAAGAGCAACCTGCTACATATAAATTCTTCTGGAATTGTCTTTCTATCAAATGAATAAATGAACAGAAGGACTTTTTTAAAGACAGAAATGAAAATGCAGCAAAGGTATCAGCGAAACGTCTACGCAAATACATCTATAAACCACACAAAAAAAAAAAACAAAAAAAAAAACAGAAATGAGGTCAAACAGTAAGAAAAGGGGAATCACATCCAGTAGTTTCCTTTTTTCTTAAATCTGGCACTGGACATGAGTTTACTGTGGTGCACAGACATTTCTAATTTGATGTTTCAAGACAAGCCTCAATAGCAGTAAACCTTAACAGCCCTGCTGGTGTGACTCAGGGAACGAGCACTTTGTGTCACTAGACATTTCAGAAAAACAAATGGCTTAAATTGTGAAGGTTGGAATGAGAAACAGGTGGGAGCAGCTGCAGCAGGGGTGGGTGCTAACAAGAACCGGAAACAACCGCCAAATACAAATTGTGGAAGGTCCAGGGCAAAGAAATTCAGACATTACTGAGATCTGAACTGAAGGTTTATAATTCACTCAATCATTCACAATATCATTTTCATCCTCAATTGCCTAATTCTATAAGGGTGATGGGGAGGCTGGAGCCTATCTCAGCCAACACCCTGAACAGCTCGCCAGACCATGCACATACAGCCATTCATACTTACACCTAGGGTCAAATTGGGACAGCCAATTACCCTAATCTGCATGCCTTTGGACTGTAAGAGGAAACTCAAGTACTAGGAGGAAACCCACACCAGCACTGGGAAGAACATGCAAACTCCACATAGAAACATCCTCACTGAGCCCAGGACGCAAAACCAGGACCTTCTTGCTGTGAAGTAGACATACTAACCACTATAGCACCACTGGTCCTTCTAGGAAATGATAAATCCGGTAAAATGTGATTTTATATACTGGTGTGCAAACAGCTTAATAATTTGAGTTGAACGGTTGAGTTTGCTGATTCATAGTTTCAGATGATTTTCAGTAGAAGCTTTAAAAACAAAGTTATATCATTATCATCATCATCATCATCTTCATTTGCTTAATTCGGGGTCGAATTAAGCCTAAGCAATGAGGTCCAGACGTCCCTCTCTCCAGCCATTTCCTTTATCTCTTCTGTGGGGACACTGAGGCGTTCCCAGACCAGCTGAGAGACATTATCCCTCCAGCGTGTTCTAGGTTGACCCCGGGGTTTCTTGCCAGTTGGACATGCCTGAAACAGCACACCAGGAAGGCAGTCTGGAAGCATTCTAATCAGATGCCTGAGCCACCTCAACTGGCTCCTCTCAATGCCGAGGAGCAGCGGTTCTACTCCATCTCCCCTCGGATGGCTTAGCTTCTCACCTTATCGCCAACGGAGAGCCCTGCCACCCAGTGAATGAAACTAACTTCAGATGCCTGTATCCGCAATCGTGTTCTTTCGGTCACTACCCAAAGCTCATTACCATAGGTGAGGATTAGAACATAGATCAAGGGGCAAATTGAGAGCTTTGCCTTTCGGCTAAGCTCCCTCTTCACCACAACGAACCGATACAAGCTCCACATTACAGTAGAGGCTGCAGCGATTCACCTGTTGATCTCCAGCTCCATCCTTATCTCACTTGTGAACAAGACACTGAGATACTTGAACTTCTCTAATTCTGACTGAACCTCATTCCAGACCCAGAGGGGGCACTCCACCCTTTTCCGGCTGAGAACCATGACTTCGGACTTGGAGGTGCAAATTCTCATCCCAGCCACTTCACACTCGGATGTGAATAACTCCAATAAAGCTGGAGGTCCTGGATTGATGGAGCCAAAAAGACAACATCATCTGCAAAAAGCAGACACGAGATCCTATGACCACCAATCCACAGCCCCCCAATGTAGCAGCTCCACCTAAAAATTTTGTCCATAGAAATTATGAACAGTGAAAAAGGACAGCCTGTCCCTACTTGAATCGCAACTTTATCATTGTGGAGGGGTTTGCGCATCCTAATGATCTGAGGAGCTATGTTGCCAAGGGAATTATGCTCCTGGTAGGGTCACCGAAGGCAAACAGGTCTTGGTGACGGTCCAGACGAAGCATTGTTCAAAAGACCTCTATGGATAGCAATAAAAGGAAACGTCCAACTGAAAAAGGAGGACGAGACAGCAAACAGGTACCAGCAGGCCTAATTGGCTGCAGTCCAAACTGTCACCAATGCAAAATCTTCGGCATAGGAGGACTTCGGTGAAGGTTTGGAAAGCGACAATTGGTTGGCCTCGAAAAGGTTCTGGACCACCATCTGACACCTCAGGAAGGGGAAACAATTCTCCACAAATACTGCTTACAGTGGAAGTGGGGAGCTACTCACTTTGTCTGGGTATGTTGTCCGGAGGTGAAAGAAATACTTTGAGGACCTCCTCAATCCCACCATCATGTTCTCCATCAAGGAAGAAGAAGACCCTGGGGGGTTGGGTGGAGGTCCACTCACTGGGGTTGAGGTCACCAAGGTAGTTATAAAGCTCCTCAGTGCCCGGACACTGGGGTAGATGCTTTGAATGTCCCAGGAGTCTGGATGTTGTAGGACTGTCTTGGTTGACACGTCTGTGCAGTATCAAGTTGTCATTGGGTGCCATACCTCTGGAAAGCCTTTACAAAGGGGGCACCTGGAGTAGAGGATCCAACCAATCAATGGTTGAACCTGAGATTCAGGAGGAACAATGTGGATCTCATCCTGGCCACAGCAATCTCGACCAGCTCTACATGGGACATGTGCGTTTGCCCAATTGGTCCACATTGTGGATTTAGAGAGGCTTTCAACAGTTTCCCCTCGGGCTCTGTGAGGTGTGTTCCAGGACTACGGTGATCTGGACCAATTCTTGTGGGTCATTTGGTCTCTGTATAACTAGAGTCAGTGCTTGGACCGCATTGGTAACAACCGGTCAAATTAATTTCTGGAGCTGGAGTCCGTCAAAGCTGTCCATAAAGTTTTTTCAGAAAATCGAAGGGGGTTAAACTTCTTGGTTCAGTTCAGGTTTCAGAATTTTTTAAAACAGAGTGAAGTTTGAATTGGAGGCGAGTGCATTCTTTTTAGTAGTAATTTACCACACACACACACACACACACACACACACACACACACACACACACACACACACGGGGATGGGGGGGGGGGCAGTATTTTAAGATGAGTCTGCTGAGTCTGCTGATTCCTCACTCTTGAGTTGAGACACACACACACACACACATACATACACACAAAGAGAGAGAGGGGAGAGAGAGAAGGGAGGCACAGTGAATGAGACAGTGAGAGTGGGAGAGTGAGAGAGAGAAAAGAAAGAGAGAAAGACACAGAGAGAGCAAGAAAGAGACAGAGAGTGAGAAAGCGAGAGAGTGAGTGAAAGAAAAGAAAGGGGAGAGAGAGAATCAGAGAAATAGAAGGAGAGAGAGAGAGAGAGAGCGAGAGATGTTTTGCTCAGGTCATAGATGGATAAAAGCCATTTTTGTAATAGATTTCATTCTGAGAAACAAAATGATAATGTCAGAGCAGAGTAAATCAGTGTGTTTACTGCGTTTCACCATCAGAATCAGTTACTTAGAGTCAAATCCACAAAGCACATCAGAAACACTCGAACAGGAGTACTGAAAATCGAACATCTGTCTGCCTGCAGCTGTTTCACAAACACACAAATACTTGCATTCACATGGTTACAGATTTCCATAAACTGCTAGCATTCTGCTATCGTGCTTCAGATTCTGGTTTTGTTCTTTGGAGGTTTAACAGATGACTCAGACTGCTGCTGATGCCTGGGCAATGGAGGCATTCTTCTGGCAACCCAGGGTCAGTCAGTCAATGACATCATCAGGCTGCTGCTCAGAGCCCCCTGTGCCTGATACCGTCGACACCAGACGCAGCCATGGCATCCACACACGCCACTGGCATTTGCTGCCACACTGTAGAGGTTATATAGTCACCAGTAAATCTCACACTATATGTTATTTATAGCATAACACTGCTGAATTCTCGATTCTGATTGGTCAGCTAATGTCAATTAATTTTTTTAGAACAGCAACTCTGGCAAATCACAGGTGTACTAGTATTACTACAAGGCTCATTTGCATATTTGGTTCTGATTCGTTAACTACACCTTGAATGACAGAGCAGTGTAGTGGTTAGCACATTCGCCTCAAAGCAAGACGGTCCTGGATTTGAGCCCCGAGTTCAGCAAGGGCGTTTCTCCCCATGCTTGCGTAGGTTTACTCCCTCGCTAATAAAAGTCCTATTATTAGGGTCATGGGGAGGCTGGAGCATATCTCAGCCGACAGAAGGGAAAGGTGAAATACACTCCAAACAGCTTGCAAGCCCATCATAGGGCTATGTACACATCCATTCACACTCATATCCACACTTAGGGGCAACTTGAAACAGCCAATTAGCCAAATGAGCATGTCTTTGGACTGTGGGAGGAAATCGGAGTACCTGTAGGAAATCTTGAGGAAACCCCCGATACTCACGGGAGAACATGCAAACTCCACACAGACCCACGTGAGCCACGGACTCGGACCCGGGACCTCTTTGCTGTGAGGCAGGCCTGGTAACCACTACGCCACCCAACTTTACGTTTTTCATTTATTTAGTTTCTAAGAAGCTTAATACTAATTAGAGTCGAAGAAAGGCTGCCACCCATCTCAGCCTTTTCTGAGTGAGGGTGGAGTACACCCTGAACAGCTCATCAGGTCATTGCACGGCCAACACACAAAAAGCCATTCACACTCACACCTAATGGTAATTTGGAGCCACCAATCAGCCGACTGCATGCTTTTGGACCGTGGGAGGAAACGGGAATATCCGGAGGAAACTCACGCAAATACGGGGAAAACATGCAAATTCCTGACAGAAACGCCCCAACACCGAAAATGAAATCCAGGACCTTGTTGCATTGATTCGAACATGCTAACTACTGCCCCACCGTACTTTATGTTCCTTACTGACAAAATTACCTGCTAACCATTACACAAACTATCCAGTAACCGGTGAGTTTTGGAAAGTACATCCTTGCAGATATGCATTAAATTCTCAGCAGATTATGTTTATATTCTTCATTCTTCTGCATGTGCTTGCCGTAAGCTAAACTGGCACACGAAAATCAGATTTTCCATCTTTGTACTAAAAACTCCAAGCGTGTATAAATCATAGCGGGCAGACAGTCATCTGGCATGTAAAACTCCTGAACTCCGTGTAAAAATCAAGTCCTTGGAATTTCACTCGCATACAGCTCCAAAATATTCAAATAAACTTTTACTGACAGTTTAATCACACCATAAGCAATATTTATCCGTGAATGTGAACCAAAAAAAGAAGAAACAGACACAAAAAAAGGACCTGTTCATGAGCGTCTGTTGTCAAATACATCCAGAATGAACCCAGTCATGTTTACTGCTCAACACAAGCTGAGTAATAAGAATATATAAATATAAAGCGATGTTATGTACATTTGTAATATTCTAGTAGGCTGAATGCTAATTACTTTCCAGAACACAAAGCAGAATATGAAACCATGGAATCAGCCGAAGGGTAGACGTGAAGGGAAGACAGGAAGAGAAGATTAGACAGCACTTGTACAATCAAAGTGTGTGTGTGTTTGTGTGTTTTACGTGTGTGTGTGTTTGTGTGTGTGTGTGTGTCTGTTCATTCCACTCAAACATTCCATAGAACTGACTAGCTGACACATGGTAACAATTAGAGATACTATTTTATCTTAATAGGAGAGCAAACATGTACACTAGAGCAAGTAGGGATGTATTTTATATACTCTATGTATATTATATACAGACACACGCACGCACACACACCCAGACACACACACACACACACACACACACACACAGATATATATATATATATATATATATATATATATATATATATATATATATATATATATATATAGGGCGCAGGATCGCTGATCCTAAGGTTGGGGGTTCAAGTCCCCACAGGGTTGTGACGGTCCCCCCAGTGCAGCTAACTGGGTTATCAAAGGCGGGCCATGTCTCTCACTGTCTGTGGTGAGAGGTTCATGTAAAAGAACCATTGCTGACTTTCGTAAAGAGTAGCTGCAAAGTCGTCAGCGTGTTTCTGTCCCTTGCTAAAGGGTTGTGACAGGAAGGGCATCCGATGTAAAAACCTCTGCCAAATCAAATGTGCGAATCCGATGATTCGCTGTGGCGACTCCCGAGAAAAGGGAAAAAGCCAAAAGGAAGGAAGGGATATATATATATATATATATTGTATACTGTATTATACATATATGTATATACATATTATACATATATATATATATTATACGTATACATATATTATACGTATATATATATATATATACACATACTAGGGGCAGTGGTGGTCTAGTGGTATAGGGCGCTGGATTGCTGATCCAAAGGTTGGGGGTTCGAGTCCCACTCTGCACAAGGTTGTCACTGTCCCCCCCAGTGCAGCTAACTGGGTTATCAGAGGCGGGCCATGTCTGTCACTGTCTATGGTGAGAGGCATGTAAAAGAACCATTGCTGACTTTCGTAAAGAGTAGCTGCAAAGTCGTCAGCGTGTTTCTGTCCCTTGCTAAAAAAAGGGTTGTGACAGGAAGGGCATCCGACGTAAAAACCTCTGCCAAATCAAACGTGCAAATCAGATGATAAGAAGGCCCGGGTTCGATTCCCGGCCTGGGCGTTTCTGTGTGGAGTTTGCATGTTCTCCTCGTGCTTGTGCGGGTTTCCTCCGGGTGCTCCGGTTTCCCCCGCAATCCAAAGACGTGCACTGTAGGTTAATTGGCCGTTCTAAATTGACCGTAGTTTCTCTCCTGCAGCGGCACTGGAACCCAGTCGTATCGGCACTTGCCTTTCCATTGGATCCTTCCGGTGGCGCCGAGACAGGGGGGGACTTGCTGCTTGGGTAACAGCCTGTCCCTCATTACTCCCTACCCAGGCTCTGTGCACTGGGGAGTATCACCAGTCGGGATACTGGCCAGAGCGCAGCCATAGTCCTTCGGGACTGACGGAGGCCTACGCTGTGGCGACTCCTGAGTAAAAGGGAAAAAGCCGAAAGGAAGACAGACATATATATATATATATATATATATATATATATATATATATATATATACTGTATATTCAGTCATTCATTCATTTTCTAAACCATGGGGAGTCTGCCGTGTATCTCCGCAAACTCCGGGGGACGACAGAGTACACCCTGGACAGCTCCCCAGACCATCATAGGGCCTTTTTTAATTGTAGCATCAATATTACTCTTATACACTTATATTTAATTATAGACCGAGATGCCCCACGACCACCGATTTCCGCGAAGTAGGATCGACCCCCTGACTGACTTTTACATACATGTATATGTGTATATAACATAAATAAATACATATTCAGTGCTATAAATGCCTATAATAACAATTAAACATTCAAAAAAAAAACGCATAAGATGTAAATAAAATGCGCACCTCACATAAAAGTATAAGTAGTTTTGTTGGGTTGCTTTTTTGTTTGATTGGGGGTTTTTTGCATAATTGGCCTTGTTTTGTGGCATTTTCCTTCACTTTTTAACTATTTTTCCTTAATTTCCTTATTTTTCTATGAACATCTTTGAAAAACCTGTGATGCAATGAAGACACAGAAACTGAAGCCTGAAGCACGAAGTAGCGACGGATTACTGTGTGTATATACTGTGTCTATATATATATATATATATGGGGGTAAGATTAATGCTGCAAGTCTCTCTCTCTCTCTCTCTCTCTCTCTCTCACACACACACACACACACACACACACACACACACACACACACACACACATACTTTCATAACTACCTCCATTCGTATCTCATTCAGCTCTCAATACTCTGATGAATAAAATATTGGCTCAGGTTTTAGCTTGTCTCCATAACTGACTAGATAACCATGCAGCACTCAAGAATAAATAAACCACTCGTTTTAATCAAACTATGCAAAGTAACCCAGCGCCCTTTACTATAGATTCACTAAAAATAACTTTTATTAGCATAATGGACTATGGTGGTGAGGCGGTTAGCATGTCCACCTCACAGCACGAAGGTCCTGGGTTCAATTCCCAGCTTGGGCATTTCTGTGTGGAGTTTGCATGTTCTACCTGTGCTTGCGTGGATTTCCTCCGGGTACTCTGGTTTTCTCCCACAGTCCAAAAACATGCACAGTAGATTAACTGGCTGCTCCCCAAGGTTTGAGTATGAATGGTTGTGTAAGTGTTGGCCCTGTGATGGCCTGGCGAGCTGAGACAGAGCGAGATGAGCACCAGCCTCCCTCCAACCCTGATTATGATTCAGAGTTTCAGAAAATGAATGTATGAATATTGCTGTCCCTGGAACAGCCATTAAAATAACAATACATATTTTTTCCACATGAAAAATACTATATATTTCCTACTATAGGGGAAAAAAAATCAAAATATTTGGCTAACAAAGTCATGACAATTTCAAGAGCCTATTCAAAGTAGGCTAGATATTGTTTTACCAAAAGTTCAAATAACGTCATAACAGAAAAACATAGATTATAGTCATTCTGTTGTCGACATCATTCCATCCCAGCCCGATCTCTAAAGCACAGTCATGGTATTGGGGTGCCTATGAAATTAGGTGGGGAAAAAAAACACATTTACTATCATACACACATTTAATTTATTCATTCCTTTTCTGAAGCGCTTAATCCTAATTAGGCTGGTGTCCATCTCAGCTGACTCTGGGCAAGAGCAGAGTACACCCTGAACAGCTCGCCAGGCCATCGCAGGGCAGAAATACACTGATGGCGATATAGCTACTCTTTACGAAAGTCAGCAATGGTCCTTTTACATGAACCTCTCACCACACACACTGAGATACGTGGCCGGCCTTTGATAACACAGTTACCTTCACTGGAAGGACAGTGACAACCGATTGATCCCAACCTTGGGATCAAGTGATCCAGCTCCTTTACCACCAGGCCACCACTGCCGGACACACATTTAAACGTATGGAAAATCTAACTGTATCACTAATATACATGAAAACGTCAATTTTAGCTAACAAACTTTATCAAGCTCTATAGCGTAGCACTCTGTGACAAAATGCTTTAAAAATGATTCTTTTACTACTCACTCATTAGCCTAACCGCTTAAGCCTATCTCATCCAACTCTGGACAAATGTGGGGTACCCCTGAACAGCTTACCAGGCCATCACTGGGCAACTGACACAAAACATTCTCACTCACATCCAAGGCAATTTGGACCAGACAATTAGCATATTGTGCATTCCTTTGGACTGTGAAAGGAAACCTGAGGACCAGGAGGAAACCCACACAAGCCAAAGGAGTACATGCAAACTCTACACAAAAACACCCACGCCCGTAACTCGAACCCAGGACGTTTTTGGAGTGAGGTGGCTGCATTAACCATTACGCCACAGTGCCTCTCTCTAAAAATATATCACAGCTCAAAGAAATAAAACTGTAGAGGACAAACAAAAGGAATCACAGGTGTAAACATGTAGAGGATAAACATTCAAAATAATACAGGTAGTTCATGAGTTTAATATTTACATGGCTAAAACTGATAAATTTCACAGATTATTTAAAAATGAAGATACATTTTCATTAAATTATTCTATCAACACTCCCGAATGGTGCATCATTTCAGAGATCTCAAGTACAAAATCCAGATTAATGCCAGTACCATCCGTGACCGTGAGTCGATAGGAGCTGATTGGCTCATGGGAGAAAGGGGCCGCATACATTCATTTCCCTGTGACTCACAGCAATCACCAGCCAGTCATGGGCATCTGTGAGCTCATTCGTACTAGAAGGCTGATAGCGCGTTTCCTCCGAGTGTGTTACGCCGCCCCTGAATACGCATGCACAGCAGTTCGAAAAGAGGTGGGTGGTAGCATTGCATATCACGGAGGGGGTGTGTGCATGCTTACGTCCCTCCTTGGTTGGAGGTGGTTGTGTGATAGGGAAGGCAAAACTTGAAGTGTGTGAATTGTATGCGACTTAAATTAGGTGAGAAAATTTGGGGACAAAAATATACATTTAAAAAAAATTAGATATAAAATAAAATAAATCAGCGCTCAGCCCTGCGTGCTGCTTACATAAATGAAAACGGTATCAAAGGTGCTGCGTGTCACATACACAAACCCACACCATACATATCACACATACCAGGATCGAGAAAGTGGGAGAGCGAAATCAGTGGCCTAGTTGAATGCTCTCGTTCAGTCTCCACTACTAGCCGTAATTCCAGCTGTGTGGGTTCCCAAAGACATCTGGATCTGATACAGTTTAAGTAAAGTAAATTCACATTGGAATCCAATAGACACTGTCATGCTGTGATATCCACTAAGTCTTTATTGTCCATCTTAAAATTCCCCAGCACTTCCGTCTGATATTCATTCATTCTTTCATTTTATGAGCAGCTTAATTCTAATGAGAGTCGCAGGAAGGCTGGCACCCATCTCAGCCAACTCTGGGGTAAGAGATTTGTACACCCTGGACAGCTTAACCAGACCACTGCAGGGTTAACACTCATACAACCATTCACACCTAGGAATGATTTGAAACAACCAATTAGCCCACTGTGTATGTTTTTGGACTGTGGGAGGAAACCGCAGTACCCAGAGTAAAACCCACACAAGCACAGGGAGAGCATTCAAAACCACACAGAAACACCTGAGCTGGGAATTGAACCCAGGCCTTTTTTTTGCTATGAGGTGGTCGTGATAACCCCTACACCACCATGCAGCCCCTGCCTCATATTATTATTATTATTATTATTAAATAGTCAAAAAAAGCAAGTACAGGCATCTATAGCTACTTCGCGCTCCAATTCATGCGGCTTTAGTGCATCACGTTTTTGTTTTTTTTAAATACTCATCAAATGAAAAAATAAGGAAATTAAGGAAGAATAGTGGAAAAAGTTAAAGAAAATGACACAAAAACAAGGGCAATTATGCAAAAAAAAAAAAAAAAAAACCCAAACGAGCAAAAACAAAAAACAACCCAAAACCCCCCAACAAAACTACTTACAAGTTTATGTGTGGTGCGCATCTAAGTGCGCACGCACGTGTCTGTATTTGTGTTGGGTATTTATATTTTATTTACATCTTATGCATTATTTTTGAATGTTTAATTGTTATTATAAGCATTTATAGCATTGAATATGTATTTATTGATATTATATACACATATACATATACGTCAATCAGGGGTTTGGTTGATCCTACTTTGCAGAATTCAGCAGTCGTGGGGGGATCTCGGTCCCAATTAACCACAGAAAGTGAGGGATCCCTGTATTTCCACACTACTTCATGAAATTTTGGACACCACATATAATAAAAAAAATTTTCAAAGATCAAAATATCAGTAACCAATATTACATTTCGGTGTTCTCTACTTTTAAAAAATTGTCATATTCCGAAAGGAAAGCCCTCATGTCACCTCATTGGTTCCTGGGATTTGTAGCTGCTACTTAAGTAACATTTTAGCCCTGTAATCATTTTCTTCCCTTCACACAGTCTTTCCTCCAACAGCCCCCTCTCCACCCCACTCCGTTTAGCTTGGGGTCTATTTCCAGCACCTGTCAGTGGATAGAACCCAGAGTCCAGTTGTCTGTACATCAATCACACACTCAGAAACGAGCAAATGCAGGACATTTAAACCAAAACCACCAGTACTTCATTTGGCAACCGACAAAAAAAATGCTCAGATGGTTTCTATTTCTACTCCTTTTCGGGAAACAGATGACCAGAACTGAAGGTGAAGAAGCAAAGCCTGTGTGTCTATATCAGGGATCACCAACGTGGTGCCCGTGGGCACCAGGTAGCCCGCAAGGACAATATAAGTTGCCCGCGGACCTGTTCACTGCTATTTTTAGGACAGGCCCATTTTTAGGACAGCGCCACTCTCCATTGAGCTGCATATAATTTTTTTGAATATATTTTTAAATCAAGTCAATATCTTCACATAGATGAATATCATTAATTATTAATAATAACATCTAATTAAATCTAATTAAATGTAAATTGAGCAAATTTGTAATTTCAGAGGTGTGTATCGACCTAGTAGCCCTTCGCATTAATTGGTACCCATGAAGTAGCTCTCAGTTTCAAAAAGGTTGGTGACCCCTGGTCTATATCATCTTGCACCTCTTTAGGCTGAGTGAGCAGCATGAGAGCATCCAGGCAGTTGCAAAACAGAAAATATCGCGTAGCAATGCAGTTACTCGTTTGCCAAACCACTTAATCCTACTATTCGGATCACAGGGAGGCTGGAGCCTATCTCAGCCGACACGTGGTGAAGGCAGGGTATACTCTGAACAGCATGCCAGACTACTGTAGGACAATACACACAATCATTCACACTCACACCTAGCGGAAATTTGTAACAGCCAATCAGCTTTACGTGCACGTCTTAGAACTGTGGCAGGAAATTAGAGTACTGAGAGGAAACCTCAATAAACACAGAAGAACCTTTAAACTCCACACTGAAACGCACGAGCCCAGGACTCGAACTCAGGGCCTTCTTGCCACTATGCCACCATAAACAGAAACTGATAGCTACATTTGAGGAGAACATTTCTTCACACAGTTAAAATTATCCTGCTGCGTCAATAGATGAGAGACAATGAGATGAGAGGAGACATTGTGGAATCAGTTGAATTCATTCAAGAAACGGGTTTAATAATCTCAGGTTTGGTGCCTGTTTTGTTCTAATAAAAAATGAGGTTTAGATTACATTCAATATATTTTAATTTCCTAAGATTTTTTTGCTTGCAGTGACATTATGGTTTCGTTGCGATAAGACATTCATTCATTCATTCAATTTCTGAACCGCTTAATCCTAATTCGGGTTGCGGGGAGGCTGGCACCCATCTCAGCCGACTCTGGGCAAGGGCAGAGTACATCCTACACAGCTCGCCAGGCAGGCCATCACAGTGCAGAAACACGCTGACAGTTATGCAGCTACTCTTGACGAAAGGCAGCAATGATTCTTTTACATGAACCTCAAACCATAGACAGTGAGAGACATGACTGACCTTTGATAACCCAGTTGGCTGCACTGGGGTGACAGCAGTGACAACCTGTTGAGTGGGGCTTGAACCCCCAACCTTAGAATCAGTGATCCAGCACCTTACAACCAGGTCACCACTGCCCTCTCTGTCCAACTGGCAATTCACGGGCTCAGGGCAAACCCGGGCGAAAGGGGGGCCTGCTCTTTTGTTCAAGTTCAGGGGCAGCTATATTATTCCATCTCCCAAAAAACTGTAGATCCATCCAAATGTCCTCGGCAAGTTCATGCTTTTCCATAATCCAAATGAGGTGAGTCATGCTACTAGACAGGCGTACCTAATAATGTAGCTATTCTGTGTATGATAGGGTTGAGATGTTTCACAGTGCAGTGAAGCAAGGAAAGCTTGCTGTAATGCTGCTAGTATTCCATGCTGTAATCATGCTGTTCATGTCCATCCAAGTGTTGAGAAACTGTAGACTTGAAAATATCCTGGCATTTACTGGTGCTAAAATACAGTGTTATACAGCCTGGTGTCAGCTTCTCAATATGTGACTCATAAAGATCCTCACACCATCTTACTGCCACCAATGGCCTGAGCAGGATACACTATAGACTGATCCTCCACATTTACATTTATGGCATTTGGCAGGCACCCATTAGAGACTTACTTTTTTGTTGTTGGTGGTGATGGTGGTGTTGCTTTTTTAAATTTATTTCCCCAATTTTGTCCCTAATTGAGTTGCATCCAATTTCCACCCATCATGTATTACCTTCCCTATCACATGACCACCACCAATCAGGGAGAAGTGAAAGTATGCACACGCCCACTCCATGACATGCAATGCTACCCACCTCTGTGTATTTGGGGGCTGTCTGACACACTTGATCCCTCCTCACATATGCCCATGATTGGCTGGCGATCACTGTGAGTGACAGGGAAGTGAACGTGTGCCACCCCTCCCTTCCATAAAGCTTGTCCAATTAGCTCCCATGGAATCACGGTCATGGACGGCTGTGGCAATAACCCGGATTCAAACATGCAATCTCTGGGTTAATAGTCACGTACTTTGTCACCATTTGGGAGCCAGTTTGTTTTGTTTCATCTAGTTTAATCAAATGAACAGATGACAGTTAAGGGCATTGCTTAATGGCCCAATAATGTCGACTGTCGACAATAGTGTAGGCTTGAACCACTGGTCTTCAACACAGACCCTTAACCACTGGGCCACCACTGTGTAGTAAATTCTGATTATTTAAACAGAATTAGTTATACAATCAGGTCACTATTTCCAGATTCATTCTCACTAGTTGTTCCTTGATGTAGTGGCAGAGCTTTCTTGGACTTCATCAACAAAAAACTGTGTTTAGGTAGCTGTATATATGGGGAAGTAGTGGTCTAGTGGTATAAGGCACTGGGTCGCTGATCCTAAGGTTGGGGGTTCGGGTCCCACTCTCCACACAGATGTCACTGTCCTGCCAGTGCAGATGACTGGGTTATCATACGTTCAGTCTGTCGTTTGTAAACAATGGATGCAATGTCATTCCGTCATTACATCAGCATACTCCGTAGGTATGTCTAAACTCAAAATTTCACATTTTTTAAAAATGTAAACGGATGAACGTTCGTCTGGGAGCGACTATATATATATATATATATATATATTCTAAGATGATTTTCTGACCACCAAAGTTGGATCAGATTTCATTCATTTATTCCTTTTCTGATCTGCTTCATTCTAAGCAATCATTGGTGCAGACTTCAATGGACATGTTGGTGCAGGCAACAGAGGTGACGAGGAAGTGATGGGCAGGTTTGGTATCCAGGACAGGAACACAGAAAGACAGATGCTGATAGATTTTGCAAAAAGGATGGAAATGGCTGTGGTGAATACTTTCTTCCAGAAGACACAGAAGCATAGGGTGACTTATAAAAGCGGAGATATGACCACACACGTGGACTACATCTTGTGTAGGCGATATAATTTGAAGGAAGTCAGTGACTGCAAAGTAGTTGTGGGTGAGAGTGTTGCCAAACAGCATAGGATGGTGGTGTGCAGGATGATGCTGATAGTGAGGAAGGTGAAGAAGACAAAGGGAGAGCAGAAGGCAAAGTGGTGAAAGCTGAAAGGAAGCGTGGCATGTTGTTTTTAAGGAGGAGTTGAAACAGGCTTTGGGTGTTCAGGAAGTCCTTCCAGGTGACTGGACAACTACAGCTAATGAGATCAGGGACATAGGTAGGAGAGTACTTGGTGTGTCCTCTGGAAGGAAAGTAGATAAGGAGACTTGGTGGTGGAATGAGGAAGTGCAAGAGTGTGTACAAAGGAAGAGGTTAGCTAAGGAGAAGTGGGACATTGAGAGGACTGAAGAGAGTAAACAGAACTACATGGAGACACAGCGTAAGACAAAGGTAGGGGTGTCAAAGGTCAAACAGGGGGCGTATGATGACTTGTATGTTAGATTGGACAGTGATGAGAAAGAAAATGATTTATACAGGTTGACACAGCAGAGAAATAGAGATGGGAAGGACGTGCAGCAAGTTAGAGTGATTAAGGACAGAGAGGGAAATATATTGATTGATGACAGAAGTGTGCTGGGAAGATGGAAAGAGTACTTTGAAGAGCTGATGAATGAGGAAAATGAGAGAGAAAAAAGAGTAGAAGAGGTGACCGTCAAGGACCAGGATGTAGCAAAGATTAGTAAGGGTGAAGTGAGGAGGGCATTGAAGAGGATGAAGAGTGGAAAGGCAGTTGATCCTGATGACATACCTGTGGAGGTATGGAAGTGTCTAGGAGAGGAGTAACAATAGATTTTCTGACAAGAACATTCAATGAGGTATTAGAGAGTGAGAGGATGCCGGAGGAATGGAGGAGAAGTGTGCTGGTGCCCATTTTTAGAACAAGGGAGACGTGCAGAGTTGTGGCAACTACAGAGGGATAAAGTTGATTAGCCATATGATGAACTTATGGGAAAAGAAGATCAACAGTCTATCACTTCACTGAACACCCACCTCATTGGATTGTAGAAGGAAATGACAGTACTGCACCCAGATGAAACCCACACAAGCAGAGGGAGAACATGCAAACTGCACAGAGAACTGTACCATACAGAGTAACTGTACAGAGATCTTGGACTCAAACCCAGGACCTTCGCTGCGGGTGCTAACCAGTACACCACAGACCCACTCATTAGCTGTATCCACAAACTGTTAAAACAGTAGAAATGGGCTTTACACTCCAACAGCAATCAATGTTTATAAAATCTGAAAATCACTGCCAATTCCTCATGGTCTGCTGGGAAATATCCAATCAAATGTTCCGAGGTCTTCTTGCTTGTGCATAACTCCACCATAAACAAACCAGCAGTCAGAGCAAAGTTTGTACATGTGAAGGGAGGATTCCGCTGGATCCCTGAAAAGATGCTTCCAGCTTTAACTCAGTGGTCAATACCCATTAAATAAAACAAATATACCAATAGGTAATTGCATACAGGATCCTGAACAGTGCAGTGTGTATGTGTGATTATTACATAATTCAGGGGTCCAATACTTCCTGTTGAGGTAGTAGGCTGACTGAGTCACAGTGTGTTTGATTTAAAGTGGTGGATTGGGTGTGGGAAATTTTCTTGGTTGGCTATCAGATGACCCCACGGAGAGGACTACAGAGTGGTCCAGGACAGGTGTTCTTCTAGAAATGTCCATGTTATCACCAGTGACAGCTGGACTGAATTTACTGCTCTGGTGTGAGCCTGTTTGACTCCGCTGACCTATTTCCCCACCCATAGTACTGTGGTCACTTTGAACACACATCTGTTCCTAATCAAACGATGTCCCTGTGAATTTTTTCGAGCTGGTCTGCTTGCTCGGTGTCCAAAAAGAAACAAAAGCCTCCTTTTCTGCTTACTTGTTCATCAGAAGAACCGTATTTGATCTAGTGCCACTCTTCTAACCACCATTTTATATCCATGGCAAAGACATGAGCACCAGGGATAACTGATTGGGATGTGTAATGCGGTGGCTTAAGATTAATTCAGAGGACTCTCAGCATTCTAAAGCCATGGTATGAAATAAATAATCCTTGCCTTTTTTCAGTCTGTCCATAATGCAACTGCCGTTGGTCGCAAAGCAAGAAAAATGAATAAATTACTTCAGCCTTACTGGGCAATATACTGATAAATGATTATATCACAGTATAACTAATCATATCTTCAGCCAACTAAATATCTTAAGTACAGTAGGCCATTGACCATTCACGGTTCAGCGCTCATGCCCCTGCATACTCGCGAATTGGCGACAAACCTGGAAGTAACTGGCACATGATTTCAATTTAGCCAATGGCTGAGAGCTTTTGTTTCTCCCTCCTGCTGATTGGTTGCAGATGATGTGTACACCTCTTTTTTTCTCTTTCACACATCTCATCAGCGTGATTGCTTCAATTGTGAATTCACATTTTTAGTGTGTTTTTAATGATTATTTAAGTCCTATGATGTCACACAAACGCCCAGCATCTTCTCTAGCTTCTGATAAGGAGCCTAAGTGCTTTATTTATTCATAAATATTATCACAGTACTTTTAATTAAAAAGTTTTTACTTAATCATTACTCCATTGTACTGCATTATTACAGTATTAATGAGTAAGACTGTCTATGAAAAATGTGTTTAACAAGCATATTTTAGCACATGTAATATCATACATAGGGTTTTAAAACCACGACAATAACTCACGGATTTTCTTGATCCGCGGGAATGGCTGGAACCGAACCATCGGGAAAAACGGAGGCCTACTGTATCGTGATACGGAAGAAATATAATTTTCCCCCAGAAATGAAGTGTTTAGCTGCTAATATGTTTATAGCATGTGTTTATAATTTATATAATGTAGCATAATGTACAAAACCAGCTTAAAATATTCAGCCAATAAAAACACGGCCCATACACTAGGAACAAACGCAAAGTAAATACAGGAAGTTTAGAGAAAACACAAAACACATTTATGACCAGTGTCTGATGAGTCCTAACCATCTGCAGGACACACATGAGCACGTGAGCAGTCACTGGCTCTATTTTCAATCAAGGCTACTACCAGGGTCATGGGAAGGTAGAACCTATCTCAGCCGACAATAGGCATGATCGGGGTAAACCCTGTACAGGTCGACATTGCATCGCAGCCAAACACACACACACAATCATTTACACTCAAATCCACACCTAGGGTCAATTTAGAAATGCCGATTAGTCTCATGGGCATGGCCTTGGTCTGTGGGAGGAAACAGGAGAATTCAGAGGAAACCCATGCGAGCACTGGAAGAACATGCAAGCTCCACACAGAAACATCCTCACTGAGCCCATGCCAACCCTCCCAGGTCTCGAGATACGTACAAACAGTCTGCATGCGTGGTCATGTCATGCTCTTTTGTCTCTCAACAGTATTTTCATAGGATAACATGTACAGTACCACAAGATCTATTGTTATCGACAACTTCTTCTTCTTCTTCTTTCCCTTTCAGCTGTTCTCTTTCAGGGGTCGCCACAGCAAATCATCTGCCTCCATCTTCATGGAAGTCATATTAATGATTCACATGTTTTGATTTGGCGTAGGTTTTTATGTCGGATGCCCTTCCTGACACAACCCTTAGCAAGCGGCAGAAACACGCGGACGGCTTTGCAGCTACTCTTGTCGAAAGTCAGAAATGGTTCTTTTACATGAACCTCTCACCATAGACGGTGAGAGACATGGCCGGCCTTTGATAACCCAGTTATCTGCACTGGGGGGGGACAACCGTGTGGAGAGTGGGACCCGAACCCCCAGCCCTGGGGTCAGCGATCCAGCACCTTTACCACCAGGCCACCACTGCCCATATTGTTATCGTCAACATGATAGAAAATATCGCAATGTCATTTTTAGGCCATATCAAGCAGCCCTACTTCAAGTCCTTTACTTAACGCCACGTAATATTATGTAAATCACAACTTTTAAAGAAAGAGATGCTCGTGATTTTTTTTCACGCTTGTCCTGATTGGCAATGTAAACATTCCCTCTGGCTCTCGAGCAGTATTCTCTCACTAGTGATAGGGAGAACAAAAAGCAAGCAAGTCAAGTCGATCCCAATGGATAACAAATGTGATTTATTCTCTTGGCTTTGATGCTATCCAAACGTTCTGCCAATACAAAAATCCCTTTCCAAAAAGGTGACTGATTACTTATTGTGGTTGCATCGAATTGTATCCTGCACAAATATTTTGTAGATTACATAATTTTTAGAATATCCTCTCAGAACATTTTCTCCCCAGTTTCGTCGTATCCAATTCCCACCCATCAGATATTAACTACCTTCTCTATCACACCACCAGCACCGACCAGGAAGGGCCAAAAGCATGCACATACCCTCCATGACCCGCCTCTTTTCCAACTACTGCACCATGAGTATTTTGGGGGAAGTCTAACACACTAGAAGGGAAAGCGATATCCGCCACCTCGTACGAATGACACACAGATGGCCATGATTGGCTGGCAATCGCCATGAGTGACAGGGA